>CM045939.1:9766262-10216262 GCA_025177825.1 Aechmea fasciata
AACCAAACCCTAGTAAAACACCATTAGAGGTCAAGTGCTTACCTCAAACAAGCTTTTCCCTCCAATCTAAGGAAGAAGAAGAGGAAGAAGCTCCACTCCTAGCACCTTTCTCCAGGGACGAAGCCAGAATTCAATCACGAGGGGCGCCAAAATATGTACAAATAAAAATTTTAGTAGATAAATAAAATTTTAAGTACTCAAATTTTTAATAAAAAAATTTAGTGATTAAATAATTAATGTTAAAAATATTAAATTTATTTCTTTAATTTACACTCCTTAATTTCTAATTATTTTATTTGCATTATTCTATTTAGAATTTTACTAAATATAATAGTAATTTAATTAGAATTTTATTTATTTAATTTTTGTTAAAAAAATAATAACAACCAATAACTAATATCTAACCGAACTATTAAATTTAACATACTATTTTATTTCGTTAAAAAAATTAGCTCATAAAAAATAATTAGAAAGTTAAAAATATATAAATAAAATATTTAAAGTTGAAATGACTTATTTTAAAATGCACTATAACTAAGAGATTCTTAGCATATTTTCACTTATAAAACACATAAGAAACGAGAGAACTCTTTAATTTTTTAACAAGATAATCTTATATATTTTAAAAATTAACTAAAAATTTATAAGCTACCAAAGGACTATATTGTGAGACCCCAGATAGTCCTATATATGATATATAATAGGGCTAAACTCTTAACCCGGCTTATGCATTTTGGGTGGTGGCAAGGCCCAAGAGATTAAGAGAGTTAAGCGTGCTAGGACGGGAGTAGTCCTAGGATGGGTGACACCCCCTGGGAAGTTGGGGCGTCACATATATAGTAAATATTAAAAAGTTGAGGGGGGCCATGGCCCCTTTCAGTCTCTTAATAGCTTCGTCACTGCCTTTCTCCATGCACCTTCTCCTCTCTTGGTTCCACCCCTAGGAGAGAGAGAGAGAGAGCTTCTTAGAGAGAGAGAGAGCTTCTTAGAGAGAGTTGCTTTTGGTTGCAAATGTGAGGGAGAAGGAGAAAAATGAGCTCTCAACCCCTCATATACACTCCCCTCATGTCACAATTGCACATAACACCCTCAACTCCACCTTTCATACACAGCGCACATCGGGCATTTTCAGGCTACGGGATTCGAACCCTACACAAGGGTCCAGACCTCAACAGCACAAATTCTGCAAAATTTGCAGAATTTCAACATCTTGCTCTCCAAGGTCCTTTAACACCCTTAGAAGCTATTTTTGACGCATTCGACTTAGTGTTCACATGTAGAAGTTTCACTTCCTCACATACAAGGTCCCCTCAAGATTGTCCACCGATTGCATGTTCGTCGAGGCATAGTCGCCGGTACTTTTTCCACTTCTTGTGTTCGCCATGTCTGTTAAGATGAAAATCTACTACGTCTCACCAAGCATGCCAAAAATGTTTTCAAAATAAAATCCGTCAAAAGCTTTATTACCAAAGTGAAGAGAATTACACCAAAAGGAACCTCAAGCGATTTGGCTTCAGTTCTCCACTGGAGTTGACCTCTTAATGGATGCTACGATCGCTTGGATCGGACTGAACTTAGAATTGCAAAAACTGATCTCTCTCGATAAAACTGGATGCCCTAAAAACTTTGGGTCTTCAGCTGAAAACTGAAAAATTGCCGAAAACCTTCGATTAGCCGCTACAGAACAAGAACTGCTTTTACCTGCCATCCAAATTACTGAAAGCTACTACTACTATCATAATAGATCTCTCTTAGTCTCTCTCTCAAGGGGCTTTTTTTGCATTTAGCCCCCTGACAAATTTTTATTTTAAAAATAGACCTGTCAAAATTTAATTTGCAAAAATGACCCTGAGCCTACCATGCAGGCGTCAGGTCAGCGCCACGCAGCGGGGCTGGGGCGGTATATTAAGTTAAACACGGTGAACCATTCACCGTGTTTAAACACGGTGAAATTCGCCGTGTTTAGTACGTATTTTTTATAATATAAATAAATATTGAAAAGAGGAATAAGAAGTAGGAATGTCAATGGGTATGGATATCCAAAATATTATCCGAATCCAAATCCGAATAAATTATATATATACATAATTTATTTTTATTTATTTATACAATATATAAAATATTTAATAATTTTTATTTTTTAGATTTTCATCCAACGGTATAGATTTTTAAAACCCGCTGGGTTCATATTCAGGTTTTGTGTTTTTGGTCGGATATGGATATGGATATGAATTTCTAAAATCCGTCGAGTTTGGATCCGGGTTTGGATCCGGGTTTGAATTTTAATTTGATTTTCGGTTCGGATTTTTGAAAAAGGGAAGAAAATGGATACATATATGAAACACGGTGAACCATTTACCGTGTTTGAACACGGTGAATGGTTCACCGTGTTCAACTTAATACAGCCTCGGCCACCTTGCACGTGGCGCTTTGCATGGCAGTGCAGGGCCATTTTTGCAAATTAAATTTTAACAGGACTATTTTTAAAATAAAAATTTACTAGGAGGCTAAATGCAAAAAAAAGCCCTCTCCCAAGAAGATGAATTGAATTTTTTGATTGTTGGAAAAAAAAAAAAAAAAAAAAAAAAAGTTCCCTCTGCTCGTCTAACTTCAGGCATCGTAGCCCCTCCAATCCGACTCCGAATCCACAAAAATATCGGTCTGATCCCGAAATCACTTATTATAGTTATCTCTTTTCTTGTGCGGAACGGCCGAGATTTACCCTTCTACTTTAAATCCAAAGGCCGCAATATCTCCTTCCTGATTCAAACCAATCACCTCATCAAGGCGTCAACAGCCTAGATCATTAAACCATCGCTCAAATCACATCCCAGATTTTGCGTCAACACCTTATTTCATTGGTTTAGATTTATTAGTGTTGAACTACTTAATTCTGATGGTGTTATCCTGCCGTTCATCATTTGTTGTCTCAATATCGGAAGAGAGTTCTTCCAAATTGACTTTCGAAAGTAAAAGCTCTACCCCTTAATCTGACAATCTTCAAAGCCCACTTCTCAACAGGGCCGCGCTCCAGCTACCCAGCTTCAATCCTTCAAGGTTGAGAATCAACGCCGAAAATTCAAAGTAGAAGTAGTTCATTTTCCTTTCTAGGCTTTTATTCAATAATGTTAGATGATGGAGAGCCTTGTGATGGTTAGTAAGAAATCAATTTTGCGGGTACAGGTTTAAGACTTTGTCTTGCCTGAGAAAGGAATCTTGGTTGCACACAGAACCAAGTCCTACGGGTAAATCTGGAATGTGATTTGAGTAAGACAAATATGATTCAGAGATATTTTGGAGTAATCTTGCGCCCATTTGACTTTTGTATGGCTTTCAGCCTTATTTGAGCGCATGGATATCTTGCTCAAAAGTTGAAAGCACCACTTGTTTCAAAGTATAAATTTGGTTAAAGAGCATGTCAGAAGGATGAAAATACGTAGCCAACTGCACAACATATGCAACCTCGAGATCATTTTCTCAGAAGATAACAAAATCACTTAGCTGATGATTAGTGTGTTACATAGTACTGGAACTACCTCAAGATTTTGCGACAGCTACATAATTTGTTCAGAAACTTTCGGGAATGATCGATCACCGATAAGAAGGATAATGATGAAGCATATCAAGACATCGGCAAAAGAGCACCAAAGCTGAAGCAGGACTTGGTAAGAAAAACCTGACATCCTTGAGCATATTTACATAACCGAATCTTACTCTTTCAACTTAAAACTTCTATCCTCTATAAATGGACTAACCTTGGCCAATACAATGTTAGCTTTTAAAAAACAAGAATGGAAACCAAAACATGAAGGCATATTTTACACACACAAGTAGAAATATCTTGACGGCTTGATGGTAAAAAAAGGAGAAGAGAAAGAATCCATAGCTGTACCAATTTGATAAAATAAGCGACGATCCTTCTTATGCAACTAACTCCATATCAACAACCACGTGAAGAAGAGTCGGAGCTGGAAGAAGCCCAGAGTGATCTGTTCATGAACGGGTGCTGGAGAAGTTGAGATGCAGAAGGTCTATCATCTGGATTGACTTTGACACATTGGCTTATGAAATCACGGGCATCTAGTGACAAGAAGTCGGGGATTCGAGGTTGTTCTCCCCGGCCAATCTGGAAGAAGGCATGGGTCTGCAATATAATTTCAGGCATTAAATGAACAATTTTAAAAGACATTATTTGTGCATTGGGAATAGCACAGGGGTACAAATAGCATGAAAATCAAATGCTATCAGTAGCAAATGCTATATTTAAGCGGAAAGATGATGCAGAGAGAAGCAACGAGGCCGAGCGAGGCTGCATTATGGAGCAATGCAGCATAATAAGCGAGAAGCAGGGGAATACGGCAGTCCCCATAATAGATTGCTGACTTCATTCATACTACAGCATTTACATAGAATTGAAAAGGGTTTAATCCAAGCCATTGATGGGTTAAGTCACACGATCCTGGCCGCCCATTATGTTAGCTGAATTAACGGCCAAAAACCTGCACTACTTGTTTTTCTCTTATTTCCTAGTATGCCATTGTAATTAGTATAAGTAGCAGATTAGGGTTCTTGTAATGTGGCTTGGAATATTAGTACAATTCTTCTCTTTCCTCTTCACCCTTTCTCTCCCCCCTCTTCCCGTCTCGCCTTCTCCCTCTTCTCTGTACCATCATGCAGAATGCACTGGAATTCACCCTGAATTCTTTGCTTCTACCTTGAATTGGGCAGTAGCTGCATCAGCAATGGCATCACTGGTATCAGAGCAGGTCGAACCTCAACCATCTTGTTCCACTGGCATGGAAACATGGTTGCAAGAGCTGAAGGAGTTGCTACAAACAATTGATCAAGGACGCCACCAGCCGCCAGGAGGAATCAATTCAAGAGAGCAGAGAGCAACAAGTGCGAGACATGGAGGAGGCCCGCCAGATGTTTGTTAGTTTGCAAGCTTCCTTCTCAACAGAAGTTGATTCTAATTCCTCCCCTTCTTCCCAAATTGAAGGTAGTCCTTCTGCTAAACTACAACTTTTGACAAGATTCACTAAGCTGAAGTTCCACTTTAATGGGCAAGAGCAAAAAAGGGTGGCTGTATAGATGCAAGCAATTCTTTGAGATCAATGGAACACCTGAAGATTCATAGGTTAAGATAGCTGCTATCTACTTAGAAGGGAGAGCCTTGCAATGGCATCAAGTTTTCATGAAGTCTAGACTAACCAGATCAATGCCAACCTGAAAGAAGATGTGAAAGCTCTTGACACCAGGTTTGGTTCTGAGTTATATGGCGACCCCATGTCTGAGCTGAAGAAATTAAGGCAAACTGGGACTGTCCAAGAAAATAAAGATAAATTCGATGAATTGATGACCCAGCTGGAACTCTCAGAGTACTATGTTATCAGCTGCTTTTTGAGTGGACTAAAGGAAGAAATTCAAATACCTGTGCAAATGTTTCAGCCAAGAACACCGCAAAAAGCCCTCAGCCTAGCTAAAATACAAGATGTATCAGTGGACACTTCCAATAGACATATTAAGAGTGGAACTAAGTTAGCACCATCTAACACTCCACCTCTGTGACCAACCCCTAAGAATGCTGGAGCCCATTATAATTCTAGCTATTCCATAACTGCAAGACCTCCAATGCAGCCAAGGGTCACAATTCCACAAGCTGTTACCACAACTAAAGCAGTGAAGAGTGCGTCAAACTCCATCTTTAATTAGTACAGAGCAAAAGGTCTGTGTTTCTGGTGTGAGAAGAGATATACGCCAGGTCATCAATGCAAGAAGAGACAATTGTACCCAATTGAAGTAATTGAAGAACCACAAGAACACGCACAAGGAGAATTGGAAAAAGAGACCTCAACCGATGAGCTCCTCAACTCAGCACCTTTGATATCCCTAAATGCACTGGCAGGGCCTAACCAACTGTTGGCTTACAGAACCATGAGGCTCTTTGGGACAGTGAAGAACAGGAAATTACATATTCTAATTGATTTTGGAATCACACAAAATTTCTTAGACTTATCTACAGGCAAGAAATTGGGCTGCTAGATTGAACCTTTTCCACCCACACTGGTGACAATAGAAGATGGCAACAAGGTATCCCGTTCTTCCATTTGTAAAGCCTTCGAGTGGAAAATGCAAGTATTGGAGTCTAAGGCGGATTTGCTCTTTGTTGCCATTGGGAGGTTGTGATGTAGTGCTTGATAAACAGTGGTTAGTGAAGCTGGGCCAAATTTTATGGGATTTCAAGCAGTAAAAGATGGAATTTCATATAAGGGGGTACGGAGATATCTCTAAGAGGGTCACCATGAGCAGCTTTATAAGTGATCAATGGCAGACAACTGAAGAAGATGATGCAAACTGACCCTCAGCTATTCTCTACATACGTGTGCTCCATACAATCTGCCAAGCCAATCAATGCTACTTTGAGACAGACTGTAAGTAAAACTCCAGAGGCCTTTTATACCCCCAATGTTTCTACACCAACTGCAAGCATTACTGCTGGAATACTCGAGATCTGTTAGCTGAAACTAAGAAGCTGCTACCATACAGATCCCATGACCTTATAGATATCCATCTTATCAAAGAATGAGATCGAGAAAATTGCATAAGATCTGTTAGCTTGGGAAGTATTAGGCCTAGCTCGTCCTTATTCCTCTCCTATGGTATTAGTGAAAAAGAAGGATGGTTCTTGGAGAATGTACAGTGAAAGATAGGTTTCCAACGCAATCGGTCGATGAATTAATTGACGAATTGCATGGATCAACACATTACTCTACAGAACCGCCCCAACCACACTAAAAACAGATCTCTCCCTCTTCTCCCCTCAACCAGTCACCTCCGTTTTGGCCAGCCCCTCCCTCCACCTCCGCCACCGCCCCACCCTCCCACCCCCAGCACTAGAAACCGATCCTACTCCAATGTTTCTACAACAACTGCAAGCATTACTGCTGGAATACTCAAGATCTGTTAGCTGAAATCAGAAGCTGCTACCATACAGATCCCATGACCACATAAATCACATTGAAGGTACTAATACCATAAGCGTAAGACCGTATAGATATCCATCTTATCAAAAGAATGAGATAGAGGAAATTGTACAAGATTAGTTAGCTCGGAGAGTAATTAGGCCTAGAACTACTCCTTATTCCTTTCGAGTGGTATGAGTGAAAAAGGGTGGCTTGGAGAATGTGCATTGATTACAGGGCCTTAAATAAGTGCACCGTGAAAGAAAAGTTAGCAACACCATTACTCCAAGAGAGAAAAGTTTCCTTAAATAAGTGCGCCGTGAAAGAAAGTTTCCAATACCATTTGTGGATGAAATAATTGAGGAATTGCATGGATCAACACATTACTCCAAGAGAGAGAACACTGAACCCTAAAGCAAAAAAATTTCACCATTAAAAACAGATCTCTCCCTCCTCCCCCAACCCGCCATCGCCTTTTGACCAGTAGGTGTGGCTAATTCAGCAGTTTGCTGTGCCCATTGGAAAACATTTCTGTATTTCCCACCCCCATCTTTTTAGGTGATTTAGGCAGGTATGTTCAGGATGCCGCGTGAGACCGTGGATAGTTAGTGTCATGTAGATAACCTTCACAGGAGTTGTGAACTAGTTTATTATGCATCACATATTGTAGTAAACTCGATTAATTTGTCATTACGTTATGTTAAATTGTGATAGATGTTTAAATGATGTATTTGAAGATTTGTAAGACAGTTTGATTTATGTGGTCTCTCCTTCCGTTATTCAATTGAATGTTGTTTAATGTCAGTATGTCGAGTAGGTGTTGTCTTTAATACCGTTGTCATGTTGATGTGATTTAGATTGTGTATACCTGTTGCTTTGTACCCTAATGTCGTGCACGGACAGTGAAAAGCTCTATCCTTGTGAAATCTATGTGCGCTCAGTGTTTGAAAAGGTGCCGCGCTCCGAGTAGGTTTTCAAATGAGCTCTTGCTGTGTTTTCGAAAGACATTCGGGGCGTGACAACACCTAACTTGATTGCATCTCTATATATCGCTTGCTATTCTACAGGTATAGAAAGCCTCCAGCATGCAAGAGGGCTAAATCTCAAAGCATAAAGTGTGGCCATGTGAGGAGTCCAACATTTAAGAAGAAGCTAAATATTTTCTATTTGACACTGAAATTGCAGCTACATTCTTTTCATGTCAAAGGGGTGTTAGTAGCAGCAAAATAGGGATGCATTTACTCACCCACTCCATATTAGGATAAGGAATTTGTCGTGTTAACATCTCCAGAACAGTACAACCCAGGCTCCATATATCAGCTGCAGTCCCATATGTTGTCCTTGGATTGACAACCTAATAATGAAATAGTTTGTTCAGAAAGAACAGAACAGTGCACAGAGTCCTGACAATATTCTGACTATAGTTGAAAAAGGTGATATAAAAAGTAACCATCATAAAGCAATTTGAAAATAATTAAATACATGAAAAAGACAATTAAAAGAGCTGACGGGTAGCATTGACGATACATGCAAAAGTACATATACAACGTATCTAGGAATTTTGAAAAGTAAACACTACTCGCTAATTATTTGCAACACAAAAAGTTAAATGAAAACTTCCCAGTAGCAAGCTAAACAAACATCACAAATACATACTGCTTTAACCTTCTATTAGAATAAGTGATTCATTAAAATATAATTAAAGGATAAAGTAACCTTGTAAGAAATATAAAAGTAAGAAAACACATATCAACAAACTGTGAAAAAGCTATCAATGATGGATAGCGTAGATGATACTTTATCCACAGTACTAAAAGCAACCATAAGTTAAGATTTCCTAATAAAAAAAAATTATCCTACCTAGTAGATGTTTAAGTAAAAGGTTAATTGCACTGATGGCCCCAACCTTTGCACCCTTTTTCACTTTGGTCGCCAATCTTTTTCTTTTTTGCAATCAAATTTCCAACCTTTTGATTTTATTGCCATTAGGTCCCAGTCGTTAAAACGGGTGCTAGAATTAATAGAATGTTCCACATCAGCATCATGTCACCACCACGGAAGCGTTGTGTCAACGCCAGCTAATTATACCATTTAAATTAATTCAAACTTACACGTTAAATTCAAAGTTTAAATTCAAATTACATTTCGAATTAAATTTTAAATTTCAAGCTCAAATTTTAATTAGAAATTTTGTATTCAAATTTAAAATTCAAATTCTATTTTTGAATTTAAATTTTAAATTTAAATTTCATTTTGGATTCAAATTTCAAATTTAAAATTTGATTTTGCATTCAAATTTAAATCCTAATTCAATTTTGAATTCAAATTCAAATTATGTACTTAATTTTAAATTCAAAATCACATTTTGAATTCTAATTCTAAATTTAATTCAAACTTTGATTGACTTTCAACTTGAAAATGTGAATTTGAATATGAAGTTCAAATTTTAAATTCAAAATCAGATTTTGATTTAAAATATCAATTTAGATTCACATTTAGATTTTGAATTCAAATTTTCAGATTGAAATTTTAATTCTAATTGAGTTCAAAATTTGAAATGCAATGTAGATTGTGAATTTAAATTTAAAATTCTAATTCTAATTTCGAATACAAATTCAAATCAAAATCATAATTTTAAGTTTGAAATCAAAATTCAGATTCAATTTCAAAGTAAAATTCAAATTTTGAATTCTAATTCAAATTTCTAATTTATCTTTAAATCAAAATTGTAGCTTTAAATTAAATTCAAAATTCTAATTTCAAATTATTAGTCTAAAATTAACTTTTTTTAAATTCATAATTTGTATTGTAATTTTTTAGGATCAAACTGGAAAGGCTGCAAAATTTGGGGATGAAAATTGGCCTCCAAAAGAAAGCCATGTAGGCGCTTAACTGGTGTTGACGTGGCAATTCTATTAATTTTAATACCCGTTTTAACGGCTCGAACCTAATTCCAATGAAATCAAAAGATTGGGGGCTTGATTGCAAAAAAAGTGGTTGGAGACCAAAGTGAATAAGGATGGAAAAGCTGGGGACAAATAGTGCGATTATCGCTTATATGAAAGAAAGTCCTTCCTAATTTTTGTTTCGATAAAATGTAAAACAAATTACGTATGGTGTTGCAACACTAAATAAGAGGGTAAAACTACAAAGTACAAAGGTGCTCCTTTGCCTAATCATCTTTCGTCACCTACAGATAGGGGTGTAAACGAGCCGAACATGAGCGAACTGGGGTCGGCTCGTGTTCGGCTCGTTATTAACGAGCCGAACGAGCTGGCTCATTAAAGTATCGAACCAAAAAATTCGGCTCGTACGAGCTGGCTCACGAGCTGACCAACGAATAATAAATAAAAAAAAATTAGATTAAATATATTAAAAAAATAAATTTATAAAATTTTATCCATCAGACTTTGATCTAATAGTTAAAACTTTATATACAAATGAGTCTTTTTATAATTAAGCTCGCATTTATATTTTTATTTTGCTAAAAATTAAATAATAAAAATATATATTATATATAATTATTTATTTATATATAAAAATATAAATTAAATATATATATATATATATATATATATATATATATATATATATATATATATATATATATATATATATATATAGAGTCCGGCTGCTATGCTATCAATAGCACGGAGGTCTCCGTGCTACCAAGTTTTCCACCGTTAGATCCACCCCTTTGATGATTTTCACCCGTTAGATCATACTATTCAACCATCCACCCACTTAACCCTTGGGGGCCCACATCATCCTAACCACACATCTCTTAATCCAATGGCTATAAACTTGGTAGCACCAATGACTTGGTGCTATTAATAGCATAGTAGCCTAGTTCTATATATATATATATATATATATATATATATATATATATATATATATATATATATATATATATATATATATATATATATATGTATTCGAACTGTTATCGAGCCGAACACGAACGAGCTGATCCCGGCTCGTGTTCGGCTCGTTTATTAAACGAGCTGAAAAATTCAGCTCGTGTTCGGCTCGTTTACTAAACGAGCAAGCCGATTTCGAGCTCATTTCAAGCCGAACACGAGCTAGCTCGCGAACAGCAAGCTGGATTGCCACCCCTACCTACAGACCTCTCCTCCACATTTCTACCTCCGTCACAACATCCTCCAGTCATCCTCCACCACCTACCATCTCAACTTCCACCGCCATCGCCTTCTCTGCCCTATCGTTCTACTCCACCACAAACACCATCACCCCACACAGTTCTCCACAGCCGCCACCAATACCACCTCCATTGCCACTTTTACCGTCTTCTTCTCTTTTCTCCACATTGATTCATGGCCTAGGTTTTAGTTAGATTGGTTTAGAAAATAAGTAGACAACTGGAAAGAAAGATGAAGGAAGAAGGCAATTTTGGTACTCCAAAATTGTTAAATCTAGGACAAAACCCCAGTGAAAGATTGATAAAGAGGTTTAGGTGATCACGACGTAAAGATAGAGGGGATTTCCTTTATGCTTTGATTGTGAAGAGAGATATAGCAACTTCCGATATTTCAAGAGGTTTTTGGCCTTTTCTTTCAATCTATTCCTTTCGTCATAGCCCCATCAAATGCACCTCTTAGGCTCTCACCCAACTACCGTCAATATGGCACATCCTTACATCATGTGCTCCGCTTTCCTCTTAGCTCTCCATACTTGCCTAAAATGATACTCGTTAGGATCTATTAACTAAGAAAGTAGATAAAATTAATGTCCAAACTAGGCTACTAGCACAAGCAACTTATCGAGCCTTGACTTACATGCCCCAAAATATTTAAGCCTAAGTTACCACTACATGTTTCATGTATGCCATATTTTTATATACGAAATCTTGTCCTTGTACTATCCAATTAGGACTATTACGGCCGAGCAAACTCCCTTCTTCAACCCCTCCGACGTGCTCATCATCAATAAACAAATACAGGTCTCGTAATAACACACGTTATGTGAATTCTCAAATGCATAAAGGCCACCACTTGAAATATTCTCGTCCTACTTCCTTTGCCGTGTTGATGGTAGTACAGCCTTGACCACGCAACGCAAAATGCGGAAGCCTAAGTTACCGGTACAAGTATGCTAGTTCTCATTTCCCCAATCATCTTTCCTAGACAACTTGATGTGAGATAAGTTGGGTGCAACAATGTAATCACCTAGAAGATAAAATTAGTAGGAAACAAAAGTGAATAAATGTTAATAATAGCAAAGCACAACTACAACAACTTTTAGGGTTGCAATGTAATCTACTTGAAACTGGTAATACAAATTTGTATGTGAATGAAGATTAAGACAAGTTCCTTCACTATAAATGGGAATGTAGAAAACTATTTCCGTCGTAAATATTCATTAGGTCGTTTCGTCCACGATAAATAGACGAACACAGAAAATTTGCAGCCAAATGTTGTAACCAATTTCTGTCTAAGCAAAGCCAAAAAACATTTACTACGGCTTGAAAGAAGCAAAAAAATAATAATAAAACATTTACTACGGCTTGAAAGAAGCAAAAAAATAATAATAAAACATTTACTATGGCTTGCAAAAATAAGCCAAATGTTGTAACCAATTTCTGTCTAGGCAAAGCCAAAAAACATTTACTATGGCTTGAAATAAGCCAAAAACATAATAAAATAAAAACCCCACGTGAATGACTTGCATGATGTACTACGAACTCACGAACGATTCAATAGATGAATGGAGTAACTGAATGCCTTTTTTTTTTTATGCCTTATTAGCTAACTCTACTTGGGATCTTGTTCCTCCACCATCCATCAATCTCATTGACTGCAATTAAGCACACAAGGTCAAGCAAAAGACGGATCATTCTCTTGAGCATCTCAAAGCTCGGCTTGTGGTTCAGGACAACAAACAGCAACAGAGCATTGATTTCGATGAAACGTTTTCTCTGGTGCTCAAGCAACTACTATTCATATTGTTCTTTCAATTGCTTTCTCCTCTAGGTGACCACTTTGACAACTTGATGCGAAGAATGCATTTCTTCATGACGAGGAGGTTTATATAGAACAGCCGCCTGGCTTTGTACACCCTTCTCTTCCTCATCATATTTGTCGCCTAAGGAAGGCAATCCATGAACTCAAGTAGGCACCTCAAGCTTTGTTTCAACATTTTACTTTCTTTCTTTCTGAGATTGATTTCATTGGAAATACCGCCGATTCCTTGATGTTTATTTGTCATTCGTCCTCTAGTACTCTCATCCTTCTCTCGTATTTGATAATATTATTGTCACTAAAAGTTGTAGCGGCTTTTTATAGGCATTTTACAACGAGAGTTTGCAGTGAAGGACTTGAGGCCACTACATTATTTTTTGAGCATTGAAGTCACCCACTCGCCCTCTAGTCTTTATCTGTTTCAACAGAAATATGCGCATCAACTGCTTGAGCGTCATGGCTTTCTTGCTAGTAGCCAATTTCCACTCCGCTCTCTCAGACCACTCATCTCTCGTCTCATGAAGGGTGTCCTCTTAAAGATCCCTACACCTATTATCAGATGGTTGGTGCTTTACAATACCTTACCTTTGCAAGGCCAGATATCTCACATGCTGCTAATATAGTTGCTTAGTATGTCCATACATCTCGCGAGCTACACACGGAAGCTATTAAATGCCTTCTCCGTTATATACGAGGGAGACTGTCCTATCGTGTTTCTATCTCCCACTGCGAAAATCCTTCATTTATTCCATTCTCTGATGCTGATTAGGCAGGTTGTGTAGATACACGCCGGTTACTTCGAAGTATTGCATATTTCTTGGACCTAATCTTATCTCGTGGTCGATTAAGAAGCAACCTGTTATTTCCCATTCTAATTTTGAAACGGAATATCACTCTATGGCCTACACATTTGCCGAGATAGTTTGGATCCATCGACTACTTCTTGACCTTGGTGTCTCCTTACGGCTCTATTTGCATATATTGTGACAATCTTAGCACCTACGTATCTTGTCACAAATCTTGTTTGACATGCTCATACAAAGTACATCGAACTTGATCCTCACTTTTTGAGAAAGTTCAATCGGGTGAGCTCAGATTTAATCCATATCTCTTCTGATAAGTTGCCTGGCATCTTCACCCCTATCCACTTCTCGGTTTTCAACTTTGTGGACCAATCATCACATTCGTGCCAAGGATGCTCAGCTCGCAGGGGGATGCTAGGATATATTATGTTACGATATATGTTACGATGCATATAGTATTGTATATTATTGTTCATTTATAGTGTAGGGGTTATATAATATTTTGGTTGTATTATTGCTGAGAGAAGTTGCCTTGTATCCACATCTTGTACTATTTATATTCATTAATGAAACCCTAAAAGGTCAAGCTCTTTGCCCTTCTTTAAGAGAAAACAAATTGCAGACAAACAGAAAAATGAAAGAATTTCAAATTCTATCATAGACAATTTTCATTGTAAATAATACGGACCATAAATTATTAACAGAAAACTAAACATAAGCTTAACAAATCTCATAGTTAGGTCAAAGTTAGCTCCAAAAGAATTGAAAGAGTAAAGCCATCTTTCTCAACTACACTTATGGCTTCCTTTGTAAATATTAAACAAAGCATGGTTTTAAAAGCCTATATCTGCGAAAAGCGTTTTTATCATTAAATCTTTCGCTAACAGAATATTCACAAAATAACGGTATTATTAAGGACAATAAAGGCATCTATGAGTGCCCATAATGAAAGGCAATTTCCAAAAAATACTTCAAAGCATGATGATACAATTTCCTTCATTTTTTTTTTTTACTTGAAAGTTAATAAATGCAGTCATTTTATTCTTTTTATTAATGAGCCACTTTGGAAAATCAATGCAAAAGGAAAAGAAAGTTAGTTTTACACACACTATATAGAAATATATTGTTGATGCAGCAACAATCATCATGCAGAAGGATACTTTACCTCGGGTGCCATCCAATAGACGCTCCCTTTGCACGATTTTAGATTATTGATCTTGTCTATCTGAATTGAGAAAAGGAAAGCAATGGAACTGTCGGCATAAATTACAAGCTATGGTACATTTTCCATGTGTAGTAACTAAAAGAAATCAAACGAACCTCCTTAGCAAGTCCAAAATCAGCAAGTTTTACAGATCCATTCACATGAACTAGTATATTGGCACATTTGATATCTCTGTATAGCAAACGAATAATGTTATTACCAATAGATCACATGGATAATATGAACTATACATCAACAAAGTATTAATTAGTGAAACTGTAAAACAGAGTACCTAATCTTGCGAACAAGAATGACTGCAATAGCTAATGCAAATAC
This sequence comes from Aechmea fasciata, assembly GCA_025177825.1. Lineage (NCBI taxonomy): Eukaryota > Viridiplantae > Streptophyta > Magnoliopsida > Poales > Bromeliaceae > Aechmea > Aechmea fasciata. Next base: position 9,781,549 of record CM045939.1, read on the forward strand.
TGTTTCTTCCTTTGTGGTTGCATTGTTTTGGATAAATCTAACTTCATTGTGATAACTTGAACAAGAATGACTACAAAAGCTATGGTGGAAACATTATATAAAATTTCAATTTGTTATAGTTCGTTATCTACTAGTTTGATAGCTTAAGAGAATATCATGTCATATCACACTTACTTTAATCCTCTACTGTGTCACTATTCTGTAACTAAGCAACAGGAATATAACTGGCCATATTGACACATTGTGAACTTGTTTGGCCCACTTAGAGATTCTACAAAGGTGTTGTTTAAGTAAAGCTATTCAAAGAAGCCGTAACAGCTGCTCGTTAAACTTCCCCAACATTCAACTTGAAGCTTCCGCTTTTCGAGTTGAAAAGTCAATTTCATATTCTTGCTCTAATTAGAAGCTCTAAACCTCTGTTTCGTTGAGACCCAACATCCAGTTCTTAATGACCAAACAACTATTCTTGTACTAGAACTAGCTTTAATACAATGCCAGTGATAAAATAAGTGATATATATTTGTTATTCTTTTAGTGGCTTCAGGCCATCCTTCTCTTTTTGCTAATACTACTCAATGGCAACAATTTTACGCAGAAATTCGAGATCATCTATTGCTGGCAATAGAGCAATACAATTATAATAACGATTATTATTGCCAAAATCTAACAACTGAACAAATACAAAATGGCCATGCGGACTTAGTAGCTGAATCACCTGTGGACCACATTTCGCTCATGCAGATATACCAATCCATTGAGAATCTGCCTAGTATAAGCAGAGACTTGTGAGTCTCGCAGATGATACTTTTGGTACAAGGATGCAAGAGAGCCTTGTGTAACAAGTTCAAGGAAGATGAAAAGCTTTGTTTCTTCCTGCAATCCAATTCATAAAATAAGTAGTATATAGAAAGTAAGCACAGAGAGGCACTAGCACTATTTAGGAGTTTCTACATATATAGCTCTGCAAAAACATTAACACCTACATAACCATGTAAATCTGGATTTCAATAAGTCTCCCAAAGTGCAATTTTATAGAAAAATAACCTATCCTAAGGAGGGGACATGCAATTCATAGAAGTTGGTTTTCTATTACCTTTTTATAGATAGGAGCATTCTTTCAAGTATCAGGGTATACAGGTAATAAATCAAGTTTATAAACAACATTTTAAATTCAGATCTTTGCATGAATGCTAATGTAAATAGACAAACTAAATATTTCTCTACTGAAGAGACCAAGATGTCGTCCCAACAAGGGGATTTTAGATTACTAGTGAACATAAACCTTTTACGAAAAGCATAGCTACAACTCGCAGTAATAAACGAAAAGGATCATCAGCATTAGAATTGAACTTTTTTATGGCATTGTGTTAGCAAGTTAACTAGACTGATTAAGCACGAAGTTAAACAAGTTGAATTGTAAGATATACCTTGTCAGTTCCATAATATTGAACTATATTTTCATGCTCAAACTGACTTAAGAGCGCAACCTCCTGAAAAGATTATGTAGTGGTTAGAAGTAAGCAGAGCACACAAAGCAGAAACTTTTGGACTTTCGATCGAAATAATGAATTAGAAAAGCACCAAACTAGATTGAGAAAAATTAAGCTACAAGCTATGAATATGATGATGGATAAGACACTGAAAATAAAAGAACAAGATATGGCAATAATCACCTGCTCAAGTTGAAGAATACATTGTTGAGCATTGGTTCCTTGGTCAATTAGAGATACTTCTTTAACAGCAAAAAAAACACCCTCGCTGCAAGATATCAAAAATAAGCGACATACATACAAAGTAATAAGTATTAATCATTGCCTAATCAGTGCCTAAGCTAACACAAGAGTGCTACAGAAACAAGAGAAAAATAGTCCAGTATAGGCGGTTGAGCAGATGATCATTTTCATTTCCAAATATAAGCAATTAATTTATGCATGTGCTGCCCACATCAAGTAGAACTGCGGTTGTACTGAATATACTGACAAATTGTGTATGAAATCTTTGGATTTAACCTTGTTGAGTAAGATGACTGTCTCACTGTATACATACATCCATACACATATACATTACTTCTAAGAAGAGTCATGTCTAACGGCGTTGCCTAAGGAGCACTGCAATACATCGGGGCAGAATTTATTTCTGTGGCCACATTTGGACCTGACATGCAATTTACATGCAACATATTATATCACATGCTCAATTAAGTAGAAGAATAGACAAATAAGAAGAGGCAACAGTATTTAGCTGCCAGTAAAAAGTTGCTAATGAGTGGTTAATGGAATTTTGCTCAGGTTTGACCTTTGCAAAACATTCATCTACATTTTAATATTTATTAATCTGATGGCACATAAAAATTTTTAGGCCATGAGTAATACTTCTATATTTTAGGCTAAACTACAAAAGCCACCTTTCCACTGTATCCCATGCCTCAATTACCCCCGTGAGAAAAAGTCGCATCAAGTCTACCCTGCACTTAACCACTGTCTCAAATAGGTCAAAAAACTTAGAATGATGTTGTAATATAAAACTTTACAACCTAAATCCTCAAGAACCTAAATACGAATGTAGGTTAAAATAAAAAATAAAGACCCAACCCTAAGACTGATTTGGAGCCGGTCTGAATTAGTGAGTCTCTTAGATTCACCTAAAGTTCTTAGACAGTCGTAAACATCTCCAGTTAAAAATTCTTGACGCAACTTGTCAAGACACAATTGGGCTATATGAAAGCAGTCACAATCCAGAATATTTCCTCCAATTTTCAATTCAAATTAAAAATAGCCCTTCTTATGGCTGTCCCCTTCATAGGTAAAATAAAAACAGACATACTGAAGCTATTTCTTTGAAAAATATGGAGTGGGAAATTGGCTATGTTTGGTTTTCTATGTCAAAAGTATCAAATTGAAAACTTATTCTTATTGCAGACCAAGCATCCTTTATTTTATGCATGAGGCCAAAACTACAGTGGAAGAAATAGCAAAAGAAATGTCCCTGTAATCATCATATTGTGATAAATAAGACTAATAGATTTCAAGAAATTGTTGACATCCTTAAGGAACTTTTACATCTATTTGACTAGTCATTTTTGGCCTATGTTGCACGCATACGGATATGGGATAGGGATATGACATGATACAGAAATTCTAAAAAATATTACGATACAATATGTGGAGTTAGATTCTAAAAAAATTATTGTTTATACAAATTTTCATTTTTTATAACAACATTAACTATTTTTAATGTAATATATAGAAATTCAGTATAATGTGCTGAACTTTGCCTAAAGTTGGCCGTGTTGATAAAAGTAGTGCATGATACTATTTGAAAGAGACTAGAAGAGTTTTGCATGAGTTGTCAAGAGCTAGAAAGAATTGGGATTAATAAAAAAAGAAGAAAAAGAAGAGAATTTCGGTAAAATCCGCTGAACTTTAGTAAAACAGGTGAATTGGCGGCTACAGGTTGCATCTAAAGGAGTTTGGAACACCATTAGTTATGGTCTGGGAGACCTTGGAGGTATTTAGATTGTTTTGGAATTAATTCGGAATGAGGAAGTTTCGGAACAAGATTAGCAAGTGCTGCCGAACTATCAAGTTGAAAAACTAGGATGTTGAGTTGAGGAACTAGGGCAGTTGGGAATCGATTTGGGTTGAAATGGACTTCAAAACAGAGTTTCGGAGTCAATTGTACAAGGCTTTCTCACGTGTGGTTTCAGAACTAATTATGGAATAGTGGAGCTTGCTCTAAAGGGAGTTGAGGAAAAGCTATTGTCTTTGAGGAACTTCCGAGTACCGGTACTGGGAATTGAGTACCAGTACCCGACAGTAAATTTTAGTATTGGGAGTTTTTGTTTTTGAGGAACTTCCTGAGGAATTTTCAACTACTAGTACTAGTAATGGAGCACGGGCACTCACCTTGTTTCGGGATAAAACTGCAATGGATTGCAATTTCTCTTATTTGAGGGCGCTAACGGCTATAATTACACCTCTATACGTAACCCTACAGTCCCAACTCCTTCCCCACTCTCTTCTCCACAAAGAAAATGTCCCTCTCTCTCAAACCCTAATCTCCTCTCTCTAGCAATCTCTCCCCCAACTTGGAGATTTTGAAAGGATTTAAGCTCGGAAGAGCTCTCTCATGCAGGAAGCAAGCTTGACCAAACGAGACCAAAGAAGCAAGAAGCTAACGTGAGTTTCTTGTGATTTAAAGTAAGGATTTGGGGCAAACATGGAAAATAGGTTTTCTTCTGACACCTTATGAATTCCATAGTAAGAATTTTGGAAAAATAGCAAGATTTACATGAGTTCTTGAAGAAATTTCATGTAAATAGTGAGTCTAGGGTTAGAAATGGAGGTTTTGTCCCTAAGTGTTTTCGAATGAAATAATCCTTGGAAACCACAATTGTAAGGTTGAGTAACACGCTCAAGAACAAAGATCAACAAAACTGCGACATTACAATGCCTATCGCCAACCAAGGTGACTTTGGTGGCATTTTGCACAATTGGACACTGGACTTGGACGATTACACGCAGAACAAAGGTAGGTTGTGCTATCCAAAGTGGTAGACCTCTTTTCATGTCTAAAATATCCCATTTTTGTGAGAACTCCTTATGTGTAATATGATAGCTTTTCATAAAATATGCATGTCCTTATAATTGTATGGCCAATACATCTCTACTATTCAAAGTAGCTATTATTTGATATGCTTGTATAAGCGATGAAATATTAGATATGCTTGTATAGAAATGAGGGATACTATGATTGGTGAACTTGACAGTAGGTCATGTAGCGACCAAACTCTTGATTATTGAACCTAACACCATGATGCATAATTATGAACTCATAAACCTATGTTGTGAACCTTGATTGGGTTATGACAATTCTCACATGAGGACCTAGTTGTTGAAACATAGTGCCATCAAACATAGATTGATAACATCAATTGGTCGAGATGATCATTGGACATAGTGTCATTGAACCGAACATTGATTGATCAAGTCAATTCTTGGACAATGGTGTTATCGAACCATGAACCTTAGAGCATGTACATATGATCAATGCTCGTAGAGGCCATTGGCTTGCTGAGCTTTGCTCGTTGGGGGTCACGACCCCCAAGTCGGGTCCCTCCGGAGATATAAACCATAGTGCGGGAGCGCAACGATTCCGACACCGCATGGCCCCGGGTGAGCTCAACAATTCAAGTACCTGTAGACTTGAGTGGGCGCTCAGAGATTCCGGCACAACATGCCCTAGGTGAACTCAGCGATACTAGCTACCTTTAGGATGAGAGTTTTGAGCACTCTTTAGACGAAACGGGCATTCGGTCCTCATCAATTAGGTAAATCGTGTTGGCTAACTAGAATGGTAGGAACTTGATGCATAAGCTGAAAAGTATAAACCTATTGAGGTACGATTAATTATTTCTAGAGGCATAGTAATGGTTATCATTTCTTGTTGTGCTTTTATGGATTTCATTATTATTATTATACTAACCATCTTAATATTATTTTTTTGAGAGAGAGAGAGGCAGCATATTACCCGCTTCGTTCATTTTGAAAAAAAATGAACTTAGCCAGAAATCTAAAGCAACTAGGCTTTGAACTTGAGACCTCAGATAGCAACCTTCTTAATATTATTATGCCACCTTTAGACCTGGTGGGGCGGAACACCTTGGTCAGCGGCCTTACCCATTAGGAATTATTCGTTCTCACCCCCAATTTGCAAGTCCATGTACTGTGGACGCACAGGATCGATAAAAGGGTGTCGTGTGATAGATAGTTGTCGAGTTGACTTTGCTAGAAAGTTGTACCCATGCAAGATGCACTCATAATATTTCTTAGAGAGATATAAATGTATTATAAAGATCTATTTTGGTGCAAAGTTTACTTTTGGGAGATGAAACTTGTACATGATGTATTTATTAGCGGAAAAATAGTGTAAAAAGCAAAGTTGTAAAGCAAAGAAATTTTACAACAGTAGTTATTTATATGCTTATGAGATGCCTACCACAAAATGCAAATTTTGTGGAATTTAATGTATAGCTTTTGTGGATGCTTTGTGCGGACAGGGCAAACTCTTTTCGTGTGGTGGATCTGTGTGCGGACCCCGATAGGCTTCTGTTATGGTCCCAAGGCGTGACACATTAAGGTCGCATCAAAGCCTAGAAAATTGTCTCTAGGTTGATCTAGTAAACCTTAAGCATAATTTGTGACCATAAGGACCTATGTGCACAAAAGAACGTAAACTTATAAATTGTGGCGAAAATGGAAATAATTGGGTTAAGTTTGTTGAGTTATTGGTTCAATAGCATATTGGAGATCGATCAAAAGGGATTGCTTCTTCTCTTCTTCTGATAGTCACGTTGGCTGCAGACAACGTGATGTTGAAGGCTGGGAAGAAGTACCTGCAAGCCTAATTGGGTCGAGACTCGAGATTGTGTGTGAGTTCGATCAAATGGTTCTTTTAGGCACTCATGAGTGGTTTCCCTCCGGTTAATCTTAATGGATTATCTTGTGAGATGTATGTAATGGAGGACTAGGTAGCCCTCTGATGTTTGCGATCTAGATTCCCTGAGGACGTGGAGTCCTTTATTAAGACCGAGATGAAAGATCTACAGAAGCAGGCGTGGGCCTTGACTTGGCATCAGGGCCAGTAGTTGCAGAGTTTTGGCAGTTTTTAATCAAGTGGATGTTGATGCTTCAACCTCATCTATAGTGGGTGATGGATGCAAAGCACAAACCTAGGTAATGGAAAAGGAAGCCGGACCCATGAGGCAACAATGTAAACTAGGACCGAACTACGAGTCGGTCAATGGGATCGATGATGGTTGGGGTACACAAGTTGGAAATGAAGCCGAGTGATAAGGGCTTCTCCCCCCATAATTGTTCCCTCCGCCTAGTATACTAAAAAAGGGGTTAAGTTGCCTAGAGCAAGAAGCATTAAGCGGCAAGTAATAAAGATGAAAGCCCTCATTCTTCTAGTGTCGAGAGAAGGCTGTATGGCTTATAGTGATGTGTCGACTTGAATTAATGATTGTGCCGATGAGTGTTGTGGCAAAGTTTTGGGGTTATGGTTAGCCCAACCCACACCGATCAAGGAGATTGCACTAAGTGAACAAGATATCACCACAGACAATTGTTTAAAGGGTTGATAGGGCACCATTACGAAAGGATAGCATTGTATGCCACATAACCCGGAGTTTGTTGAGAAACGATCTATCAAGATCGCCAGCCATACTACACTAACCATTTGCGGAGAGATGGGATGTACTGGGGCTTCAAAACGCCCTAGTATTGGCCCAAAGTGAAGCAAGATGCTGCTCCCCATGTAGCACAATGCCAGGTGTGTCCACAGGGCAAGATTGAGCACCAAATGACCTATTAAAAAGTTGCAGCGCCCCATTGATGGTTTGGAGCTAAGATGAAGTGGCGACAGACCTTCAAATGGGCCTGTCGAGGATAATTCCAATTTTTTAGCGCATATTGCAGACATGTGCACTCTACTATGGAAAGCTACACCCTCTGATATGGTTCATCCATAGAATATTCACAAAACTGTTCAGAAACAATGCTAGCATCTACTATCACTTCATAAACATGAGAGATTTGAAACATTCAGATATGATTCGACATAAAAAAAGAAAAAGCTGTCATTTTAACGAAATAAGCAACCGTTAGTAATTGAGAAACAAAAATAAACTACTATCACTACTTACTCGCTGATTGCTTCATACACAGTCCCAAACGAGCCGCTCCCAAGAAGCGTACCTCGTATCCACGACCTGATCCTCCTCTTGATCCGGCCATTAGGCGAGACAGTGAATGTCTCAGTCGTCGTGCTAGATGCATCATCGTCGTTCAACGTAGACAACGAGGACGTCCCCGTGTATCCCTCCGAGGTCTCCCCCACCCTCAGTCCCCTGATCAACTCCTCCTCCTCTTCCTCCCCTTCAACTGTTGCTCCTTCTCCACTTAGATTTTCAGGATTCCTATTCTCCTCCTCATCCTCCGCCGAATCAAAAGATCTTCTCCTCCCTTCTCCCACCGCACCATCCTTCTCATCCTGGGGAGCAAATAATCTCAGAATATCCCAAGTTGAGCCTACATTCTCGACGGGAGGAAGGGACATCACAGGCGGCAACGCAAGCACCGAAGGGAATGGAGGGGAAGCAGTCGCTTGGGGAGTGGCAAGGAGGGGCGGCCGGACACCTCTAATTCCGCCATCTCCGCCGCCTTCTCTCCTGGGTGAAGGCAAGCAAGAGACCTCAACTGTAGGTTTACTCTCCGACGAACAAGAAACTCCAGCCTCGGCTTTATCCTCTGACTCATCTTTCAGGTGAGAAAACTCATCATTTACGTTCTGCCGCTGGCGCCGGTGGTCTACTTCGGCCTCAACATTATTTCGTGGGGCGAACGAGGTATCTGCTTGCAGGGCAGAGGGGCTGTCGTCCGTCCGCAGAAGCCGCGGCCTCGGGAGGAGGTCGGAGTTGGATCGGGCCTTGCGGGCCTCCCAAGCGGCGACCGGGATAGCGAAGTCGTCGGGTCCAGACAGCCCAAGGGTGCGGCAGAGGAGGTCGACCTCGCCCTCGATGCTGCCACCGATGCGGAAGCTGGTCTGGTTGGAGTAGTAAACCGAAGAGGAGGAGGAGGAGGAGGAGGAGGGGACGAGGTCCAGCGACCGTGTGGCGCGGATGCCGACCGGTTCGCCCGAGGAGGTCGACGACGAGGAGGACGACGACGACAACCAGCACGGCGCGCCGCCGCCCGCGGCCTCGTAGTCGACGTGCTTCGCCGCGTTGCGCCGCTCCAGCCGAGGCGCCCGGCCCTGCTCCTGCTGCTGCTGCTGCTGCTTGGAGCTCATCTCGCGTCTCCTCGACCGCAGGACGCCGCCGCCTTTACGGCCCAGCAGGAACATCGGACGCCGAAGAAAGAAAACCCATAAAAAGAGGAGTAGGGTCAAAGATAACCAAAAGGGTGGTTTTTGATTTGAGGGGTCGTGTATTAATAGCTCAGGCCCCTCAGAGAGAGTAGTGAGAAAGGGGCTGAATATGAAAACGGCTGTAAAGGAAGCGAATTGCAATGGTTAAGGTTCCTCGCGAAGAGAAAAAGAGAAGGAAAAAAAAAAACCTTGGGAGGATTACAGGGAGTGGGCCTCTGAGTTTGACCGTGTTGACTCGTGATTAATAGAAGAAAGAACACAGCGAGAAGGAGGATTTATTACTAGGGCTGGCAAATGAGCGAGCCGGCTCGTGTTCGACTCACGTTCGGCTCGATATTTGGCTCGCTCGAGCTCGGCTCGAATTAATTCCAAGCCGAGCTTGAGCCTAAACTTAGGCTCGAAATTAATTTCAAGCCGAGCTTGAGTATTACTAGGCTCGTTCGAATTAGGCTCGAAAAGCTCGAATATATACATATATGTAGTCTACAATACCATTAATAGTATCAACCATTTGTTGTTAGGTTTTCGGTCATTGGATGATCAAATGTGTAGTTAGGATGATAGTGATTCTCTAGAATTGAGTGGGAGATTAGTTGAATAGTATAATCTAATGGGTCAAAATGGTCAAAGGGTTAGATCTAACGGTACAAAATTCTATAGCACTAAGCATTTTGTACTATCGATAATATAGTAGTCATACTCTCTCTCTATATATATTCCGGCTACTATACTATTTATACTATTGATAATACTGAGCATTTTGTGCAATCGAGTTTTCTACCGTTAGATTTACCTATATATATAGAGTTTAGCTACTGTACTACCGATAGTACCAAGCATTTTGTATTCTCGAGTTTCTACCGTTAGATCTACCCCTTTGGCCAATTTCATCCGTTGGATCACACTATTCAACTAGCCACATACTGAACCCTAGGGGGCTACTATCATCCTGACCGCCCATCCCTTAATACAAGGGCCGAAAACCTAATAGCAAGCAATTTGCACTATTAATATAGTATAGTAGTCTAAATATATGTATAATATTATAATATTGTATAGGGCTACTATACTCTTATAAGTATAGATCTCTTTATACTTATAAATTTTCGGTCGTTGGATGTGCGATTAGGATGACAATGGTCCTCTAGGATTGAAATAGTTAAAAGAATAAATTCAACGGTCGAAAACTGCTGAGTATAAATGGATTTATACTCAAAACAATATAGCAGCCGAACTCTCTCTATATATAATTATATATAATATATACTTTAATTATATAAAATAATATATATTATGTATTTTAATTATATCTATATAGAATTTAGATTATTGGACCCACAAAATCAAACCAGTAAAATTCTACCATAATTGCTCTCTCTCTCTTTTTTTCACTTGCTCGCAGAGTTATTTTTCCTAATTTTTATAATATTATAATATCATATTTTATGCATTCATTTTATGTGTTGAACTATTAGATATTTTTTGTATCAAATTTGAGATAATGTTTTATAAAAATTAAATTATAGATTGCACGATATTAAGTATTTCAAGCGGCTCGTTTAGGGCTCGAGCTCGCTCGACTCGAAGTTAGGCTCGCTCGAGCTCGGCTCGAATTAATTTCAAGCCGAGCTTGAGCCTAAATTTAGGCTCGAAATTAATTTCAAGCCAAACTTGAGCCGAGGTAAGCTCGCTCGAGCTCGGCTCGTTTCCACCCCTATTTATTACTCGCAGGGACTACATTACAAGGTTTTTTCCCATTTCTTCCCGATCGTTTTTTTTTCTGTATTTTGTAAAAAATTATTTTTTAAAAAAAAGAGATAAATAGTTTTAAATTATAACATTTTTAATTTACACAATTATACCTAATTTTTTTAAACTCTTTTAAAAATTCTATGAATTTTTAAAAAATTAAACACTAACAATAGATTTAATTTTTTAATATTGTTAATTAATATTATATAAAATTTACTGTTTAGAGATAAATAATTTTCACTTTCAATTTTATAAATTTTTTTAAAAAATATTTTAATTTACATTTGTTTCGTCCAATAACCAACTTTAATATAAAATTAATGTTTGTCTCCGAAATTCTCCCGATCTCAGAACCGGTACTAGATCCTCCTCGGGATGCGCGTCGGGATAGAAAGCGGTTCAGATTGATGACCCTCGAGAAATGCGCCCTTCTGATCTTCAAACGATTCGATCGGCGAAGGATCAAACCGATCGGGTTCGAAATCCTATTCTCACGGTTCGGCGAAAGAGCGAATAGTCGACAAGTAATAGATTAAGCAAGGGAGGAGCCGAATAGCCAGAAGAAGACTTAAACAATCGGCCCGGATCAGCCGAAATGTGACTATAATAATAAGAAAAACGGAAAAATATAATGAATGGACCGTAACTCTCAAGAGTGATGCCCAAAGGGCAGACAGACTCTAAGAACTACAACAAAGGGCGGAGTGATGCCACTGAAGGCAGACAGACTACAGGAGTGATGCCCGTAGGGCAGAAAGACTCCAAAATTCTAAGTTACATGCTACTCCTAGGAAAGCAGTAAATACAGGAAAGAAAGATGCGGTAAAATAAGGGTGGTCTTTTGTGCGCAGGGGCAAAGACCCCTATTGCAGGCTTCAAAGTTCCTATTTATAGCCTGCATTATTGGTTGGTTGAAGGGAGGAAGTGGTTGTAACCATCATCGTGGAAGTTACACTAACTTCTCATGGAAGTTACGCCCTGTGGAAGTTACACTAACTCCGTGGAAGTTACATTAACTTCTCATGGAAGTTACGCTCGATCTTGGACCGTTCTCCTTACATGTCCTTCGGCGCATAATTGCCGACTGGTGTCACGTGTTCTTATTGTCTCATACGTGGGTTAGGTCGGCTCAATTTTGGTATCAACAATGCCCCCCCAATAGTCTTTCGAATGAACATTCGGATGACTATTGGTGCCAAATCGACTGCTCAGCCGAGACCCAAACTTTATTTTCGCTGGTCTTGGTCGGCTTAAAGAAAACGGCTCTTTATAATCTCTGCCGCATATATCTCGGCTTTATCAACCGATTTTTTTTTTTTATTCGATCGGTTCGACTCTTCTTGAACCGAATGTTCTTCTATCAAGAATTTTCTCCTTGAAGAAAGTGGCTATACTTCGGCTTCATCAGCCGATTCTTCACTTTCATCTGATTGGCTCGGCTCTTTTTGAACCGACTGTTCTTCTAGCAAGGATTTCTCCTTTCCTTTACTTTGATTTTTATATCGGCTCCATTGCAGCCGATCATCCTCACTTTTCTTTTGGAATTGCTCATATTGGGCAACTCGAACACCTAGATCAAATAGGTTAGCAAAATGCTTATCTTCAAAATGGTCTTTTATCTTAAAATATAGACCATTTAACGCCATTTTGGCGAACTCTGATTCCGGTATTCTCGTAAAGCACCGGATTTTGGCTATTTTGAAACGATTCAAAAACTCTTCGACCGTTTCACCTGACTTTTGTCGGTATAAAGCCAAATCGGCGACCGATATTTGTGACTCCGACCTATAAAATTGCTCATGAAATTTTTTTTCCAATTCGTCCCAATCTTGAACGGAATTGGCTGATAAACTTGTATACCAAATAAACGCCGTCTTAGTTAACGACGTGTGAAATAATCGAAATTTTAAAAATGAGTCAGCGGCCGCTTCTCTACATTGGGGCGTGAACCGGGCTATATGCTCGACAGTATTCTCGGTCTCATCGCCTGAGAACTTGTCGAATTTCGGCATTTTCCAGTTTGCCGGATACGGATGCTCCACGTCGATGTTCGCGGGATATGGAGATCTAAATACGGGCCGTATTGCCGGCCTTGCGCCAACTCCGAAAGTATTTCGGATGACTTCTTCAATCTGTGCGTATATTTCATTATTGTTCCCCTGCAAGGGAACATTTACTTGTACTACATTCGGTCCTTCCGGTAGACCGAAATTCGGTGTAACAGGGTTAACTCCTTGCATATTGGGAACCTGCCCCCCAGCTCTAGCCCTTATATTTTAGGGTTGGTAAGCTGGTAAAGGAGGTAAACCCGATGTAATCCCCGACTGCGGGTCGGCGTTTATATTTGCCGACCTATAAACAGTTTGAGCCGCCGGCGTGACTAAATTTTGTTGCACCGGCGCATTTAGGGGCCCTTGTTGCCCTTCATAAGGTTGCTCGTTTCGGATAAATAATTGTCTAATTCGAACAATATTTTCATTATAGGTCGTGATGGCGGCCAGCACCGCATCTAGTCGAGCGGTACTTTGATGGATATTTTGATCTAAAGTTTGCAGGACTCGACTCATCTGGCCGAGTGCCTGAGTTAGACTCGGCTCTTGATGAGCCGACTGCCCACTAGTCTCGCCTCCAACAGGTAGCACCGTCTGATTCTCATTCGTATTTTCGGCGCTACTAGCTTGGTCATTCCCTGAAGGCCTGGGAATGACTCTATTCCGGAGGTTCATAGCAGTATCGTCAGCCATATGAAAAAGTTTAGATTAGGAAAACCTGAGTGTGTCCTACCGGGCGTGCCAAAATTATTTGTCTCCGAAATTCTCCCGATCCCAGAACCGGTACTAGATCCTCCTCGGGATGCGCGTCGGGATAGAAAGCGGTTCAGATTGATGACCCTCGAGAAATGCGCCGCCGATCTTCAAACGATTCGATCGGCGAGGGATCAAACCGATCGGGTTCGAAATCCTATTCTCACTTCGGTTCGGCCGAAAGTGCCAAATGGTCAGCACAAGTAATAGATTAAGCAAGGGAGGAGCCGAATAGCCAGAAGAAGACTTAAACAATCGGCCCGGATCAGCCGAAATGTGACTATAATAATAAGAAAAACGGAAAAATACAAGGAATGGACCGTAACTCTCAAGAGTGATGCCCAAAGGGCAGACAGACTCTAAGAACTACAACAAAGGGCGGAGTGATGCCACTGAAGGCAGACAGACTCCAGGAGTGATGCCCGTAGGGCAGAAAGACTCCAAAATTCTAAGTTACATGCTACTCCTAGGAAAGCAGTAAATGCAGGAAAGAAAGATGCGGTAAAATAAGGGTGGTCTTTTGTGCGCAGGGGCAAAGACCCCTATTGCAGGCTTCTAAGTTCCTATTTATAGCTGCATTATTGGTTGGTTGAAGGGAGGAAGTGGTTGTAACCATCATCGTGGAAGTTACACTAACTTCTCATGGAAGTTACGCCTGTGGAAGTTACACTAACTCCGTGGAAGTTACATTAACTTCTCATGGAAGTTACGCTCCAATCTTCAACCGTTCCCGCCTTCTTGTCCTTCAGGCGCCTTATTGCCGACTCCTGGTGTACCACGTGTTCTTATTGTCTCATACGTGGGTTAGGTCGGCTCAATTTTGGTATCAACAATTAATATTATTTTTTCATAGTTTTTTATTATTTGAAGAGAAATTGATATTCTAAAAAGATTACAAAAACATATATAAATTTTGAATTAATCATATTACATGATTATCATTGAAGGAAAGTATAAAATTTAAAAAATCAAAAATAAATAGTACTAATGCAGTGACCTGCGCGATGCGGCGGGTAGGTAATATTCGATATTTAACTTATAATAGTTGATTATCTTCGTTATAATGTAGCAAAAGATCAAGTGAAACAGCAACTTTGAAAATTGATTATAAAAGTAAAAAAAAAATATCATCACAACAATCGAAAAAATATAAAGTAAAATAAAATAAGATGATAACTTAGCAACGAAAAATTGCATTGTTAGAGCAACTTTTGATAAGGTGCAAAAGAAAATTTTAACAGTGATACTATTCAAGCCAACAAATGCTCTTTAGAGTCAAATGAACCCAAGCTACTTGCAATCTTTATATTAACCAAATAACATCATGAAGAGAACCACTACAAAATGTTTCTATACTACAGCATGTTTTCTAAAAGTTCAATTCTTCTGAAGCCAAGTTACGCCATCTAAAGAATCAAAGATAATTGATTTTATAGAGTAAATAAACATGTAGTCTAAAAATCCAAAAGATGTGGAGCCAAATTATATAATTTAAAGAATAAACCAAGACCCAAAATACCGCACATTTAAAAGAAACACATTTAGATTGACAAAGAAATCACATAAATATTGGTTTTGATAAAAACACAGTAGAGAAAGCCAACCAAAAAATTCGATATAATTAATAGCAAAAAATCAAGAGTACCACCAAGGTAGGAAACAAATGTCTCTGATAGAAGTGTTCGTTACACATCACCTTTAAAACAATCCCCACAGGAAGCAATAATTCCCTCCTTCTAATCCTAAAAACATAATAAGGAAATTAGATAGAGCATATCAGTTCATGAACAGTTACCAAAATTCAAGTTTTGCACTTCATTTCGAAGGAACTTACGCGTCACAAAAGAATAATCTTTTCGAACACATCTACAGGGGGGAGAAAAAAAAGTAGAAAATTAGAGGATATTGTAAGATGGATTGTCAACAATAATTACCAATCAAAAAGGGAGCAGAACATTGCAGGGAGGAATTCGGCAATAGTTCCTTCCGTTAGTTTAAGTCAACAAACTGTGTCTCAATCCTCAGTAAGAATATTGAAGAATATTTGCTTGAGTTATACCCTATAGATCGGTAGCAAGTTATATCATTACCACTGAAATGCTTACCAAAATGCATTACTCAAACTATTATGAATTTGTCAGATGAAGAAGAGCAAAAATTAATATGGCATGCATGAAATCAAATGAATAACTTAATAGTCTTAAACATAGCAATCAACCAACAAAGATAAGTATATGTGAAACAAAATACAATTATATTATAACTAAAATATTCATATCAAAGGAGAGACAAAAAGGGCTTATACAGAAAAATTATGTTGCAAAGTAGTACAACAATGATTAGCAAGATTTAAAATATGAAACCTACGTAATTTAGAACTAAAGATAGATGACACCTCCATCATACTGATCTCTTTATGCATTGTTTATAGGTTACAAAGTGGTTATTGAGCAAAGGCCAAGTACTCACATTGGAAACATATGATACACTGCTACTGGCCTTCAATATAGAAGGGAGGATAGATGAGGCTGAATATTTTTGGAAATACTTATGAAATAGGAAGAATAAACATAACCAGTAGCAACAGCAGAATAACAAAAACAATAGAAGAATCTGAAAATTTAACACTTTCTTGAAGAGACATGTAAACTTAGGTAGTTAGAAAAATATTTACAATTTACATGAAAGCAAAAAAGAAGTGAAACTAATAGTAAAAGAAAAACTAGGAGACTATTAAAAATCAGAAATTAATATCGGCTAAGGCATTCTATGAGTATTATTAGTAATCAACTTATATGTTATGCTCACGGCAATATAAGGGCGAATGATGGGCACCTATTATATAGGCTTCGATTGGTCCCTCCTACTGATGAAAATAGAGGTTTGGTTCATATCCGTTTCCCTTTTCCCCGTTGCTTACGAATGGTTGTTTCGCCTCGATTTTGTTTCCCTGTTGCTTACGAAGAGTTGTTTCATGCCATCCCATTAACTATTGGAGCCTATATAATAAGCTATGCATCTATTATTCCCCCCCCCCCTTCAAGTATATAGTATATAATTTTCTCTCTTTTTTCCCCCCGGTGTGCAGTAGCACAGGTGGTGGTGCGGCACCGCATGCAGAGCTGGAGTGGTGGGTGAGGGCAGCGACGATAGTCGGGGAGCTCGAGGAGCAGTGCACCATGCCGATCGAAAAGCTATGACAGAGCGCAGACGCCATGACTATGGAGATGCATTTGGAGCTCGCCTCTCAAGGCAGGAGCAAGTTCAAAATGCTCATCAACGACGTCGGGCAACCTCCCTCGTTAACTATAGTTTAGTTTTTAGAACAGACCTTCTTCACTTAGTTAGGTAGAGCAGCACTAAAAAGTAGTGTCTGAATTTTATTGACATTCTCAAGCTCGCCTAAAACACAACTCATTTATGACTAATTAGTAAATCAAGAAGACTTGGATACATTATTAGTTTTAGCCAACACTTAAATGATGATATGAAAAACTTAAGTCCTAATATTTAAATATAGACCCAAAGTATTATATTATAGGATGAAAAGTAGGTTAGTACTAATAAAGACCTTTATCTGGGGAATAAGTACTGGTCCCCCATAGGCAAAACCAGTATAAAGCTAAACCAGGGTTGCACTTGAACGGATCTTCTTGTATGCATCTTCATCACTGCATTGTTTACAAATTAAACAAACTTGAGATGATTATTTTTATTTTCTTTTTGTTTTAAAAAAAAAGTATCCAAAATAAATTACGTACTCACAGAGTATATACATCACCTTGAGTGAGGATATACATCTCCTTGAGTGAGGATATACATCACCTTGAGTATGAGTAGATAGATTAAAGAGTGGCTTCCCATTTAAACCACCAGGTTCTGGAGCTAAAGGGTGCTTCTCTACAGGTTCTGGCCGTGAAATTTTTGTGTTTGATATAATATGAATATAGAAGACAATTTCAATTGTCAAATTATTCAAAAAAATTATCTGCACATCTCTACATAAACTGAATTTCATCTACTTCAAAAACTTTCTTCTAGATATACCTTTCTGCCACCAAAAATGATTCTCAGTAAAGACCTTAAATGATACAAAATTAACTTCATGCAGTTGCCACCTAGATTAGATGACTCCCTCACTTTAGATAAGGATACCTTGGAACAAAATTCACTTTCGGGGAGCACATATTAACATTCATATTGTAAAAAGTATATATATAAATGATGATTTTGTATGGACATAAATGAAAAACACCCTAACTTGACAGAAATACTTACCAAGCCATCCAAATGGATTTTCGAACAGACTGGTATTCGATCTGATCGGCACCTGCAGCGTCTGCACCAAAAGCTCCATCAGTTGCAGCCTTCTCAGCGACTCGAACAGCACCCGGTACGACTGCAACATCACACGCACATACACACACAAAAATTCATTCAGGCAATTCATCGAACACCTTTCGGGCAAAGCAATGTACATAGTAATAGTCTATGTACATGCTACTATGCCTCTGTAATCATGAAATGCATGAACATAGTAATAGTCTACTAACATGGTACTATGTCTCTACCTACATGATGTGAAGAAGATATCTACATAGCAATGTACTCTACTAACATGTACTATGTCTCAATAATCAAGTAATTGTGCTACTACATAGTAGGTACTCTACAACATGCTACTATGCCACAATAATCAAATGTATGAGCTACTACATAGTATGCAATCTACAACATGCTACTATGCCTTAACAATCAAGTAAATGAATGAGCCACTATATAGTATATGATCTACACATGCTACTATGCCTTAACAATCTAGAAGGAACGAGCTACTATATAGTATATGATCTGCACATGCTACTATGCTTCGATAATCAAATCTCACGGGCTAACCCGAAGGTTACTACCCAAGGCCAACCCGAAGGTTGCTACCTCGACTCACATCTCAAATCTCTCTAGTGGGGAGACTCTACGCTACACCTACCCAAGACCCATCTGCATGACAACTATGTCTGCCCCAACGCGACTACTACTCCAGAGCTCACTACTTGGGTGGAGTGACCACGCCAAGGTTAAACAGACTATGTGAGTATGATCTATCCTCCCACTCGAGGATACCCAATCCACTAGGGCCACAATGCTCTATGCACTAGTTCAATGTCTACAACACGACAATCGGGAATCTACTATCCCTAGGTTCAAATGCCATAGTGTTATGCTACACTAGATTCGAATGCCACTCGTTATGTCATGATGTTGTAAGTGTCTTACTACACTAAGTCAACATACCACTCATTCATGTTATAGTGTCTCTACTACACTAGTTCAATGTCACTTGTTTTCATCGAGTCCAAGTTCATCTCTTTATGCCACTATAAGATTCATGTCACAAGACCCAATCCTCATGCAACCTAAGTTCATGTGTCAAGCCCACTATGCTACACTACCTAGGAAACATGCAAGGAAGTGAAAATATAATTAACTACTAATCCTATAATGTACAATGTCAATATATGAATATGATCAACATATATAACTTAGACATAAAAGGAAGCCCAGTTGCTTCGGGATGGACACCCCCCACCTTCTGGTGATGTCAAGACGCTAGGGTTCAATTTCTGTGATTTTTAGAAGCTTACGGCGCATGCTGCGACAATCTGTACCGAAACAGGTTCCTTCCTCGATTTCTTCACGTAGGCTCAATGAATCGCCGAACCGACTTCACCGACGCGTTAAAATACCTAGCAATTAGGTAAGAGAGAGATCAATTTAGCTCAAAACTACTCATGAGCAAAAGCCCACTTTTAGATGCTCTAGAATCCCATTATTGCAATAAACCTTATACAAGCATTTATTCAAGTAATCGATGAGATTAACTGCTCCTAGAGCATCAATAAACACCATTTCTAGGGTACACAAACCCATCCTTAGCATTCTACCATGAGAAGGGTTCAAAACCTACCTCTACTAGCCTTCCTCTCCAAGCAAAGGAAAAAGAAGGTGAAGAAGCCGATGGAGCTTCTCCTCCTAGCTCCAAATCTCCACCAATCCTCCCTCTTGTCCTACTTGACTACTTCCAGAGAGAGAGGGAGAGCTTTAAGATAGAGAGAGAGAGAGTGTGTGTGTGTGTGTGTGTGTGTGTGTGTGTGTGTGTGTGTTTTGATGTTTAGAGTGTGAAGGAGTGAGAGAGAAGAACTCACATCACCCTCAAATAGCCTCCACTCACACCAAATTGCATAAAACCCCCTCAACTTTGCAAATAATGCACAGCCCGCGCGGGGCATTTTCGGGCTACGGGGACCGGTCCTTTGTTTGAGGGACCGGACCCCGGAGGACCGGTCCTTGGCTTGAGGGACCAGACCCCGTAGGTCCAGAAAATCAGCCTTTTTCAGTCTTTTCGCCAATTTTGGTCCGTTTTCGCTTGTTTTGCTCCGTGGGTCTCCAATTCGCCTCAAATCGCACCGAGACCCCCAACACATGTTTTCGAGCGTGTTTACATGACCTTTTCATCCACGCTTATGCCGAATTTAGTCCACAGTCCAACATAGCCTTTCGGGTTCCATTTTCGCGCTAACGAGCACCGAAAACGCTCGTATGCATCCGAACTTCACCGAAACCATTCTTATAGCTTTCCAAGCTAACATATACCGTAACTTCATAACTCTAAAAGTTCGGCACCTTACAGGTAGTGTCGTGTTTAATTTATGGTTAGAAAAGTAATAGAGAAAAGTAATTTCATTGTACCAAGACAGTGGTTATATTTAGTTCATGTTATGAAACTTGCTACCATTTTTTTTTTGCTGAAAACACATTATTTGCTAATTTCTTGGCTCTACAAGGATCTTGGCAGTTTAAAATTATCTAGTTATTTGGTACCTAAGCTTTGAAAACTGGAACATCTTGTATACTTATTTCTGTACAATATAAGAATTTAAATTGGGTACAAATCAGACATACCAACAACGTTGTGTACAAATCTACATAAATGAAGTGACTCCAATATATAGAGAGGATTCACTAGCATTGTATCGCTAAGTATGTAAAAATCTACATACTTTACCGTTCAATATATTTTCTTCAGAACATTTCCACTGGATTCACAGGCATTATATCGCCAAGAATTGGAGAGCTCACGTACTTAAGCGCGCTGTAAGTATATTCTATAGCCTGCAAACTTTGTAAAGCATACTAATGCCATGTAATATTTATCTCACTGTAATTTGAAGCTTCATTGGCAATCAAACTTTATCAATCCACTGTGCATAGTGATCTTGAATGTATGAGAACATAGATGTAAGGTACCGGACTTCTAAAATCATGAAGTTATGGTGTACATTTGGTTGGAGAGCCATTTGAATGGTTCTGGTGAAGTTCGGTGAAGTTCGGTAGCATTCCGGCATTTCGGAGCGCGTAGGCGCGAGAATGGAACCCGAAAGGCTATGTTGGGCCGTGAGCTAAATCCGGCATTAGCTTGGATGAAAAGGTAATTAAAACATGCTTGAAAACATGTTTGGGGAGTCTCGGTTCGATTTGAAACGAATCGGAGGCCTAACGAGCGAAAACGAGCAAGAACGGACCCGAAGATGAAAAAGCTGAAAATTTGGCTAAGTCCTAAAATGCCGGAATTCTGGACCTTCGGGGACCGGTCCCTCAAGTCCAGGGACCGGTCCCTTATGCAAAAAATGGCCCCGCGGGAGCAGTGCCTTGAAGTAAAAGTTGAGGGGTCTATTGTGCAATTTTGCACTAATGAAAGGGTATAGAGGCTGGGGGCTTCTTTAATTCCCTCATTTCCCAACCCTAACACACACACTCTCCCTCTCTCTCTCTAGATTAGCTCTCTCCCTCTCTCTCTCTGTCGACCAAGGGAAGGAAAAGAAAGAAAGAAAGAAAAGAGAGGAGAAGAAAAAATGAGAAGGATTGGTGGAGAAGAAGCAAAGGGAGGAGATTCTCACCTTCTTCATCTTCTACCTTGGCCTTGGAGCTAGTTGTTGAGGTAAGCTTGAGGCTCTCTAATGGTAGATTTTAGAGTTTGGTTCTTATACTCTATAATTGGTTTGTTTCGAACCCTAGCATACTAAATAGATGATTAGAGCTTGAATCTAAGGCTCTAATGGTGGGTTTTGCAATAATAGCAGATCTAGGGTTTAAGATGGGATTTCATGGTGGATTGTTCTAGAATGGGTTTTATCTTTTAGAAACAATTATAGAGGAGCCCTAGCTTCCCTAAGAGATGAATTGTGCAAGAAATTGGAGCTCCAATGTGGAGTTTTGCATCGGGCGAAATTTAGGGCTCCAAATTATTTAGAATCGATAGATATTGGTCTAAATTAGTCGCATATCTTACATATTGTTAGGTATTTGAACGCGCAGGAAGCGACGGTTCGTCGATCCGACGAGCGGTTTGAGAGATCCGAGCAAAACAGAGGCCTGAAGCTTCGTATTGACCCGAGGAGTCGAGCCGTGCGGCGTGCGCCGCAGTAGGCCGATTGCAAGTGACGACGAGCAATCGGAACGCTGTAAAAGGTGGGGGGTGTCCATCCCGAAACAACTGAGCTTCCTTCTATGTCTTAGTGCTTTATCGATTTGCATATAGCATGTTGTATAGTGTAATGCATTATAGGGTAATGATATATGCATTCCTACTCCTTGTATGATGTCTATGGTTAATATAGTATTATGATATGGACATTTGATGTAATGAACATGAGGATTAGGAGATGACATTGTGAACCTATGATGCTAAATGGAAGAAGAACTTAACATGTATGAGATTGGGACATAATGTTGTGAAACCCTCTAATGACATTATTAATGTGGATTAAACTCTAGTTCAATGACAACTTAGTGAATATGTGCAAGTAGTGTGTTGAGAACATTAAACCATGATGAGTGGCACTTAGTTAATGTTAATCTATGGACGAGTGTCATGTTGCATGAGAACTTAGTGTAGTTGATACTACGGCATTGAACATAGGGATAGATGTATTTTCCCTAGTTGTGGCATGTTGCATGAGAACCTAGTGTAGTTAATACTATGGCATTGAACATAGGGATAGGTGCATTTCCCTAATTGTGGCATATTGCATTAACCTAGTGTCGTGAACATAGGTTGAACAGATATGAACCTAGTGTTATTGAACCTAGGATAGATCGAGTGGCATTAACCTAGCGTCGTGAACATAGGTTGAACAGATATGAACCTAGTGTTATTGAACCTAGGGTGGATCAAGAGTGGTATTAACCTAGTGTTATTTAACATAGGTCAGATATGAACCTAGTGTTGTGGAACATGGATTGATAGTGAACCTAGAGTCAGTTAGATCTAGGTGAGTGGCATGTGAAATACAAGTGTAGTATTAACACTATGATATGGACATAGGGATAGAGGATTTCCCGTGTTGTTGAGAGTGGCAATTGATATTAGTGTAGTTGACACACTGTGATGTTGAACATAGGGATAGTTGGATTCTATGATATGATGAACCCTCTAGTTGGTAGGGTATTCCCGGTTCACAGGATTTGGATCGTGCTCACCATGCCTATCTGCGCCTGGGGTTGGTCGCTCCACACAGGCTGTGCACTCCGGAGTTGTCACTGAGAGGAGGGCTAAAGTAGCTGCCCTTGGACTAAAGTGTCTGTCCGCGGGCGGTCTCGGGGGATGGTTGGACTTGTGACACCGCCCCTAGGAGATTAAGAGTGTGAGACGGAAAGACGAGCCCTCGGGCCCACAGCAAGATTGGGTGACTTGAGAACCTGTTCATTGTTAAGCATGATAGTACAGTAATTAGCCTTTACTATGAGTCGTATTGTCGTTGAGCCTAGTCGCCTAGTAGAGAGCCTAATGGATTTATCTTCAGACCGTGAGTGGACATGCTATTATCCTTCACCTATGAGAGTTGAGATATGAGTTGAGATTAGTTGAGCGAGATTGTGTTGGGTAAGGAGCGGGGTAGCTCTTTACCTAGGACTTTTGAGATTATGAGTTGAGATTATGAGTTGGGATTAGTAGAGTGAGATGACCACAACATTTAAAGTCTTAGGCGGGGTAGCCTAAGGGATTGGGTCATGAATTGGGTCATAACATGAATAGCATAAGAGGATTTGCATTTATACCATATTAGATATAGTAGACTGTATTACCATGTTGTAGTTGTATTAATTACATCGTTGAGGTATACTAGCATGATGATAGGTTGTTGTTAGATGATATTGAACATAGTGGTATAGTAGCTAGCTTTCACTATGAGTTTATCCATTCATTCATTGACTCGAGGCATAGCTGGATATTTGCATCCTGATTTACAGTATAGCTGCTGATTTCTATTATATCTATCTATCTATCTATCTGTCTTTCTGTGCCTCCTTGGACCTAGTGGGAAGATCGGCGGAGTCGGCGGCCGAACCCACTGGGAACTATATTTATATAGTTCTCACCCCGTGTGGTTTGGGGTACAATTACAGGTACAGGTACGTGTGCGCCAGCTGAGGTTCGTGGTAGGGGCTTAGCGCCCTAGTGCTAGTGAGTAGATACTTCCTACTTGCATTAGAGTTTCCATATGTATACTGGAGAGTAGATGATGTATAGGTTGTGAGGTATTTTGAGTGATTGTACCTTTTATGTTATATTCTCGAGGTTGTAAGCTTTATGTTCATATTTTGGAAGTCATATGGCAATCAATTTGTATTAAGTGTTTGTATGAATGTAATAGATTAGTATCTCTCTTTTATTCACTTGTATGTTACTCGTGATGCTTGCTCTTGCATGTTCAGCACTGGTTGTGCTCTCGTTGTTGTTGTTGATCTTGTACGTATTCAAGTTGTATCCTGGGAACTTGTTGTACATGATCTCGTCGCTTTAGCCTTGGGCGGACAGGGGAGGTGCTGTCCGTTCGGCGTCTGTTTGACGTGCCCGGACCGGACCAAATTGGTAGCGGGTCCCGGGGCGTGACAATAGAGAAGCATGTGGTTTAGCATTTATTAGCACAACTAATAAAACAATTATTTGGAATATCGTACTAGATATTTATTAGAGCTTATATAACTTAAATATTTAGTTATTTTTTTAGTGAAAAAATGACTGTTGGTTGCTGATTAGGAATAAGATTTCTTTTCCTGGTTTACTTCTCAATCCTCATTATTTAATTTTCTTATTATCCATAAATTTCTAATCGGACCTGGTTAGTTGATGAACATATCGTATTTCTATTGTATTCCCAATATTCTCCAAATTAAGCAGCTTTTTGTTTGGATAATTTCCAAACTGATTGCATTGAGTAGGTCTCAAGATGATCAGTATAAATGAAGTACCCTGAAATTCCTAGGAGTCAAGAGAAATCTGAGCCTCACTATGTTGCTCAATCCTTCTTGCGCTTCGCTTTTTTTTTTTTTTTCCTTCAAACCGTTGTTACATTTGCTGCTCTATTGTTCATTTCCACATGCATGGCAACCCGAATGGTTTTGTTTTCTTTTAAACTTACTTTTTGAGCGCAGTTTTTTTCTCCTTTCTTTTGAACTTGCTTTTATCCACTATTCTTTACTCACAAACTGGCTACCCCGGCTCTCGGTGATTGGCTTCATATTCTATTTGTGGAATTGTTGAGATTATGAAAGAAAAAAGCCACTCCTCTTCCCCGATCAACAGGTGAATGTGTTACACCTCTGTAAATATATACACGTTTTATATATATGTATTATGTAGTTGTTATTACTTAGTTGTTTGTCGTTTGCACTCCAGTTTTTGCTAGAATCTGTATTCTCGCCTTTGCAAGCATCAGCCATACAATGTTGGCAGGCTGCTCTCTCTTCACTGCTGTCTACTTTCTTTGTTCTCTATTGGTAAATAGGTAAGGTTAGATTCAGTTGTATGCTTAATGTACCATAAATCAGAGGTGTAATTGTGTAGAGTATACATTCTGCATTTTTGATATGCAAGTGTACTCTGTGTTTTTGATATACAACTGTTATTTCTCTGATAAAACCAACTTGCCCAAATTTCCCTTTGGAAACCAACTTTAAATTTAAGCCCAATTTCCTAATTTGCCCAAAACTCGGAGATTTCCACGCTCCAGACTATTTTACTAAAAATAAAAAAAAAAACTTCATCAAAAATGCACTACTATATGCAAATATTGTTCTTTTGTCATTTAATATTTACTAATATGTATTTATTGTAAACGTTCCACATCCGCAGCGAAACGCGGGTCCTTACCTATTTACAATAATTATCGATTTTGGTAAGTTCACTAGAATGAGTTAAAATACTGCGTCATTGCAATAACCGAAAATATATTATTGTTACAAGTTAAAGATACAATGTTCATAACTGATGCAATTTTTATGTAGAAGAAGATTTCTAAGAGATGCTAAAGCGCACGTAGTTTATTGTAATTTAGCCTGCAAACAATGTAAGCAGTGAAAAGCAAGTACTCCTATTGTTACCGGTGCATAAAAATATACACTGTAGTTGAGATGGAAAACTATGTCACCCACACCTCCACACAGCAGAAGCAAAAGTAATCCTTAATCATCAGACATAGCGGCACTTTGCAGCCCTTTAGGACTAAACTATTATATTCGGCTATAACATGTTTGGAAACCCATTTAGAACAATGTACCAAATGAACAAACTCTTCATATTTCTGAATGGATACAACGTTGAAGCACAATAAAATAGAGATCTAATGAACACCTAACACAGAAATCAACACGTCAGTTGGGAATTAGGGTTTAAGTTACTTTTTACAGCTAAATTAATGCGCTTCAGGAAACCACACTTGATTTTCTGTCCTCCAAAATTTTAAGCTCTTCCCGCCACCCTTCCATTTTTCTCGTCTTATCCAACTGCTCGGTCATCATATTTTGACGCTCCCCTTGCAATTGAGCTTCTGCCAGTCGTATCTGCGGCATGTAGTTCCAAATTGTCAAAATAGAAACATCTAGTATTGCATTTTTGAAAAGTTTTGTGACAGATCAATTCCGAAAGATGTACAAGTAAAGGTTTCTGACTGTTCAAGTAAAATCAAGAGGGATTGAAATAGTTAATGACTTCCTCGGCAGAGGAGAGGAAAAGATCAGTCTTAAGCATACAGCCAGAGGCCCAGAGAGTGCGCCTCTATTTCGCTAGTAAGTATGCAACTAGAGCAGTTATACGTTAGCCCCTTTTTTTTCTGAAAAGGAGAAAGCTAGAAAATTATGCGCGGTCAATTTTAGCAATAGCAGTACAGTCGGCCAGATATTTCTATACAAAATAACAAGCTATGAATGTAAAAATTGTATTAAAATAGGCGTTCTCAAAAGCTGACATGTCATACAACTCAATGAATATTTCAACACAGATTTTGTCATGCTACCATCATTAGAAGACTAATATCATTAAAATATGCAAAGTACGCCTCTTCTTTCATACAGACAAGCCAGCACGCATGCACATCAACACATAGTACACATTTCTCAAAAAAAGAAAAACACATAGTACACGCGCGCATGCACATACATGCACATGTACAAGTGCACACATGCCCACGTGCGTGCACACACGCACACATGCCCATGTGGGTGCACACATGTACACGCAAGCGCGTGTAGGGACATGCATGCGTGCACATGCACTCATACGGGTTGAAAGCGTGTACATATTACGGGTTGAAAGCGTGCACATATGAGAAGATGATGAAGGACAAATTAGAAAAAGCCTAATCTATCTTGCAAGTGATGAGCCCAAAATTTAAAGAAAACTAAATTTAAAACTTTTTAGAAAATTTCAGAATAATTTTGAAAAGATTAAAGAATAAGGATTAAATGAAAAAAGAAGCGGAAAATAAAAGAGAAGAAACAGATGAAGAAAGAGAGAAAGAACCTTAAGAAAGATTTTCTCCGGCGCACATGGCAAGAGGTTGAAGAATATACCATGACCGCAGTAATAACACAAAATCCAAATTTTATTCCATCATAACTCAACTCTAAAATCACAAGGCATATGCTATATTTGTAACCATCAACATATAACCCTAATCTAAAACAAATCCCACGATTTTAGAAATTTTCCTGATTTGAACATATCTAAAAAAAGCCCTAAACCATATCCCTAATTTTTTAGAAATTTTATTTCACGTGACAAATCCTAAAAAAACTTTTAAACAATCACCTAATTAAATTAACAAAAATAATAATTCCGAAAATTAGAAAAAAAAAAATCTAAACGACTCAATCAAACCTATTACAAGAAATTGACTTAAATAAATTAAAAGACGACTAGACCCAATCATGTCGGCATTCAGTTCTACATCAATCGCTTCTACTGCACAGGATCTCGTCCTTGAGATCATGATAATCAACAATAGAATGGAGATATATTGAATCATAAGGAGGATGAAGTGGTGCAATCCAATGTCCCATCCCGAACAATATTTATTAGCACTATCTTAGTCATGATTGTTGTTTGAAACTCAACTTGTAGTAGAAAAGGGCCCTTCGGTGGTGGTAATGGAGGTGGGATAACGAACGCCTCAATAATCTGTTTAGATGGCTCAAAAGTTGGTGGAGTCAATGGAGATGATGAAGAATCATACATGATTGGATGTGCCTACGTCGACTTCGGCTTCTCGACCCTTGGAAAAATAGCATAGCGAATGCCATTATCGTAAAAGATATACTTATTTTCCTCCACGGCTAAGAAAAGCATTTTTGGCCTCATGCCATGGTCGTCCAACTAGCATGTCACATCTCTTCATATCAACAATGACAAATACAATTTCCTCTTTGTATAAATCTTACCTTGTGAGCATGCCGGATTTAATACATTTGGATTCGATAATAGTGCCATCAGAAGACACAAGAATAGGAGAAAAACAATGACATGGAATAAGATCTAATCTTTCTACAAATTTTCTTGAAATAAGATTATGAGAAAATTAATGATCAATTTGTACTCGACAAGGAACACCATACAAATCTCATGGCAGGTTGAAACGAAGAAGAGGAACAGAATTCACGATCGAAAATTTCAAAAGAATGATTTTGAAATTATTTTAGGAGCAATTTTGCTCCGATACCAAAACTGACGTAGGACAAATTTAGTGATGAGCCCAAATTTTAAAGAAAACTTAATTTTAAATTTTTTTAGAAAATTTCAGAATAATTTTGAAACTATTAGAGAATAAGGATTAAACTAAGGATTTAACTGCCGTGGCATGGGGTTGTACTGGAAACTTGCCGGCAGGGTACGGCACGGTGCGTGCAAGGCCGTGTTGATGCGTGTCGGTCACAAAAAAATGTATGTATACCGACATGTAATGGCATGAATTATTTATTTTCTTTAGCAACAAATTATGTCAATCGTTTATTATGTATTTTTATCAAATTTTTTTTAACTTTATTGAGAAAATTACTTACTAATTTTAAGAATAGAGGGTTTTGAGTTGTGCCATCGACACGGGGCTGTATCGTGTTAATATCTTTCCGGCACGATACGGCACGATGAATACGGTCCGTGCCGATAAGCACTTTAATCCTTGGATTAAACGAAGAAAAATGAGAAATAAACGAGATGAAACAGATAAAAAAAAGAAAGAAAGAAAGAACATTTAGAAAGACAATGAAATAAACAAAGCGGGTAGCGTGCTACCTATCTCTCAAAAAAAAATAAAAAAAAACCTTTAGAAAGATATATTTTTATCGACGCACATGGCAAGAAGAAGAAGATATCATAACCACGGTCAAAAGACAAATCCTAAATTTTATTCCATCATAACTCAACTCTAAAATTACAAGGCATAGGCTATAAATATAGTCGTTAATATATAATCCTATTCCTAATCTAAAACAAATCCCAAGATTTTAGAGATTTTTCTAATTCGAACATATCTAAAAAAAGCCCTAAACCATATCCCTAATTTTTAGGAATTTATTTCACACGATAAAGCCAAAAAATCTTTTTTAAAAAATCACGCAATTAAATTAACAAAAATAATAATTCAGAAAAGTAGAAAAAAAAAATAGACGGCTCAATCAAACCTATTACAAAAAAGTTAACTAAATAAAAGGATAACTCGACCTAATCTTGTCCACATTTGATTCTGCGTCAGAATAGGCACAACCCCACACACCTACGCACATAAATGTGCATAAGCATGTGCACAGCGTGCGAACACGAAGGATACATGCGGGATATGGGTGGCGTTCTTTAGGGCCTTCTCTAGGGTGGAATCATTCTGAAGTGGCCCATATATGAAAAAAAGAATTGTATTATGATTTCATTATGGAAATGAGTTACCACACTTAAAATATTTGAACGACATTTGAATCATGATTTCATGGTTGTTGAACCTCAAGATTAATACGAGCCTGATTAATTTTGTCTCTTGATTAAAAATGCAAAATACATTGTAAATATAGTTTAATTATATCATCACACATTCACACTAGTTTATTTCTTGGTGTAGTTTAATCATCTAGATAATTAATGACATATATTGCCAATATTTATCAATATATTATAGCATAGAAATTAAAAATATTTATATGACTATATCCTCCGGTATCATATCCTAAGATTTTTAGAATTTGTCATATCGCTATATGTGTGTGTAGAACATAGGGAAAATACAACCGACAGTTGCTATTCAAAAGGTAATAAACCGTCTCACAACATATTGAAGGTAATAAGCCTTCTCATATGATTCAGCATATTGAACCTCCAAAAGAAGTGTGATATTTTGTTGCGCATTTCGAAGAAAAGGTTATTGGTGTCAAACAAGCAGCAGCTAAAATTTTAGTCTTAAATTTTCCTGAATTATTCTTTCTTAAAAAAAACTAGAAATGTAGTTGAATGAAAAAGTCTGCATATAGCGAACAAAATAACCGCATACAAATTAAAACAGGAAAGTAAACAATGGAAAGTACCTTTTTCTTAAGGGCCCGAATTCTCTTATCTAAATCTGGGCCAGAAGACCTATCTTTTGGAACCTCCGCTGAATCAGTGAAAGAACCCACTTCCACTGGCACTTCAGAAATAGAGATTCTATTCATCTGCTCAACTATAGATCCTGATGCATCCGATTGCTGCGGATTAATTTGAGATGAAGAAACCTCTTCAGCATTTAGCACCTCAGCTTGGTCATCTAAGTTCTTCCCCTTGTCACTTGATGAAGCAAGAGTAGCCTGCCAATAATGATAAGGTTATGGTTCGAGAACTTGATAATGAAACAATTCAAATTGTCAAAAAGAATTTGTCAAAGTATCAAAAACAAATTAAACTAGTTAATCTTGAATGTTAAAAATGCAAAGCCTTGTAAGCAAAAAATATTTTAGACAACTTCGTAATAGTGAGTTTAGTAAGTTTCTAAATTGGAACAGAAGTTGCACAGTATTCCTAGGTTCATTTCTTACAATTTTATGAACATAAAAATTTACCACTATGAAACTTTGATTTCCCCAAAGATACGAATAAATGTGTTCCTCATTTCTATCTCAACTTTACAATAGTAAAAATTTCGGGACTTCAAACAGCTTCGCGTAGGGATAGGAATGCATAAAAGAAATTCTAGGAATGCATAAAAGAAATTCCTAAGTTGCCTCAACAATAAAAAAATTGCAGATCCAACTAAACACCGTGCTATTTTCATGGCATCTAAATTCATTGGCCATGTTCCATCTTCAACGATTTTGAGCGTATCAAGCGCTAGATAGATGAATTGATGGTGTGATAACAAGCTCGAAGACTATCTCTTTCACTTCAAGGGAGGTAGTAAATGGTGCAAATCAAGAGCCTACTAGGCATTTAATCAAATTTGGGGCTTAATTTAGTGTCAGTTCTTATTTACTTGATTTGAGTCATATTAGGGTAATCAGTCCTAATTTAATTAGGATTCTGAGGGTCTTTTTCATTTCTGTCAGTTTATTCTAATTTAGGCTTAGATAAATATTTAGATAAAGGGAAAACTTCAAATACCACCCCTGTGGTTTCACACTTTTTCACTTTAGTACCTCATGGTTTAAAGTGTATCAATTTAGTACCATGTGGTTTCGCACTTTCTCACTTTAGTACCCTATGGTTTAAAGTGCATCAATTGAGTACCCTGTGGTTTCATTTTTCTCCTTTTGTCGGCTCCTCTGTTAATATTTCGTTAAATTATATACAAAAAACTTCAGATACCCTACGTAGGTTTATCGAATATTTACTTTAGTACCCTTTAGTTTTAATTTTGTTACTGATTTTTTTTCCTTCGTTAATATTGCGTTAAATTATATACAAAAAACTTTAGATATCCTATCTAGGTTTATCAAATATTCACTTTAGTACCCTTTAATTTTAACTTTGTCACTAAAAAAAGTTAGTGAAATGGATAATAAAAAGAGAAAAATGAAATCACAGGGTACTAACTTGATACACTTTAAACCACAGGGTACTAAAGTGAGAAAGTGTGAAACCACAGGGGCTAACTCAATACACTTTAAACCGCAAGGTACTGAAGTGAGAAAGTGTGAAACCACGGGGGGGTATTTGAAGTTTACCCTTAGATAAAAGCATTAATCCTAAGCCTACTAGTACTAGGAGATATCGCTAGGAAGCCGCCAATAAAGCCATCTTCCAAACAGCCTCTCTCTATTGTCTTTGCCGGAGATTCACCTCCTTTGCTGCTATATCTGCACGGCAGCTCAAGTTGCTGCCATGGTGTAGTTTACAAAACCTCTCTTTCCTGTTCCCAATCAAATTCAATCCCATCTCCAACACTTCCATGTGGCCAGTCATTTATCAAGGTGACTCTACGGAAGACCTCACCCACCAGAACTGAACCTTACTGATTCAATGCGACAAGTTTAATGAGAAGAGAGGTGTCTTGTAAATATACATACATATATAGAAAAGAAAATAAGAGCCACTAGTAGTATATGGGCAATTAAGGAAGAGACTAGTGACTACTTAATATACTCTGACATTTAGGGCAGAGACAAGTGAATATTTATAAGAATAGCCTCATATACTCTTATGCAGTGCCGGTATTTGGGTAGAGTGGGATGCAATGAAGGCAATGACGAAGTAATTCACCAATTCATAACAAAGAAACCCAGCTTGTTAATTAAATTAAAGACTAGAAAGAAGGTGACAAATGATTGTCATGTTCTACCTATCTGGAAATATTTGAAATACAATATTCCATACAAGTCCATTCGCAATGATCACTTTAGAGGCTGAGGATACCCAGATCCAATACCTCGAATACTCGAAGTGCTAATGGAAATGCCAATGGGTCTTTACATGTTCCCATCACATAATGGCTCAGGCAAGGTTTAAAGTACCATGGCATGGGGGTGTGCCGCTGTCTCCTTGGCACGGTACGGCACTGGCACACTTCCGTGACGACACATGATACGCTTACATGCCAATAGATAAAAATGACCTCCTACTGGCACGCTTTGATACAGACTTATTTCAGATTTTTTGGTTCCAATAAGTTCTTTTAATATTATTTTAAAATATTTAACCAAATAATCATGAATATTTGCTATGTATAACTTACTATACTTATCAATTAATATACTCGTAGAGTTGAGCTGGAATACTTTTAATAGAATTTGGGCTCTTTTGCTATCGATTTTTTACCCGTTAGATCTATATTTTAATCAATTCCATACTTTAGATTATACTATTCAACCAACCACCCACTCAACCCTAAGGGGACCACTATTAAACCTTAGGAACCACTATCATCCTAACTAAGGTTTCAAGTGCCCGTCGGCACAGGTCGTATCCACCATGCCGTACCGTGCCAACAAGATACCGGCACGATACAAACCCCGTGCCGATAGCACAACTCAAAACCCTATATTCTTTAAATTAGTAAGTAATTTCCTCAATAAAGTTCAAAAAATGTGATAAAAAGACATAATAAATAGTCAGAATATTTTGTTGCTAAAGAAAATAAATATTTCATACTATTACGTGTTGGCACACAAAAAAAAATTTCACCAGCACGCATCTGCATGGCTCGGCACACACTGTGCCATGCCGTACCATGCCGGCAAATTTCCGCCACGACTCTGTACCACTGCACTTAAATCCTTGATCCTAACCGCACAATTTTTCATCCAAGGATTAAAAACTCGATAGCAAAAGAGACCAAACACTATTAATAATATTCCAGTCTAATTCCATACTTGTAAGCTTTTTTGTACGTAATGTACAACTACCCTTGATGAAGAATAAAAATTTTTACAGGTTAAAATTTTAAAAATGTAAAAACATCTTTCTTTCTTTCTTTTGATCATATTACAATTTTTCTTTTATAAAATAAAAAAAATAATTTTATTTTAAAAATTATTTTTAAAAGTATTTGAAAATTTATTTTTTCATTAATTGTTTCAAAAAATTATTAGATCTATCAAAAATATTAAGCAATTAATTATATGTCAAATAAATTAAATAAATTTAAGTATCAAATAAATTTAAATTTAAATAAAATTAAGTTTAAATGAATTAAATAAATTTTAAGTATCAATTGATTTAATTTAGCTTTTAATTTATCACTATTTTTAATCTTCTAACTCAAAAATAAATTTTTATGTTTGATGTGCCTCAAAATGTGCTTATTGAGTTTAATTTTGTTCCCTTATTCGCCAAAAATTTCGCGGTGCGATAAATTTTGATAAAATAATTTATGAAAAAAATGAAAGTTTGTGGTGGAAGCGGAGGGCTCGGCAATGTCTTTAAGGGGTGTGGGATGCTTCTTAGTATCCCAAAGAGCTAAACCCCAAAAAACAAAACAAAAAGAAAAAAAAAAAGCAAAAGGCAAAAAAAAAAAGGGCCGGCACGGTGCGTGGCATGGACACATGTATCGGCTCTCACGGGATACGCGGTCCGTCTGCGACATCGAGAAGTCGATACCCACACATGCCGTGCCACCTACGTGCCGCCTTATGTCGTACCACGGAGCGGGGCGACACTTTAAACCTTAGGTTCAGGCTAGCAGCCTAGCAGGGACACTTTAAACCTTAGGCTCAGGCTAAGGTTTAAAGTTCTTTTGCGTGATGGCAAAATTCTTTTGCGTGATAGCCCTTCAAATCTCTCCAAAATAGTCAAGCACAAGAGGATGACATCCAAAGCTCAATGTCATCAAATGTTTGGGATCCTCCATATTTTTTATCTCAAAGATCTTGCTCTCTCATTGCTATTGATGGAAAATTTACAGATGCAACCCCCACTACCTAAGAATAAGGCAGCAGAGGACAAACTAAAATAATTGACTCAGATTAGCCTTGGCACCAAAGAGGAATCTCACCGTATTTACTATGCCAGAGAATGTTAGTTCACATATATAGATTACTAAATGTCTGATACATAATTTTCATGAGATTCAAACGAGAAGCGCTACGCTCACGACAATCAAGTTCTCACATGTTATAATCATACAGATTGCAATTTGTCAATAGCAAACGACATCCAAGGTAGATCATAGTACCGCCGTAGTGTGAAACCAACCAACCCGATTGACTGAACCACTATGTGATTCATTCCAAACCTTCTCGATTGAGTTCAATTTGAATCAGATTAATATGTCCTGCTTTTTGTAGCACAAAAAATTAATATAAGAGAATGGAGGGTTTTTCAATAAGTTTCCACTAAATAATTTTATTTTCATCGATGGAGAAATAAGTATTGTAGACAACCAATTGAGGCACTGAGAGGAAAGAAGTAAACAATGAAGAAACCTAAAGGAATCGAAAAACAAATTTCATTAATCAAATATCTAATTATAAATAACACTAACTTAGATCCCTACTTTACCTATATATAAAAGTATTAAATTGTACCAAAAGGAAACTTTTAACCATTCAAGACATTTCGTAACCTATCTACTGTTGCAATAGAACTCTAAAAATCATTAATTAAGACTTCACAATAAAATTCTAATCTTCCTAAAGACTCTCAAATAGCCTTAATAGAGAGAGCCCAAATAGGACCCAAAATATTAGCCAAAGAATATATATGAAAATCACCCAAAAATTCTTTCAAAAAAAGAAACTTGACCTAATTACCTGTCCAAAACTAGACCAAATACAAAAATATGGAGAGACCGATAAACCAAGCCAGAAAAAACCTAGTTATCTCCTAATAAGTTTAACCGATATAATTAAACAACTAATGACTCGAATGTGATCTTGGCTAGGATTTGAATTGCAACATTCTATCCATATTCACTTGATATCTTATTTCTCCATGGTTTGAGGATTGTAAATACTAGCAGTTTTGAATATTAGAGGGATACTCATAATTTTTCCTCCAAACATGTAGTAAACATCTCGCTAACTAACGGTCATTAACCATTGAGCCCACTGAAATTCACTTTGTCAAGCAATTATATCCATTTATTGGGAAATTATATAGGCCACTCTCCTAACCACTATGAGGCTTCACTACTCGCCTACTCCAACATAAGAATCAAGTATTAAAGTAGAAAGCATGATTAAGATCCCAAAAACATAGCCCGAATTTGAGTCCTTGTGAATTGTGATACTAACAAGTAACAAGCTTAACCTTCAAATTTTAGATGCAAAAGTGAATTAATTATACGAATAAGGTAGCAATGAGGGCAGCAAGACTTGGCACGGAATTGTGTTGTTCCATAGGAACCTAGGCACCAAGGGTTCAAATGAGAAAATAGCCACTTTACATGTAGTGGTAAGGTTTTCTTTCATTTGCCCATTTTATAATTTTCATGGTAATTACATTACAAAAGGTGAACTATTACAATAATAATATTCAATTAACAAAAACTGATTACTTAACTTATATGGAAAATGTCAAAGAAACAAAACATAGAAGAGAGACATCAACTCCTTAAGAAGTGCCTAATAAAAGTTTTGAAGTTTTCAATATCAAAGTACTTCACCATGGATGAAGAGTATTAAGCAGGTCAACCAACAAAGATCAGCATATAACTATAGTCCCATAACAGCACCAGCACCAATATAGGGGCTCATATTCACATGCATCTGATAGGGTTTGATATTCTGGATAATTTAGTCAACGTTATTGAATGTAACCAAAGTTTATTGTATAGTCATATAGAACATTAGATAAAAGGTGTTTGGCCTATGAGTTTTCAAAACTTCAATAAGGAAAAACTTTTAATTACTGAATGAAAAGATTAGAGGATTCAAATTCAAATTAAGCTTAGTTGAATTGAATTTTGAGTGGTGGGCAATGATTAAAATAATTCTTTTGATGATCTACTTATCCATAGGGCCAAGGATTAAAGTGCCGCCCCATGCCGTACAACACGGGGCGACATAAAGGGGCACGGTAGTCTCGCACCCCCCCTCAGTGTTGCGGCATGCAGGTGTGTGTCGCGGCACGTACCGGCGTGCCGCGCCTTCTTTTTTTTTGCTTTTGGGCTTTTTCTTTTTGCTTTTTTCTTTTGCTTTTTTTCTTTTATTCTCTGGGGTACCACGCCCCAATGCCTATGTTAGTCTTTTTTTTTCACTTTTTTTTTGCTTTTTGACTTTGTTTTAACTTCTCTTTTGCTTTTTGACTGGGGTACTGTACCACACACCGCCCCTCCTCCGCGCCTGTTTAGCGTTGTCTTTTTTTCACCATTTTTTTTGTTTTTTAGCTGATGCCTTTTTTTTTTTTGGTTTTTCCCGTATACTTTTTACTTTTGCTTTTGTCATGTCATCCTTTTTTTTTTGCCTTCCTGCCCCCCCTCAATTGCCCCTCCCCTCGAGCAAGTGCGTCTCACCTTCCTTTCTCTTCCCTTTATATTTTGTTCTTCTTCCCCCTTCCCTTTCTTCCATGCCTAGCTACTTCTCTTTTGCTCTCTCATCATTTCTTCTCAGTTCTTACATATCGTTCTAGAATTATTTTTCTCTTCTTTTATTCGTCGCTTAAAAAGAGACAAAAACATTGCAAATCGCATATCTACTTGTTAGGTAAGTCAAAAAAATTTATAATTAACTTTTTATTTATCAATATAGGAGCAAATTATCTATCAACCCGAGCCCTTCGCTTCCACCACAAACATCTATTTTTTCTTCGCAAGTTATTTTATCAAAATTTATCGAACCGCGAAGCTTTCGATAAATCAGGGGAACAAAAATCGATCTCCCAAACAAATTTTGATCATATATTTTTTAAAAGAATAAAAAAGAAAAAAATATATGGATGTAATTGCGATCCTATTCTGGTTGTTCTAGTCATTATATGCTTCCTAATCGAATCAATATATAAATCTTGAAAAGTTTTTAGAAAAAATAAAACTTTCTATCATTTTATCTATTATAATTTTTTAATTCTAAAAAAAAGATAAAAACAAAAGAATTTTTAAAGTTAATAGATATTATTATTTTTTTATCATGTCGTTCTCTTTCTTATTTTTCTGGATTAGATTTTATGTTAGTTATATGTATGTCAATAATTGTAGATCATAATGCCACCTAAAAGAACAAAAAGATTATGATTGACAGCATAGACAAATGATTGATAAGAATGGATTTCCTTAGAAGTGTGATTACTATAATATGGTTGGAATGGGCAGAGGTGTCACTCGCCTAAAGAAACATATTGCTGGGGGTTTTTATGAAGTAGCGAACTGCCCTAAAGTCCCTCAGGAGATAAGACATGAATGACAATTGAGTTAGAATCTTCAAAAAGCAAAAAAGAAAGCAAGGGAAGATCAAGATGGACTAGATAAACAAGCGGCTGAATATCCCTCTGTTGACCCATATGAAGGTATAGGTGATGAATTGGATGTTGATATTAGAGTTGCCATGGAAGCATCTGTACAAGAAAGATGCAGCAATATGAAATCCAACGACATAGAGCACAATTTGGACGCTCTCAGTTTAATGTCGATTGTGGTCTAGCTCTGGCTCTGGCTCTGCGCCATCTAATTTAGTTCGAAGTGGTTCTGTTAGCAGCAAAGTTCGACAGATTTAAAAAGGGACCAAAAGGAAAAACTGGAAGACATCCAAACATCACAGATATAGACCCAATGACATTACCTGGTCCAAATGCTCAACAACAACGCATAAATACAATGCTAAAAAAAGATAAAAACGTTAGAATTGCTCGAGCAATAACAAAGTTTTTTCACTTCAGTCATATTCCTTCCCATGCAGCAAGCACTCCATAATAGGAGGTTCCGTTTAAGATGCATGCAAGAGTAGTATTGTAGTAACCCTGGAATATGGCAGCTGTGGCTTGTCGACAGCTCTGGTGAGTGTCGGGACAAGTCCGAGTCGCGTTGGCGCGAAATGGACGCCAAACGGACTCAGTGGGAACGCAAGAGCAGGTGGTATCATGAAAATCCGCAAAATAGATAATTTTCTGCCATTTGTACCGGTACAGATATGAAATGTACCGATACAAGCTTGACTGCTGTACCGGTACAACCAGCAAGAATGTACCGGTACAGTCCCTACGCAACCTGCTCTCGGGTTACCCATTTGTACCGGTACAAATGCCCGTGTACCGGTACACTTTGGTAGGTGAGAGGGCAATTCTGTCATTTCTTGCCTTGATCGTATCACCCACCTCCTCCCCAGCTGTCTACATGTAGAGAGGAGCTGAGGGAGGGACTTCTCAGTTGGTTCTCTCCCTTCTCCCTCTCTAGCTTGGTTCGGTGGTGGAGCTCGGGTAGAGTGCGAGTATCGTCGACGTCCCGCCGCGGTGCCATTCGAGCGTGTATTCGTCGTCGTAGTGCTGCGGGGAGGCCGGGCGAGCGTGGATTTTCACCGTTGGTGACGTTGCGCCAATTCGAGAGTAGCTGTCGAGGTGGGTATTCATAAAATTCCTCCAATTGTTGCATATTCATACTACTTCGAGCTCAAGGGTGCTGTTCTTGCAGAATTCCAGCGTCGACCGTCGGCATTTCGGCTCGTGTGCGATGTAGGAGTGTCGGAATGCGGCGAAACTTGGTTTGTTGGATTCAGGACTTCGAAAGGAATCCACGAAGCCCAAATTTGCAAGATTTGATGAAGATTAGCTTGGTCGAACCCCAGTTTTACTCTGCTGCTGTTGTGTTGAGCAGATTTTCGAGTTTACAAGTTCTTTTGGTGCAATTCCTTGAAGGAGCTGGATTTTGGATCTGAGCTTGATACTCCAGCATAGTGCGC
Source organism: Aechmea fasciata (assembly GCA_025177825.1). Lineage (NCBI taxonomy): Eukaryota > Viridiplantae > Streptophyta > Magnoliopsida > Poales > Bromeliaceae > Aechmea > Aechmea fasciata. The sequence continues at coordinate 9,821,145 of CM045939.1, forward strand.
ACTATTATTGGAGCATTAACCCAACTGAATTGGAGTTTAGAAAGTAAAGTTTGCATTTCAATTTGGTTAAATTAAGCTTAAGTGCCGAATTAGCGCTAAATGATGGATTTTAATGTTTAAAGCCTTGGAGGTAGTTGATTACTAGTCCTGGAGGTTCGGCCGGTTCAGACAGGGTGTTCCGCAGTTGAGCACTTGTTGCCGTGGAGTCGCGCGTGAGGTGGGTTAATCATCGGCTTATTATCCTAGATGCATAATGGTCAACATATGTGAATTTCAGCATTTGTATAGTATACTGTAGCTCGAATTCATGGATCGTCATGTTATTGAAATCTGAATTTGGAGCATGTTTAGTAAGTAAATAAATCATACTTGTTGGACTTGGACTTGACTTAGGAGAAAACCCGCGATTTCAATCGACATATGCATATACTACCCGATTTAGCTTTAGGAGCCGTGATTTGGTTATATCATCGCAGTGTCAGTGCGATGGATACCCGGGGTAGTTTAGATTGCATTTACGCTCGTGCTGGGATGCCGAGCTTATTTTTACAGCAAAGTCTAGACTGTTTCGAGTGGCCGGGTGCCGTCGTGGTTGACGGTGGACCCAGAGTTCTGTTTTGGTCTTAGATTGTGCCGTGAGCATTTGGTTTTTAGACCTGTTTTGACCTTTCCTACTTGACTTTGGCTGTTAGAGCCTAATTGAGCTCGACAGAGATACGCTTGCATACTCGGTTGGATAGCTCCCACGAGTGCCACTCCGGAGACGGGCGTTGTGCTATCGCGTTGGTGTCGTTAGTGCAGGTTGGACTTGCTCTCCACGGATTGTTAGTGTGGAGGTAGCTGTATAGTTGCAACCGAGCGGGACGGGTGTGTTCAGTCCCAGGGACGGGTATGATTACAGTCCTCATTGAGATTGGGTCTGATATGACATGAGTCTATGGATGTTGGGATTTAGAGCATGTTAGTGTAGTGGCATCTAGCTGTAGATTTATTCCAACTTTTTCTACTATCTTTGCTTACGCCTGTAGACTTAGTAGGTGGACCTATGATGTTGAGGGCGGCACCCACTGAGGACTACTTGTTTTCACAGTAATTCTCACGCCCTTTTGTTACTGTTGTTGTTGCAGAGCCTTCTGTTCCGGCTGCTACTCCTTCTGAGGCTGATCCTTCTGAGGCTGATCGAGGTAAGGGCATCGCGAGCTATAGCCCTACCCGACGAGTTGCTGAGTTAGAGGATCCACCGCTGCAGGTAGTGGTACTTTTATTTTGGAGTTCATGTACATACAGATATTGTAACTCGCTAGGGCGAGCGCTTTTGTACCCGGATGTTTTGTATGTATATGGAACTTATTTCTGTTCTACCTGTTTAGTTTCATTACAGCTCTATACTATTGGTTGTAATATTGTATGTTTCACAGACACAGCTACGCTTCGTATACAGGAAAAATTTCTTTATATATGGCGGATTTGTCGGCGTGCCCGGAGAACGAGGAATTCGGGGCGTGACAGATTAAGTTGATATCAGAGCTTAGCATTAGGTCGTTGGGACCTAGGAACCCTAAGTTGGCAAACCTTAGGAAGGCAAGATGTGAGAGGCGTGATTTATCGCGAAAGTCAATGATTGGTTGTTCTAACTCATCCTGTGAAAGTAGATGAGTGATCATGAGTGTCTGTTTTTACCCGTAAAAATTATGTTGGTCACATGACATAATTTTGAGGAAAAACAGGGCCGCCTTCTAGACTTTCGTTGATTAGGTCGAGAGTGTTGTGTTGTATCTGACCCCGTTCTGTTTTGTGGAGCTATGTATCGACACAGAGGACGACCGCCGACTAGGGCTCGCGCACTACCACCTGCGAGGCCTGAGCAAATGGAGCAGAGCACTCGACCCGAGACGAGTGTACCCCCGGCGATGGAGCAAAGTACCCGACCGGAGGCGAGTGCGCCTCCCGATTGGAGTGCGCAGTTGGCCGCCTTAACAGAGGTGACGAGGCAATAGGGAGAGCTATTGGAGAGGATGTGTGAGAGGTTAGCTCCGCCCCAGAGTTCAGCACCGAGAGCACCAGAGCAGCCAGTTCCACCTCCCACTACCCCAGCATCAGCACCAACCGCAGCCGTACCCTCACCTGTAGAGGTTCCTCCAGCGCCAGTTGCGCCTTCTAGAGGATCAATACAGATGACCGAGACTGAGCAGGAGCGGATGACGGAGAGGTTGGCTCATTTTCGCCGCTTTGATCTGCCGATCTATGATGGCACCTGCACTGAGCCCTGGGTTGTAGAGGGCTGGGTGAGCTCGATGGAGAAGTTATTTGAGGATCTTTTTATTCCTGAGAGGGAGCAGGTGCATTTGGAAGTACACTGTTTGGCAGGCGACGCTCACGCCTCGTGGAGGAGAGTGAAACAAGATCGTGGGTCGTGCACCGTAGATTTAGATAGGACGAGTTCCGCGGATGTCGTTTGGATGTATTTTCCCAACAGCGTGAAACAGAAACTCGAGGAAGACTTGAAGAGGATTCAGCAGGGAGATAGGACAGTGCAGGAGTACGTTCGGGAGTTTACTCGACTTCTGAACTGTGTTCCATTCGTGGCCAAAGATGAGGCTCATAGGGTCTACTTGTTCAAGCAGGGTTAGAGACCCGACATTTTCAGGTTTGTGCGGGCGCTAAGGTCGAGAACTCTGGATGCGTCCATAGAGCAGGCACTATAGGAGGAGAGAGGCGAGGTGACACTGCGGGAGCGAGCCTGTGGGTCAGAGCCAGATGTAAGCGCCTCACCCGCACGACGGTGGACCGTCGAGCAGCAAGCGTCCGCCGAGGCCTCCACGATCACGTTTCAAGGTCGCGGGTCCCTGGCGTCGCTCTGTATTCCCGCCGGAGCAGCCACGAGGACGCGCAGCCGTGATTCATGAGGACCACACTGCCCCGACAAGGCGAGCAGAGTGAGAGGCTTGGTGTTTTGGATGTGACACTGGACACACGAGGTCACTTTCTCCCGAGCAAGATCATCAAGCACTGGCTATCGCATCAAGACAACCGGACCTCCGCAGCTTTACGGGCACCTCCGAGTTACCGCTGTGAGGATAGGCATCTATGCGTCAGAGCGAGCGGCGACAAGCAGCTCCAAGCAGATCTACGCACCTCAAAGTGAGGACTCTTCAAAGAATGACCGAGTAAAGGTGTATCATTTTGCTTTCTGGCATTAAAGCTCGTACTTTGTTTGATACTGGTGCATCACATTCTTTTGTTATCCGAGCATTTGCATTGTTGCATGGTCTAGAGTTAGGGTCATTGTCACAGGCACGAGAGGTGCAGATCCCCGACCATGTGCTACAGGTTGCAGAGTGTTGCTGGTCATGTTCGGTGCAGCTAGATTCGTGGATCATGCCCGCAGACCTGTTAGTGTTAGGGCAGCTGCAGGACTTTGACGTTGTGCTCGGTATGGATTGGCTGGCGCCGTACTACGCTACGATTGACTGTGGGGCGAGGACGGTGACGTTCCGCGAGCCAGACCAGGAGTTCACTTTCAGAGGCTGCAGGAGCACGTTGTTTGCTACGTGGATTTCTTCGACGAGGGCTCGACAACTGATGAGCAGAGGGTGTGTCGCTTTCTTGGCGACGGTTGCAGAGATACCTAAGGCAACGCCGGGACTCGAGGATATCCCTGTAGTCCGCGAGTTTCCGGATGTGTTTCCCCCGGAGTTGACGACGATGCCGCCGGAGAGAGAGATCGAGTTTGTGATTGATGTAGTTCCTAGAACTGCACCAATCTCGAAGGTACTTTATCGGATGGTACCGGCGGAGCTGAGAGAACTAAAGGCGCAGCTTCAAGATTTGATGGATAAGGGGTATGTGAGACCCAGTGTGTCGCCTTGGGGAGCGCCGGTGTTATTTGTAAAGAGAAGGATGGTTCATTCAGGTTGTGTGTAGATTACCGGGAGCTGAAAAAAGTGACCATTAAGAACAAGTATCCTTTGCCGCATATCGATGATCTGTTTGATCAGCTGCAAGGATCTTGTGTCTTCTCAAAGATTGACCTCCAGTCAGGTTACCACCAGTTGAAGGTGAGGACCGAGGATGTCCCCAAGACGGCTTTCAGGACTCGGTACGGGCATTATGAGTTCACAATGATGCCTTTTGGATTGACGAATGCCCCTGCCGCATTTATGGATTTGATGAACAGTGTTCAAGCCATTCTTGGATAGGTTTGCGGTAGTGTTCATCGACGATATTTTGATATACTCCCGGAGTGACGCCGAGCATAAGGAGCACTTGAGGACGATGCTAGAGCTCCTGCGAGAGGAGCTGTATGCTAAGTTGAAGAAGTGCGAGTTCTGGTTGCGGAAGGTTGCCTTCTTGGGCCACGTGATTTCTGCAGATGGAGTAGCAGTGGACCCGAAGAAGATTGATGCTATTCGGGATTGGCCCAGACCGACGACGGTGACGGAGGTGAGGAGTTTTCTTGGATTAACAGGATATTACCGTCGGTTTGTGGAAGGCTTTGCAAAGCTTTCCACACCCCTCACTCGATTGACTCGTAAAGGAATTAAGTTTATCTGGAGTGAGGATTGTCAAAGAAGCTTTGATGAGTTGAGACAGAGGTTGACGTCAGCTCCTATCCTTGCCCTTCCAGTTATGGGGAAAGGATTTGTGATCTACAGTGATGCATCGCACATCGGGTTGGGCTGTGTGCTAATGCAGCATGATAGGGTAATTGCTTATACTTCACGACAGTTAAAGGATTACGAGAAGAATTACCTTACGCATGACTTGGAACTTGCCGCGGTAGTCTTTGCGCTGAAGTTGTGGCGGCATTATCTGTTTGGAGAGCACTGCGAGATTTTTACGGATCACAAAAGTCTCAAGTATCTGTTCACCCAAAGAGAGTTGAACCTGAGGCAGCGCCGGTGGTTGGAGTTACTGAAGGATTATGATATTAGTATCCAGTATCATCCCGGCAAGGCGAACATGGTGGCAAATGCGTTGAGCAGGAAGACAGTGCAGAGCTCGAGCTTGATGATCACTCAGCAGAGGTCACATTACTCGATGAGTGCACCGAGACTCGAGATAGTGTCCCTGGGTTTATCATCGCGAGACTAATGTCTATGGTCTTGCAGCCCACTCTGTTGGATAAAATTCGAGAGGAACAGAGTGAAGACCCGCACTTGTCAAGGATTCGAGAGCAATTGGAGAGGGGACAGGCAGAGGACTTCGTTGTGGACAGATCGGGAGTACTTCGGTACAGGGACCGACTGTGTGTGCTTATGGATTCAGAGATCCGAGAGGATATTTTGAGGTAGGCTCATTGTTCACCTTATATGGTTCACCCCGGTGGAGCCAAGATGTATAAGGATTTAAAGACACAGTTCTGGTGGAATGGAATGAAGAGAGACATTGGCAGCTTTGTGGCTCAGTGTTTGACTTGCCAACAAAGCGGCGCGAGCATCGTGCTCGCCGGCAAGCTTCAGTCCGCGCGTGAGTGAATGTGGGAGCAGATCACGATAGACTTTGTCGTGGGATTGCCTAGAGCACAGGGTGGCTTCGATGCTATTTGGGTGATAGTGGACAAACTGACTAAGTCTGCTCACTTCTTACCAGTTCAGACCACCTGGTCCAGAGATAGGCTCGTGCTACTATACCTGGATGAGATTGTCGGGCTACATGATGTACCGACGTCGATTGTATCAGACAGGGACCCAAAATTTGTGTCGCATTTTTGGAGTCCCAGCACCACCTTGCACACAGCTCAAAGACAAATGCTTCACCCACGTACAAACGGTCACCGTGAGCGGACCATTCAGACTCTAGAGGACATGCTGAGGGCATGTGTCCTGGACTTTAGAGGAGGGTGGCATCGACATTTGAGACTGGCTGAGTTTGCGTACAACAACAGCTATCAAGCGAGCATCCAGATGGCTTCCCTGCAATAAAATCCATATGATAATGGCAGCCCTGCAATAAAATCCATAGAGACCTCCGTCCAGATCCCTTCCGGTATGGGTAGTGGCTGTGATAAGCCCGCGGGAGCCGTCGTCTCATACTTATTTTGTTGACAGACGGTGCATTCCCTTACAAACTTGACGACATCTTTCTTTAGACCCCGCCAATAAAAGTGGCTCTTCAACCTTTTTGTTGTTACCTCAGCACCCGAATGACCTCCTACCCCACTTGAATGAAATGCCGTAATGAGATGCACCCTCAACCTCGGATCAGCACCAATGACCAATTTTCCCTTTCGCTTAAGCTGATTCTGGGACCAAGTATAGCGTGGCCACAAGTTGGGGTCCTGTAACTTTTGTTGGATAACTGCCTTCAGCTTATCATCAAGCTCCCAGCTGCGTTTAACTTGATCCAAAAGATCTGTATGGATAACTGAAAGTGCGGATAGCATAGGACACCTAGACAATGCATCTGCCACCACATTCTCGTGCCCTTTCTTGCATACTAATTCGTAGTCATATCCCATCAGTTTAGAGACCCATTTTTGTTGACTGGGAGTGGAAACTCTTTGCTCCATTAAGTATTTTAAGCTTTGATGATCGCTCGATCTTGAAATGTCTTCCGACGAGGTAGGGTCTCCATTTTTGCACAGCAATAACTATGGCTAGCATTTCCCGTTCATAAGCCGAGAGTTGTCTATTTCTAGGCGATAACGGCTTACTCATAAAAGCAATCGGTCGACCTTTTTGTAGTAAAACTGCACCCACCCCCACCCCTGAAGCATCGGTTTCAATAATGAATTCACTCGTGAAATCAGGTAATGCCAGCAAAGGCGCAGTAGCAACAGCTGATTTTAGCTGATTAAAGGCCTGGTGACTCGCCTCTCCCCAGTGAAATCCCTCTTTTCCTAACATTTCATGCAAGGGTTTGCTGATTTTCCCAAAATCCTTAACAAAGCGTCGGTAGTACCCAGCCAATCCTAAGAAACCCCTTAGTTCTTTCACCGTAGAAAGTAGAGGCCAGCGTAGGATAGCTTCCACCTTCCCCTTGTCCATTGCAACACTTTCCCCGCTGATGATGCGTCCTAGATATTCCAATTGTGTGGCCGCAAATGTGCATTTCTTCCTTTTAAGGTACAGAGAGTGCTGCTTGAGAATGTCAAAGGTAATCCGGAGATGCTGTAGATGCTCCTCCGCCTCTTTGCTGTAAACTAGAATGTCATCGAAAAATACCAAGATAAACCTTCTTAGGTAAGGCTTGAAAATATGGTTCATCAATCCTTGGAAAGTGGATGGTGCATTGGTGAGTCCAAATGGCATTACTAAAAACTCATAGTGGCCCTCATGGGTTCGAAAAGCTGTCTTGTTAACGTCGGTATCGCACATCCTGATCTGATGGTAACCAGATCGTAAGTCCAGTTTGGTAAATATTGTGGACCCATATAGCTCATCTAGTAGTTCTTCCACCAGGGGTATAGGGAATTTATCCTTGATAGTATTACTGTTTAATGCCCTGTAATCAATGCACATTCTCCACGATCCATCCTTTTTTTTAACGAGTACTACCGGAGAGGAGTATGGACTGCAGCTAGGCCTAATTATGCCTTGCGACAACATCTCACGTACCAGTTTCTCAATCTCGTTTTTCTGATATGCAGGGTATCTATAAGGTCTTACATTAATAGGGTTGCTACCCTCTTTCAATGGAATTCTATGGTCGTGGGACCTAGGAGGAGGAAGTCCCTGGGGCTCGTCAAATAATATTGAATATTCCACCAGCAACCGCTGTATTTCCTCAGCAAAAAACCCGCTTATCTGCTCCCAATTGGCTAATTCTGTTTTTTCTGAATCCTCTTGGATCGGTCTCGGCTTATTCACATATATAGAGCAGAGGTGGATTGCTGAACATCCTGTACTGTCGAGTACTATCTTTTCCAAATCCTTTCCTTCTATCATTTTTAACTTTGCTTCGGGAGACCCCATGAGTACTACCTTTTGTTCCTTGTACTGAAATTCCATTCGTAGATGCTTGAAATCCCACAAAATGGGGCCTAATTGTATGAGCCATTGGATACCTAACACCATATCGCACCCCTTAGTGGCAACAGGAATAGATCTGTATCAAAATTTAGACCCTGCATCTTCCATTTGAAAGCCTTGCAGATGGAAGAACTAGTTAAGCTATTGCCATCCGCTACCGTGACCCTCACCGGTGGTACAGATTCCCTGCAGCACCCCAATTTAGCGGCGATAGCTGAATCAAGAAAGTTGTGGGTACTCCCCGAATCGATGAGAATATTAATCTTCCTATTCCTTACTATTCCAGGAAGCCTCATGGTCCTAAAATCCGGCAGCTGAGCTCGTCCTACTAACGCATGTAGAGAAATTTGAGGAGAAGAACCTATAGGTTCCGTTTCCATTTCGCTCCCCACCACGGTTGCTTCCGGCTGGTTCGGTTCCTCCGTCAACTCTTCCTCTGCCAGCTCAATCCGATAGAGTTGCCTCTTCCGACACTTGTGGCCCGGCACATACTTCTCTTCACACCAAAAGCATAAACCTTTCGCTCGTCTCTCATCAAAGTCAGTGTTAGAGATGTTTCTCGCATTTTTTTCTACTGCTGGGCTAGCTCCTAATACGCCTTGTGAATTAGAACTCTTTTGCATTCGAGGAGGCTGGGTGTAGTTGGTATTATTAAGATTCTTGGAGGTTGCTGAAAGATTTAGATTACTCCGAGCAGGTTTGATCCCACCCTTGAAAGCCTTATTATGGCCTTCCACTGCCATTTCCTGCAACTTTGCCAAACTAAGGGCCCTTTGGAGCGTACGAGGCTGGAACATTCTCACCGGAATTTGGATTTCATCTTTTAACCCACTGAGGAAACAACTCACAGCATACTCTTCAGACAGTTCAACTCTATTGAGTAAAGCATCAAACTTATCTTGATATTCTATTACAGACCTGATCTGTTTGAGGGTTTTAAGCTCCGCCATAGGGTCATCAAATAAGTCGACTCCAAAGCGAGTATTGAGAGCTAAAATATACTCTTCCCAGGTTGGATTCGAGCTAGTAAGTCGGGATTTCATATAGATCTGGTGCCATTGAAGAGCCTTGCCCTCTAAGTGTATAGCAGCTAATCTAACCTTAGATTCTTCACTAGTTCCATCCACTTCAAAAAATTGTTCACACCGATATAACCACCCCTTGAGATCCCCCCCGTTAAATCTTGGGAACTCAATCTTAGTAAACCTAGAAGTAAATTGAGGTTTATTGAGATAAGTACCTTCAGATCGCGCAATCGGCACCGAGCCTTGGCCTTTCCCTGTGGTGATGGAAGCGTGCAATTCGACGAACATCTTGCGAACCTCCTCTATATCTCGATTTTGGCGATCTCTCAGATCCTGGATCGATTGCTCCTGACGCACAATCGCCTCCTTGATCACCTGCCGGAGTGTCTCCTCCATTTTCTTCACCTCCTGAGCTCGAGTTTCCATGGTGACCCGACCCAAGGATCACGCTCTGATACCAAATTGATACTCTTGTAATTAGGATCCTCACAAGAGCATCCTGATTAGGATCTTGAAGCTCTGGCAATGGTCGTAATAGAGAACAGAGAACAAGAAAGAAAAGAACATAGAACAAGAAGAGAGAGAGAGAGAGAGAAAATGAGAAGGAATCAATCTGTCTATATCTTCTGTAATCAGTATTACATCTCATTCCTTTTATAGTTGGTTGAGTAGCACCATTGTATTGAGTGGCACGATTGTAATATAAAAGGAAAACAAACAGTGTGGACACTTGGTTGTTGAGGTAGTTAAGGCAGCTATGCAAGTTGTTGCGCGGACGGTTGGGCTGCAGCAGCGGTTTAAGTCGGCCAGAGGAACGAGCGACTGAGATGACTCTGTCTCCTGGACTGGTTCACTTGGCCCTTTTGCAGCTTTGGACTGGGTCCACCTAACCATTTCCCTGCTCACTCTGAGGAGGTGTATCACTGTTCCGGTTGCTGCTCCTTCTGAGGCTGATCGAGACAAGGGCATCGCGAGCTAGAGCCCTACTCGACGAGTTGCTGAGTTAGAGGATCCACCGCTGCAGGTAGTGGTACTTTTATTTTGGAGTTTATGTACATACAGATATTGTAACTCGCTAGGACGAGCGCTTTTGTAACCGGATGTTCTGTATGTATATGGAACTTATTTTTGTTCTACCTGTTTAGTTTCATTACAGCTCTATACTACTGGTTGTAGTATTGTATGTTTCACAGACACAGTCATGCTTCGTATACAGGAAAAATTCCTTTGTATACGGCGGATTTGTCGGCGTGACCGGGGAACGAGGAATCCGGGGCGTGACAAGTATGATAAGGAAAAGAATTAAAAACTTATGAGCCCTTGGATGGCAAGCTTTATCAATAATGCATCATACCCCATACTTTATTGGCTACAAGATAGAGACAATCAAGAGGACCTAGAGGACCTATTACTCGATTAGTCTGGCGATCCACCACGACCATTCAGAATAATCGTTGAGGAAGCAGGAATTAGTGATGTTGAAAGATGGGCTGACGAGAATGTAGGAAGGTCTCAAGGTAATGTGCAAGAATAAACAGCTTTGGACGCAGAATCCCAAAATCCTACACATGACTCTGATGCAGAATTTGAACGTCTTATGTAAGGACCTGGACTTGATCGCTCACGTCATACTCAAGAGTCAATCTGGAAAGGAGAAAACGTCTAATATCGCATACTCGCTCACGTCATACTCAGAGTCAATTTTGAAAGGAGAAAATGTCTAATATCGCAAAGAGGCCTTTAACAACAGTCCGAAGTGGTAAGAATAGAAAAAGTATGATCTCGATGGATCATTTAGTTGCAACTGATGCACGCCCACAAGATGATGATAATGATACATCGACACCAGCAAATTCTGGATTACCACGGTTTAAAGATGAATGTAGTGATGATAATGATACCACTGATAGCAGTGAGGATAGCAGCAACTTCATTTAACCAACACAACATAAAGGTGGGGGTGGTCTTATATTTACTGAAGAGCAACAGTTCACGCATGCCACTCAAGATGCTGATCATGGATCTCGACCACGTCAAATATCTGGAGTGGGATATGACCGTTGAAAAGATAAAAAGGTCCTCACGGACCTCACAACAAGATTATAAGGAGATGAGAGAAAGTTTGGAGGCAGTATCAACTAGACATCCACGAAGGGATGATACTTTGCACACACTGTTTGATAATACTTCGATATCATCGTATCCCTCATATCAACATGGCCTTTATAAAGGGATATTTGATTATGATGCATCAATTCATGGCACTCAGAGTGAATCTCAATCCATCCCGCATCAATTGGAGCAACAACAATCCGGTTACTATCCATCTATACCTTCACATAGTGAAAGCTCATAGGGCGAATCTACGTCCACTGGTACGTATGCATACCCACATCATGGTTCTTCTATTTCGTACAATCCTTATCCTTATAATGTTTCAGTCCATATGCCATAGGTGATTGTTGTCCGTTACATTCACGATCCAGTTACATATGCAGATTATCTCCGACAATACTACGAGATATATCGGAAATATATGACTTTCTCACAATATCAACAATATTTATATCAATATTGTCAAATAAATTTTGTATCTGTAGATAACAATATACCATATGATCTAGCACAACGATCTATATGGAATTAAGCAGTCATCTCTAGGTAAAGATGTAAATTTAAATAATTATTTAGTTGAGAATTTTATTATTGTACTTTAATTTCTATTGTACATCAGGTATAATTGTACTTTATATACAAAAATCTTACATGCATGTTAATTGATGAGCATAGTAAGCTATACATAGCAAATATTCATAATTATTTGTCTAAATCTTTTAAAATAATATTATAAGAGCTTATTGGAATAAAAAAAAACTTAAATAAGTCCGTGCCAAAGCGTGCCAGTAGGAGGTCATGTGTATCCATCAGCACGCACACGCACCACGTGTCAGCACGGAAGTGTGACCGTGTAGTACCGTGCCAGAGAAATAGCGGCACGCCCCCGTGCCACGACCCTTTAAACCTTGCATAGGGCTCACCATGGAAATGAAAAACACCGTAAAGGTGGGGATAAGAAGAATGCTATCCTCATAACTAGGGTAAGGGCGAGCAACGAGGAACCTCAAATGTTTGTAGGTACATAAATAGGGAAGGGCCCCTAGTCCCCACCCTGCCCCTTATTCTCCTTAAATTATAGAAATATCTACATCATGACATGAAACTCTACAATACAAGTATATATCAACATGCTTCATGTACATTATTCACCAGCATGACATCTTGTCAGATATACTTTAAAGTGATTTTACAATATGTAAAGATTCTATAACAACAAAAAAATTCAAAATCTCTTCCAACTAAGCCATTAACAACCTATCTAATCTTTCACCCTAGAGTTACAAGAAAGTGTTAATTTCATCTTCTTCAGACCCAATGCTTGCCCATTTCTTCAAGTCAAAAAGCTTCGTTCAGTTTTAAATTCTAGAAATCTCCAAGCTATAACTTGAGAATATTTCCTTCTTGAACATCCTGCTTCTCAATATTATACTCCAAATCATGTGCTCTTCTTTAAATGGCTCAACTAAGGATTTATAAAGGAATGATGAAGCGCTATGTTACTATTTCTTAATGATCAATAACAAAAATGTTCAAACATGCAATTCTTTTGGTAATCGAAATAAAAATTGCTACTCTTTTGGTTTGATGTTTGTCAAATACTCAAATCTTATCTTTGAAATGTGGGATGCTTCAAACATAAACTTAATCAAGCCTATTAGCATAAGACTGACGTTAGCTTCGTAATATAAAAAAGAAACTAAAAGAACTATACATATATTCTAATATTTTAAATCTTTGTAAATAAATCAACTTGTACTAAATAGACAAGCGCCACTAGGAAATTTCAAAACAATTTGCATGCTCATGAGCTTTACAAATAAAAGAAACATTGCCTTTCCACTAGTTGATAGGCTTCTAAAGTTATTAATCGACTTCCATGGCCCCTAGAAGACCAACAATTAGATTGGAAACTTAAACTTCTGATATCTATTTCAACACATCATATATTGATGATGAATTTGTCGAATAGCAAAGCATCTCTATTCTACAAAAAAAAAAAAATATCAATGTATTAAATAGAATAAATCTCAAGGGATGTTTCACTCGGGAAGAGTTGGACTCGGAATGGGTATTCAAATGAATCACCTCCCATTCCAACCATCCGAACAAAAATAAACCAACTTCAATTCACACTAGAAGGTATATTGAAAATTGTTTAATAACTAGATTTTCAACCCTGGCTAGAAATGCAAAGTGGAATCTCATTCCAAGAAGGAATTGTAAATCATCCATTCCAGTTCCTACGCCAGTTGCAAACGAAATGAACTAATGAAACCAGCCATTCAACTTCGATTCCAACACATCCAAATTCATTTCTAATTCTGACTCCGACCGGAAATTAAACATGCCCTAATTGTAGTTTGCAGCTAGGGTTGATCACTTAAATTCTTTCGCTCTACATCCGGATAAATCTTGCGTGGGAATTCTCTTCTACTACACACTCACAATGCACGCCGTTCGTTTGCTAGTTTTGTTGTTACAGAAGATGACAATTACAGCTCTACAAGCTACCAAAGAACCAAATAGGTGAGCAGATCAGAAGAGAGTGGAATCACCTGATGCCGCTTCTCCTTTTTCCTCTCGTTCCTCTTTGCCGACTTGCTCTTGGGCTTCGCATCGAGCTCCGGTTCGTAGCCTGGTGGAGCATCCGGCTGCGCCTTCTTCAACTACACGGAAACCTACAACTTAATACCCCAGGAAAAGCATACAAAGAAACGGCTACGAAGAACCTTATGGCCACAAGAGAGAAACAGAAGAGACTCACGAGCGCGCCCTTGGACTGGTAGATGGCGACTTCGTCCTGGGGGACGTACCCGGCGCGAATACGGATGGCCTTGCGGAGGGTGCCGTCAGGGCGCCTCGTCGGGGCGAGAATCCGCTCGCCCTCCTTCGGGATGGACAGCAGGCGAGGGGATGCGCGGCTCTCTCCGCCGCCCGCACTGGCCATCGCCACCGCTGCAGCCCGCCGGAGAGGGGGATGGCAGTGAATTGGGAGGTGGGGAAGGGGAAGTTGGGGAGGGCCAGACAAGGGGCGTGGGGTTTTGGCTGGGTTGCAGTCTTGGAGAGGATATGGGGTTCGGTGTTGTGGTTTGCATACCACGATTCTTACACTGGCATGTGGGGCCAATGCTCCGATAGCGTTCCCAATTCCCATGGGAGACCGCATGCGGCTGGTTTTTTTTTTGACTCGAACAAATCTCTCCTCCTCCCCAGCTGGGCCGGATAAATTACAACCTAAACCCTAATCCATCAGATATCTATAATAATAATCAAGAATAAATTGCAACCTAAACCCTAATCCATCGGATATCTATAATCAATGAAAAATAAAACTCGATATATTGAAAAAAAAATATTCAAAATAAAATAAAAGTTATGAATATAGATAATTATGTACACGTCTGGTTATGTCTATGCTCAGCCAAATAGTACGGTGATCGCAAAGAGAGTGTTTGGCATATAATCAGTACATTAACTAGCCACAAAAAAAATACGTTTATTTCATCAAAATATTAAAAAAAGATAAATATATTTTCATAGGTAAATATTTATTTTTATTATTTGACTCATCATAATATGAATTTAATAGTAACTCAAATTCTTTAAAGTATCATATTAAATTCAATTCAAGATAAACCAAAGTCAATTGTAAAAAAAAAAAGAGTAGAAATAAATTAATAAAATATTAACACTGGAACTAGAGATGTAAAACGGGTCGAGTGACACGTGAGCCGCCCAGCCCGGCCCGGCCCGGCCCGAGCATTCGGGCCGTGCTTGACCTCTCCCCTTAGGCCCAACGGTCTGACATGGCACGGTCCGAAATTGGCCTAAGCCTTGTCGGGCCAATGAGAGGTAGGTGGCCCGGCACAACACCGTCCGAAACCCCAAGGCCCTAGGCAGGCCTTGGGCCTGAGCTCCTTGGGAGTAGGACTTGCGCCTCGTCCAATGTCTAACTTTGGGAGATGTGGTTTTGGTTTTGGTCCATTAGACCAAAATCACATCTCTTTTCTTTTCTTTTCAAAAAAAAAATACAAATTTATTTATTTTTAAAAAAATTAAAAATTTACTATACTGTATTTATTTTTATAAATTTTTAATAATTTAATCAAAATATTAATTTAAATGAAAATATTTATTGTTTATATTTTTAAATTTTATGCCAAAATTTTTTAAAAATTTTAAAAATAAATACTTTAAGAGGCCGACTCGAAGCACGGCCCCGCCTCGTAAGGCCCGTGCCTTCCAAGCCAAAGGATTGTGCCGGGCCAGAAGTTAGGTAGCTCGGTCCCGGCACGGCCCAGCTCGAAATTGAAGTCGGGCCGAGCCGGGCCAACCCCTAACCTGTTTTGGCCCGGCTAATGTGGGCCGTGTCGGCCCTGCACAACCCACATTACACCCCTAATTGGGACACTTGTTATAACTCTTGTAATATCTTCTATACCTCTATATGATTTTTCATGACTTAATTTGACGTTGATGCACTTTCTTAATTTAAGGGCAGTGGGACCCATTATTTTTAATTTTATTTTTATTCTCTTTTCAATATGAAATGCCTACGATTTCTCTTTCCATCTCTCTTAATTAAGTTAGATTTAAAAGTAACCTTTATTTGTGGGTAGTGGGGCTAATCATTTTTTAATTAATGTGAAATGCTTCTTCTTCCTAACCTTCTCTTCTCATCTCTCTTACTTTTATTTTTAGATATAAATGAGAACAATAGCTAATTAAACATTGCTAAAAAAGGAAAAAATATTAATCAAGTAAGTTACACATTCATAAATCATATTGCTAATTGATAATTTAGAAGGTCACATGTTATATAAAATTAAATTTTGAACTTTACTTGGGGTGATTAATATGGAGAATTAATAACAAATGAATAAGAGAAATTGATAGGAAGAGAAATAGTTGAGGGAAAAAAAAAGGGAATAGTAAGATAAATCAAATGGTAAATGATCATTTAGAAAGTTGCATAGGCGTCTCTTTTTCTCCCCCTAATCACCCCACCTAAGCAGCACCTACGTCACCCACCTCCGCTCCACCGCCGATTCCCTCGCCTTTCACTCCCCCCACAAAAAGACCCTCTTCGACCAACATCTAAAGCCCCTCCTTCGATCGCTCCCACTCCTTCCCCGACAATCCCGATCCCAATCCTGATCCCAACAATTCTAACAGCAACAGTTCCGATAGCGAACGCAAGCTGCCATGTTCGTGGTCACGGCAGCAGCAGCTTAGGCAAGCTACTGCCATAGTTTTCTCTACTATAGATCCAATCGCCTTTGGTCGTGCCTATGCCGATCATGGTGACCGTGGAGAATCCCACTCCAAAGCAACCGCCACCACCGTCGGCGACGCCAGTGGCTGCATTGAACCTGTCACAGCTTCTGTTCAGGGAGTTGGCTGACACCATTGTCGAAGGGCCTCTCTTAGGTTTTGGCAGACAACAACGGAGGCGGTTGGATAAATGATTCACCAATAAAAAAAATAAAAAGAAAATTACTTATCTACCATATGCTCAATACCCTAGCAGGTAAGAAGTGTTAATCCTTATTCTTTGCTTTAATTGTCATTTGATACTGCATTATGATCCTTGACTAAGCACATATTATTCTCTATTTATGTCAAATTAAATAATCTGTGTCAAGTTTTGTATATTGAGTCAGCCCTATTTGTCCTTTATTTATTAATTTTTAAATTTTATTTTATAATATTTTACTTTATTCTTTTTTTGTTTGCTTTCAAGTCAATATACGATTGCTCCAAATTCTATGTCCCAAAAATAAAAACTAATTTGGAAAGGGAATAATATGTGAGTACTATGTAAATTTTAAATTTTGCATAATTTGGAGTTTTTTATTACTTTATGTGAGTTTTATATTTTTTTGGTTATTCTAGACTCGAGGCGTATATTTAAGATAATTTAATGAAATGAATATTTTTTTTTCTTTACTGATAGTTTATTATTTTTAAATTTTAACTTTAACAGTATCTATCTGCTACGATGCTCGGGTTGATTTTTAAGAGAAATTTGATTTGCTTCAAAAAAGAGAATCGAACGGATGAATCTGTTTATTTGATTTGTTAAATGTGAATTTAAATCTCTTCAGTGTGCTCTTTAATATTTGTTATCTTTCACTTGCAATATTTCAAACATTTTTTTAATAATATCTATGTAACAATTTTTTTTGAGAGATAGGTAGCACGCTACCCGCTTCATTTATTTCGTTAAGAAAAAAACTTAGCTAGAATGTGAATCAACTAGGATTCGAACTCAGGTCTCGGGTACCAACCACCAAGCCCTTTGCCACTTGCTCTAGGGACGGTCGGTATCTATGTAATAATTTTTCTTCTCATATAATTCTTATTTCTTTCTTTTTAGTTTCTTTTATTGTTTTTCGTTGAGTTGTGATTCCATTTTAAATATTTTTTAATGTGTTTTTCATATTATTCAGTATAATCAAATATGGTTATATTTTTCTTGTTTCTTCTTTACATTTATATTTGTTTATTTAATTTACAATTTTTTATTAAAATATTTTTTCCACTGCATCGCACGGATCACTACACTAGTTAATATATAGAGATTCAATAATATTTGATGAAACAAACAAAGAAAGTAGAGAATTTCAACTTGTATGCCATTAATTTTAAACCAAACAAACAACATGTGTGGTATCCCTGGAGTACAGGAGTTGAGGCTTGTAGACAACTCTGGAGAGTATCGGGACAAGTCCGAGTCGCGTTGGTACGAAATAGATGCAAAACGGACTCAGTGGGGACTCGAGAGCAGGAATTAGCATTGGAATATCCAAAGTGCGGATTTTCTGCTTGTTGTACCGGTACAACCATCAAGGCGTACCGGTATACTGCGCCTGTTTCTGTGCAGATTACTCTCGGGTTTGCCATCTCTGCTTGTTGCATCGGTATAACCATCAAGGCGTACCGGTACACTGCGCATGTGTACGCGCAGCTGCTCTCAGGTTGCCAGTTGTACCGGTACAACAGCACGTGTACCGATATACCCGGGGTAGGAGAGGGGCTGTTTGGTCTTTTGCCACCTCGTTGTTGTCACCTCACCTATCCCCCTCTATACGTGTAGAGAGGGAAGGATGCAGGGTTGTTGGCCGGGTTTCTTCTCCTCCTTCACTGTGAAGCCATTTTGCATCTAGGTCCCTAAAAATTCTTCAATTTCCACAATTTCAGCTTGAAGTGCTGTTCCAGCAGAGCTTCGGCAGCGACTATCAGTGTTTCAGCTCTTGTGCGATGTGGGAAGCTCCGTTTTCCACGAAATTTGGTATGTTGGATTCAAGACTGCGAGAGGAATCCGTGGAGTCTAATTTGATAGATTTTGGTTGAGGTTAGTATGGTCGAATTGCTGTTTTTCTGGACTGCTATCACATTGAAGCTGAAGTTGAGATTTTTGGTTATTCTTCAATGCAATTTTTAGAAGGAGCAAGATTTCGGACCTGAGGACTGTATTTCATATCATTTAATCTACTTGCATAGTGCATAGAGTTGCATAATTTTCATATCGCATATTGTGAGGCATAACATGTATTTCAATACTTGATATCTATGTATATATGTGGATGTTTTTGGACTAACATGTTGCAGTGCCTCCTCGGACCTATTGATCGAGCTTTTTTCTTGGGTGGCCGTACCCACTGGGAACTATGGATAATAGTTCTCACCCCCATGTTGTTTTGGGGGGTACAGGTACACACGTGAGCGGCGCGAGAAAAGGGCGTAGCTGTAACAACCCACTTCTCCGTGGAGCGTGCCGAGTTCCGTCGAAACGAGCGGAACGCGGAGTGAAATGAGCATCACTGGGTTCTAAGTGTGTTGGAACCCAAACATAGTGAAAACGGGACCCGAGAAAGCAAAACTGCAAGTCTGGAGCATAGTTAGTTAATTCGCGAATTATTCGGGAATTTTTGAGAAAACGAATTAAACGGCCGAATTCGAATTTTTCCGAAAAATTCGGAAAAAAATGCGTTTTTTGGGGGAAAAATTCTTATTCGCGAATAATTCGCGATTCGCGAATTATTCGGCCAAAAAAACGGCCCGCGCCCGGCCCGCGCAAGAGCCCGTGCACTGGCCCGCGCTCGCTCCCGCCCGCGATCGCGCTGGGCGAGGCTTGCACTCGCGCCCGAGCTCGGCTCGCACCCGCGCCTAGCCCGCACTCCGCGCCTCGGCCCGCGCTCAAGCTCGCGCTGCGCTCGGCCATTCCATTCCGCGCCCTGTCCGCTCTCCGAAAAGGCCAAAACGGGAAAAAGGTGAAATAAAAACACCTTTGCAAAATACAAAGCTCACAAGAACCCAAAAAAAAAAAAAAGAAAAAAAGAAAATCTTTTCGAAACATGCTCTTCCCCCCCTCAAAAAAAAAAAAAAATCACTTGATCAAAAAAATTTAATCTCTTATGTATTATTTTAATATCTTATTTATTTAATTTATTATTTATTATGAGTTATAATATAGTTTGCTATTTGTTTTACTTATTCAGCTTAATTTTATAGTTCTTTTTTTATATTTTTAACAAATATGAGTATTTATACTAATAGCATAAATTTTGAGAAAATAAAAACTTAATTTAATAGCCGAATTTTTGATCCAGAATTTTTAATTGATGAACGTATAATATCCGTATAAATCACGTATCCGAATAATTGACGAATCCGTTTTTTAGCCGTATTTTTCAACGAATTTAAAAATTAGAAGACGAATTTTATCCGAATTATACCCGTACCGAATTTTTGCCGAATCCGAATTAACTAACTATGGTCTGGAGAAGTTCAAGACTTGGAGCTCTCGGGGACCGATACTCACAAGTAGAGACCAGTCTCCCCACACGCGTGAAGTCCGAGCAGAGAGGAAAAATGGCTAAGTCCTGAAAATGTCCCTACGGGAACCGGTCCTGATGGACAGACCAGTCTCCGAGGGACCGGTCCCTGAAGGAGAGACTGGTCCCCCATTGCGCAAACAGCCCAAAAGGGGCAAAGTCTGGAAACCAGGCTTACGGGAACCGGTCTTGGTTGGGCAGACCAGTCTCCCAAGGTCCGATCTCGAAGGGAGAGACCGGTCCCCGTACGAGAAAATTGCCCAGTCTGGGCAGATTCGAAAATTGTAAAGTTGAGGGATTTAGTTGCAAATGTAGCAACACCATTGTCACGCCCCGGGACCCAGCGGAAGCCCGCCCGGCGCGTGCCCAGACCCGCCGTACATCTAAAACATACAAGGCATCTAACAAAAAGGATAAACAACCAACAAAGTAAGAAGAATCTAGAAGTATCAGAGCAATATAACAACTAGAATTCTAAACTAGGAAGTATAAAAGAAGTATACAAATAAACGTACCCAACTCCACTGAGAACTATAAAAAGAGTACAACCAAAGATCCCATATAAAACTAACAGAGTACATGGTGGTCTCTATAAATGGATACAAAAATCACTCTCTCACAAAACACAAAAAGAGAGGAATAACCACCTAAACGGTAGTGGCAAAGAAGCTAGCTAACTAGGCGACTCCCTTGCCGCGATCGCGTGCCTCCGCCGGTGCCGAAGGCTCTGAAACACACAAGAAACAGGGGTTGTGAGAACTATTAAATAATAGTTTCCAGTGGGCAATTACTGACTTCAGTTGCATGCTCCACTAGGCCCAAAACGAAACAAGTAAGTGTAAACGATATAATTAACAAGTAAACTACTAAAGCATGATGTCTCTACTTAGCATGAATTTGCATAAGCTATTCTAAGCATGAATAGAAAGTACAACAACTAGTACAATGCTCACAAGTTAATAGTAAACAGTTAAAGTTTACTATTCTAGTCATAATCCACAATGTCCATTAAACTACTTTAAGTTTAAGTCCAATAAGATCCAACCCGAAGGCGGTCTGGCCGATGCCCACCCGAAGGCTGCCTGGCCAAATGCCGAGCCTAATGGCCCCGTAGTAGTCAACATCCCCACACTAGGAATGAGACTGTCCCACGGCAATCCACTTCGGCGTCCAATCCCGCACGGCGAATACATAAATCGCGTTGGCCAACTCCGGAGTGCCGGCTTGTAGGGAGCGACCCTCACAAGCATGTGCGAATGAGCACAATGGCATATAGTCACAAAAAACCGTCACAAGTCTCAAGTCATCATGTCTCTAACATGGAAAGTAAAACTACTATATCCAAGGCCTATCTCTATGTCAGCATGTCTCTAACATGAAATATAATAGATGTCAGTGGCCTATGTCAATGTCTCTCTATATTGCAGTTTCATAGTTTTCTAAGTTAAGTGCCACTTGATGACACTTAATCTTTCTAAGTCCCAATACGAGTTCAAGGTTCACAAATGCGTTATTTGAACCATAATAAACATAAAAGGCACATTCCCAAGTGCCCACAGGAACCACCTTCACATGCATGCAAAATAACCCAGAATGCTCTACTGTATAGAGTGAAATTTTTATCATACATAAGGCATGCATTTTAAGTGTTCCAAAATTCATAATAATTCTATCTAGCATGAATATGCACTTAGAATAAATTAACCAAACCGAATAAGCACTCAAGAGACATTTTCTACTATGCTCATGAAGCCAAACCCACCGAATGCGAGTAGCGTCGCTCCAAAACGCTAACGAAGCTTCGATTATCACTCCTTGAGTCCTAAAAAGCAAACCCCAGGAGTTACAAGCTAAGAAAATAAACCTTGAGCTCACACTTTAAGGATTTCAACAAAAGATTGGAGAAAACTCACCGAATGCAAAGGAAGCTCACTCGATCTCCAAATGGGAGTTAGAGTCCTTGCAATCCAACCTAAACCAAAGTTCTAAACCCATTAATTAGGTCCTAGGAGCTACAAAACGAAAATTCCCAAATCTTAACCCTAGAATCCCATTCTAGGGTTTCTACACAAAGAGACCGTCAAGAACCAAATCTAGAGGAAGAAAGTGGTTTGCTTACCTCCAAGAAGCTTCAAACCAAGCTTAAAAGGCTCTAGGCTTGAAGTTTGATCCTCCACCAAGCTCCAAATGGCAAGCTCCAAGCTCCAACAATGGTAGAAAGGTCACTACCTAGCAAAAGGGAGTAAAAGAGAGGGTTTAATCCTCAAAAACCTATCCAAATCCAAGGAGAAATGAAAAAGATGGAGTGGAGGGTCACCCTACCTTCTTTCCTCAAGTCCTCAGCACAAGAGGAGCCCTAGGGGGCGTGGGGTACTCTAATAGAGGTGCACAAACGCGGAAAATCCCCTGCAGTTCAAACTGTTCAGACCGCAAGTTGTACCAGAGATCACATTTGTACCGGTACAAGTCCTGCGAAACAGCCAAACCCGAGGCTCGGGTTGGCAACCATCAGCCCTTTTATACCGGTACAAAATCTGATTTGTACCGGTATAGCCATCATAGCTGTACCGGTACAACCATCAAGTCTATACCGGTACAAGGCCTGAAATTTTCAATCCGAGAGTTGCCCAAAATTCCGTCTTTTCGGTTTTGGTGCCAAGATGCAAACCATCGTTCTCGGGGTTCGAACCATAGGTCGGAACACTGTCAACGACCTTCCAGAAAATATGGAAAGGTTCCGAAATCAAGTCAAATACTCAAACTCCGCAATTTGCGCAAGTCCAGTATGCTACAACCATATATACCCATTCCTCTTCCCTTTCACAGCCACTACTCCTCCACTCCTCTCCCTCACATTTCTCTCTTTCTCTCTCTAGAAAAGAAGTCCTAGAGCTTGGTGGAGAAGAAGAAGGAGCAAGAGCTAGAAGAATGAGTTTTTGGAGGCTTTGAAGGTACAAGAAGCTCTCCTACAAGGAGGACTTTGCGATAGCTTGAGCCAAGGTGAGTTGTTATGCAAGAACTCATCTAGGGTTAGGGTATAAGGTATAAAACTAAGAGTTTTGGAGCTTCTTTTATGATTATAGGCAAGTTTGGGACATTGAACCCATGAAACCCATGAAAACTCATGGTGCTCTCATGGTGAACTCCTAGGGTTTGTCTTAGATGCCCTAGAGAGATTTTGAAAAGGCTTTGAAAGGTTCTAAAAGTGTTTCTAGGGGATCAACAAGCTCTCTTTTGCTTGTGTAAGAGATCAAACCCTAGGATTTGCAAATGGCATTATTAGGGCACCCAATTTGGAGCTTTTGTCCAAAGTGATTTCTAAGGCAAATTGACCTTGTAGAAACCTAATTGGGGGTGTGTTTGACGCGTTGGCACGCTCGGTTCGTCGATCCGACGAACGTATAAAAAGTCATGGACTAAAGGTTAAAATTTAATAGATAGCCGCAGCACGCGGATTAGGAGTCCAAAAATTCTAAGAAAATCACCAGGACATCCCTACAACCCTACGAGGTGGGTGGTGCATGCCAAGGACCTCGAACTTCTCTTTCTGTCTAAAGTGTCATATTTGAGCATATACATGTGTACTAAGCATATTGCATAGTAGGGTTAATTATGTGCTATTATCGCTTTTTATGAGTTCAAATGTATGAGATAGTTGTATGATGTTGAGAATCGTTGAACCCTATGTATGCATTATTAAAGAACAAGAACCTAGTGTACTTAGAAAATAAATGTGACATTGGATAAAATCTTAGTGAGTGGCATTGACGAGTCTAGAATACTTAGAGAACAAGTGAGGCATCAATGACAAGAACAAGAACAAGTAGTGTACATAACACTAGTAGAGTTTAGAGAAAATGCAAATAGAGTGACATTATGACATTCCAACCTTAGAGTTAAGGGTCATATGAACATGTTTCTCCTTAAAGTCAAGGAATGGATTAAAATTGGAATCCTTAAAGTTAAGGATTGATCGTACTCACCTATTAGTCTTTGCTCGAGGGCGGTAGCTCCCCCTCGGGCGATGTGCTCCGGAGTTGTCATCACTGGGTCGTAGCGAGTATCTCCCCAGAGGACGGTCCCGTCGGGTCGTAGCGAGTATCTCCCCGATAGTAGGGATTTGAGTTGGCGAGTTTGTTGAGGGCGAAACCTACGGGTTAGCCAAGAGATTGGGTATTGAACTTATGACATTGCATTCATCATGAGCATACTATTGAGTATAGTTTCTATATTGTTCAGGCATATTAGCTGCATTTGTTAGTTGGTTACTTTCTTACCTTTCTTCTATTATGCTTGATTTAGATCTAGTGGGAAAGTCGGCGTGGTTGGTTGCCGAACCCACTGGGAACTTTGTTGTAGTTCTCACCCCACTATTTTCACAGAGCCGAGACCGAGCGAGTCGGCTGAGGATTACGGTAAGGGCGTCGCGCCCTAGGTAGAGACCGCCCGAGTTGTTTTACTTTTTGTTATAGTCGCATTTCCCTTTTATATTATTTTTTGTATTTGATGATTACAGATGCTACTTTAAATGTATTAAAGGTTCATTTTGGAGTAAATGTGATGTGAAAGAAATGATGCAAAGTATGTAAAGAATTTAAGATTCAAAGTAGCAAGCATGTATGTGATTTAAAGTAAATCATAGTACTTGTATGATGTTTAGTTTGGTACTTTCACTTTGGCTATTGCTTGCCATCGTGCAAGCCATTTTTGTATGCTTCCGCAAGTGTAAAATTTATACTCTATATGTACTATTGTTGAGCCTTGGGCGGACAGAACAGAGGAGGCTCTGTCCGTTCGGCGTCTGTTTGGCGCGCTCGAATCGGCCAAAATGATTGGGCTCGAGGCGTGACAGATATAATGGTATCAGAGCGTATAAAAGCCAGTAAGTGAAAGCTATGATGGACCTAGAGACCTTTTGGAATGGAAAGACCTTAAAGACCTAGGAAACGTGAGTGACGTTTAACAAGTATAGCGAAAGCATGTGATTAGGTTAATGGTTCGTATGTCTCTAACATGTTTAGGGATTAACTTTAAATTGCAATTTGTTTTCTATTTCTTGTGTTGTGATCGGCGGCCGACGACATGATGCTTGGAATGAAAATAAATACGCTTGTTTGCTTTCGCCGGATTGGGTATGTCCGAGTCTGTTGTTAAAGTATTAACGTGAGTTGCTTCGTTTCAGGAAGCAATGGCACCTCGTGGTCGACCCCGAACAAGGTCGATGCCCGAGGAACCAAGTGCGGCTCCTATGTAACCCGGAGCGGGTGGCGACGGGGAGTTACGGGAGCAGATGGTCGTGCTGATTAGCGTTGTACAGCAGCAGGCCGAGTTCGTGCGAGCTCAGGGAGAGTAGATACGGCTGCTTCACGAGACTCTAGAGCAGCAGCAGGCGGTTGCCCAAGCAGGGGCCGAGCTGTTAAGGATTTTGTGTTGGCAAGTTTCATGATTTGAGTCGGAGTCTTGAAGGATCGGAGCGAATCGAAAATGGTCGAAGAATCCAAGACTTCGAAGAAAGTGGAATTAGCTCACGATATGAATCACGATGCCCAAGTAAGGTTTTAATTTATGATATGGTGATTCATACTTAGTTGTAGGCATTAGAATCATAAAATGATTGTTTAACGGATTAGAAATTCTGTCGGAACTTCGTAATTTTTGGAAATTAAAAAATCAGGAAAAATTACAAAGTGTACCTGTACAAATTGGAAAGTGTACCGGTATAACCATCAAAGCTATACCGGTATAACCATCAAGACTGTCACCGGTAACCGCGCTTCGTAAATTTTATCTTCCGTCATTGTGTTACCGGTAACAGCCTGAAAAGTGTACCGGTACACAATGTAAAAATTGAAAACTTTTCTAATTCGAATCTAATTGATTTTAAAGTCTATAAATAAGGTATAGGGGTTCTCTAACTTCGTGTACTTCATGAAAATACATGTTTGAGAAACCCTAGAGGCTCGGATTTCATCTAAAACCTATTTTTTAAATATTAGCCTCTTTTAGGTCAAATCGAGATATTGTATTGAATATCTATATGTCGATTTGATCTTCTCTTCGCTCGGAGTTTTCTTCTCTGGTTTTCTACGATACTCCTAAGCGAAGGATCACCATACTCATGATGCTTCTCATGAACGACATTGTGGATTAGGCGTGAGGCGTCGTGGATTCGACGTGATTGAAGGCGATTCGTAGATTCCGATCGTTGGCTCGTGGATTCGAGTTGTAGCATACCGAACTTCTAAAGCCTTGAAGTTACGGAGTATGTTGGCTTAGAGAGCCTTTGGAATGACTCCGGTGAAGTCCGGGGGCTTTCGGGTGTTTTCAGTACAGGAGGTGCGAAAACGGAGCCCGAAAGGCTATATTGGGCCGTGAGCCAAATCCGGCATTAGTGCGGATAAAGCGATGATGTGCACATGATCTAAATCATGCGTGGGTGATCTCGGTGCGATTTCAAGTGAATCGGAGACCCACGGAGCTAAAAGTGAGTTGAAGCGGAGGGAGAAATGAATAAAAGCTGAGAATGGCTAAGTCCTAGAGAGGCTGGAGGTCCCCTGTGCAGAGACCGGTCTCCACAGAGGGAGACCGGATCCCGTAGGGGTCCCACGAGAAAAGGTTCTCGGGGACCAATCTTGAGGTCAGAGACCGGTCTCCGGGGACCGGTCTTCCTGATGGAGACCGGTCCCCGTGCGCGTGGAAGTTGTCCTTCGAGAGAGGAGCTCTCGGGGACCGGTCTTGGGTTGGGGAGACCGGTCTCCGAGCCCGTGAACTGCCCAGTCTGGGCAGTGCACAGGATGAAATGTTGAGGGACCTGTTCGCATTTTGTGCTGGGGTTAAGTGTAAAAGAGAGGTTAAACACTCTCTCACCCTCTTTCCCTCACTCAGATCACTCTCTCTTTCCCCCTCTCTGTTCGACCGCAAGAAAAAAAGAAGGGAAGGAAGGAAAAGAGAAGAAAGAAATGAAGGGAAGATAGAAAGGAAAAGAAGAAGAAGAAAATGGAGAAGATCTCCACTATCATCCCCTTCTTCTTCCTTGAGCTTGGAGCAAGCTCTTGAGAGGTAAGCTTGTGCTCTCTCTTTCTCTCTCTTTCATGGTAGATTTCTAGGGTTAGGTTTAAATACTCTAGATATGATTGGAGTGGAACCCTAGCATGCTAGCAAGATGGATTTCCCCATTTCGTAGATCGATTTGGTGGATTTGGCTATAGTAGCATCTAGGGCATCCAAATTGGGATTTTGGTATATAGATGAGATTGATCTCATTTGACCCCATGTAAACCTAATTGAGGGTCTAACGAACGCGTTGATGCACTCGTTTCGGTGATCCGACGAGCGAGTACAAAAATATTAATAAAATAATATATTCTTACTAGACTGCCGCAGCACGCGAGGTAGAAGCCCTAAATTCGTGAAATCGAAACCGGGGCATCGTCAAGGTGTGGGGTAATGCCACAAAGTCTCGGATCGAGGATCGGTGACTGTTCGGGGGATCGCGCGAGAGTTCGAGCCGAACCGGGTCACGAGTGCCGCGGGCGGCCGATTGCAAGTGTCAACGAGCAATCGGAAAGCAAATAAGGTGGGTTGTGTTTACCGAAGCGACTAGGTCGCCTGTATGTCTAAGAATGACATAACCCATGTTGATGCATGTTGAATAATGCATAAAGTAGAAATGCATGCCTCTCGGGGTAAGTGCAACGTGTTCGCCACCAGAATGGCTACGTCAGGCGACTCGAGCCGTGTTTAGCGTGTGCGACGATTTCGCCGCTTTGAGGCTGAGTCACAGGGGCGGCAGGCTGTTGACAGCTGAGGTGGTTGTGAGACGTCCAACGCCTCGGGCTAGACAGCGGGCGGATTATTCACAAGTGATTGACTCAAGACCGAGTCAAGCGGCATAGTGAGCTGAGGTAGAGGTGATCTTAGATGTGAGCTGCTAAATAGCATAAATGCCCAAGTGTAAAGAATAAAGAGTAAAGAATATGAATGGCTAACTTAATGAATAGCTAAGTGTAAGGATGAAATGGTAATGAATAGCTAAGTGTAAGGATGAAATGGCTAATGTAAAGAAAAGCTGCAGTGCCTCCTTGGACCTATTGGTCGAGCTTTTCCCTTGGGTGGCCGTACCCACTGGAAACTATGGACAATAGTTTTCACCCCACGTTGTTTTGGGGTATTTTCCAGGTACACACGCGAGCGGCGCAGCAGCAGCGCGAGGCAAGGGCGTAGCTTCGTAGATAGCGCCCCTACCAGGAGACCAGAGATAGAAGTACCCCAGTCGGCGTAGCCTAGGGGTAGTTGAAGCAAGAAAAGAAGAAGATGTATTAAACATGTAATAAAATTTGTAATAACTAGATTGTATTAGGATGTATGAAGTTAAATATAAAATGTACAACTGGGATGAATGCTTGTAATAGCTAGTAGTTCTATGTTTTTGATACTTCCTTATGCAATCTTGATTGATATCAGTTCTTGATTGAAACCTTCTTGTAATTGTATTGATTGCGATGCCTTGGACATACAGGGGAAACTCTGTCCGTTCGGCGGTCTGTCGGCGACGCCGCGACTTTGGCCAAATTGGCGGGTGATCGCGGGTCGTGACACGAGTGGCGTCGTGGATTCGGCGTGATAGAAGCTTCGTGGATTAGAAGTAGGCGTTCGTGGACTCAGACGTGAGGGCATGGACAACCCGGAGGATTGCGCGGAGATTCATAGGAGGTTAAGATAGGTAAAGTCCGTGGAATCGGTAATCACCTTGTAATCTTTTCTCTTAGTGAATTGTTTTTCGCGTGTTTGTCCCGTGGGTTTTTTACTCCGAATTGGAGTTTTCCCACGTAAATCTCGGTGTGCTTTTTATTTTTCGCATTTATTTTTATTGCATCGAGATTTGTGGTATTTGACCGTCACACCTATTCACCCCCCTCTAGGTGTTGGATACAATCTAGATAGATCCTTGGGACACCCCATAACTTACATTTGGTATCAGAGCGGGATCTAGATATATTGTTATCTAATGGCCGAAGGCGGAAACATTAATCGACCACCGCTCTTCGATGGCACGAATAATGCGTATTGGAAAGTTCGCATGAGAGCTTTTCTAATTGCAATCGATGAGCAGGTATGGCAAGTGATAGAATTCGGTTGGAAACATCCTACCGAAGTGGTCGATAATGCTACCGTCCCGAAACCACGAAACAAATGGACGAAAGATGAAAACGAGTCATCTTCGTTTAACGGTAAAGAAATTAATGCTTTATCGCAAACGGAGTTTACTCGTGTTTCGGCTTGTAGTACCGCGAAAGAAATTTGGGATACTCTACAAGTTATGTATGAAGGAACGAGATTAGTAAATATCCAAAAATTACAAATGCTTACAAACAAATTTGATTCGATTTTCATGGATGAAAACGAGACCTTTACCGAGTACTATACGCGTCTACAAGACGTTGTTAATACATGCGCTAACTTGGGAGAGAAAATCCCGAAGTCAAAAGTTGTTAGAAAAATTCTTCGTACTCTCCCGGAACGCTTTAGGGCAAAAGTTGCCGCAATCGAAACGGTAAAGCATCTGGATGAGATGAAAGTAGAAGAATTAGTAGGTGCATTGCAAACTTATGAGATGACTTTTCCTACTAATCAATCTTCTTTCAAGTTTTTTTCTAAAAACACAGAGATTGCACTTAAATCGACAAAGGAGGAAGACGAAGACACGGATTCCGACGATGACTTATCGATTGCGGATTTTGAACATCAATTGGCGCTTCTAACAAAGAAGTTTCGCCGGAATTTTTGAAAGAAGAACAAATCGTTTTCTAACTCATCTTCATCTTCTAAATCTAAAGATAGAAAACTTGCAAAGTCTTCAAAAGAAAAAGATAATTTTGAAGAGAAAATCCAATGTTACAAATGTAAAGGCTACGGCTATATTTCCTTGGATTGTCCCTCTAAAAGATCTTACAAACAAAAGACTTTGCAAGCAAAAATTTGGGATGATTCAACTTCAAGTGAATCAAATTCAAGTGACGAAGAAAAGAAGGATCATGTTGCTTTAATTACAAACTTTTCTTTGCCTTCGTCTAATGTTGCTTGTTTATCATCTATTGTTTCTTACACAAGTGTCTCTCCTTCCTTGCATAGGTCTTCGAGCGACAATGGCGAAAGCGAGGAGTCAAACGATGAAGATTTGGAGGAGGCATACAATCAACTTCTGATCGAATCGAAAAAGATGGCAAAAAAACTTAATAAGAAGTTGAGAAGACACTTATTGGATCTTGAAGAAGAGAACAACAATTTGAAGACCACGAATAAAGCTCTTGAGGAGGAAAGGGAATTGATTTTGAAGAACAATTCGGTCCTCCAAAAGAAGCTCGACGAAGCGGAATTAACGATCAAACTATCTAAAGATAAAGTTGGATTTTTGGAGCAACAATTCAAGGAAACCTACACATCCAACCAAGCATTGACAAACCAAGTTCTTCAACTTCAATCCGACATTCAAAAGTTTTCTTCGGGATCGAAGAAATTAGATCATATGCTCGGATTGGGTCAAACGAACAAGGTTGGACTCGGATACGAACGGACATATGTTGAGAAGGTTTCTACATCAATTTCGAAAGTCTCAACAATTTTGAAAGAAAAGGTGTGTTATAAATATGGAATCAAGGGATACATCAAAAGGCATTGGCCGAATAAGACAAAGAAAAATCATTTGGCAATATCAAAACGTCAAGTGGCACCCTCTATTACTCGGCTTCCCCCACGAAATCAAAAGGAAAATCAAATTTGTCGAGTACCTCAACCAAACCGGTTTTCTAAATCAAAGCCACAAGAGATTTGGGTTTCTAAGCCTCAACGATAACATCAACCGAAGAAGCTAGCATCGAAACGACCAACGGT
Organism: Aechmea fasciata; assembly: GCA_025177825.1. Taxonomy (NCBI): domain Eukaryota; kingdom Viridiplantae; phylum Streptophyta; class Magnoliopsida; order Poales; family Bromeliaceae; genus Aechmea; species Aechmea fasciata. Next base: position 9,851,991 of record CM045939.1, read on the forward strand.
TGATCCAAAATCAAAACAAATCAAGCCTAACGTCGACAAGCCAAGACAACCGACAATCCAACAAGTTTGGATTCGGAAAGGTGATATCTTTCCATACTCTTCATCTTAGTTTGTTTTTCTTTTATGTAATGCTTTGTTTGGTGCTTATTGCATATTTTTTTTTATTACATTACATGATTTAACAATTTTTGGTGCTTAAATTTTATGTGTTTGAAAATCATTTTTGAGGAAAGGTATTTGGGGAGTTAAATTTGATTGAAAATTTATGAGAAATGAGAGATTAAAGATTTTTCAAAGAGCATTAACCGGTATTTAAAGTCAATTCAAATTAGATTAAATTCATGTTGATTATCGGTTTTACTCCTCTTTTTATTATTTTGACGATAATTTAATATGTGATTTCTTAATACATACATTTATCAAAATTTTGAAATTAATTTTAATCTCTTGATAATTAATTCATCTTGGTTGTGAATGATTGAATATAATTGATGGATATTTGCTAATTGACTAAAATTCGCCAAAATTATTTTCAATTGTGAGATTGTCTAATTTAGAGGGAGTTTGAATTATTAAAAAAAAAGGGAGAAACTCCTATGGTAAAAAAATGTGGAAAAAGAAGTGTGAAAACTACCACCACATGTAGGAAAGAGCTACCATCCCGGTCGTCTGGCTCCGGTACCCCGCATCCCTCGCCCCTCCGCCTCCGCCCTCCGCACTTTGCCCCTTCTGCCGCCCCACCGAACCCCCTGCCCCTTCGCTTCTACCCCCACATCCGCCCTTTCCTCCGCCGTCGACGCCGAAGACGACGTCCAAGGCGTCGGCGCCGTCGTCGTCGAGCTCCTGTGTAGTATATGGCTTCCCCGTAAAGAGTGTCGAGTTCCGTCAGAATGAGCGGAACCCGGAGTATAGGAAGTTTATGTGGGTTCTAAGTGCTTTGGAACCCGTGCGTAGCAAAAACGGGGTCTTGGAATAGCTAAACTACAAGTCTGGAGGAATTCCTGCACTTGGAGCGTAAGACCTGGACATCCGGGAATGTCCGGATGCGTGGTGCCCCACCAAGCACATGAGAAAATTGTCTAAGTCCTGAAATTTTCCCTCACGGGATCCGGACATTGGCTCGAGACCGGACAACCCAAGACCGGACCTGGAGGTCAAGACCGGACATTGGCTGCGCAATGTGCAGAAAATTGGCTAAGTCCCGAAAGGAGGGCTTACGGGGTCCGGACATCCGGCCAGGACCGGACAACCAACCCGAAAACTGCCCAGTTCTGGCAGAATGCAAAATTAGCAATTTGAAGGGCTTATGTGCTATTGTTACAACACAATATAAGCTTGGGCCCTCTTGTTCACAGCACACTTCACCCTCTCTCACATTTTTCTCATTTTCTCTCTTTAGAGGAGCTCTAGGGTTTGGAGAACTTGGAGAAGAAGAAGAATGAGAAGGCTTTGGAGGGGATTTTGGAGCCTTGGGAGGATCTTGGAGCTCTCTCATCACAAGGTCTTGGAAGAACTTTGCACAAAAGGTGAGTTCTCACTAGTAGAGCCCTAGGGTTTTGGTTTTAGCCTAAGTTTTGGGATTTCTAGCTTGTTGCTAGTGTTAGAGAGCTAAGTATACCATGAGCTCCATGAAATCTCCATGAGAGCTCAAGTGCTCTCATGGTGGCTAGCTAGGGTTTGTAGTAGGAGCCAAATAGATGGTTCTAATGGCTTGAGAATGGTTCTAAAGAGCTTCCTAGGTGATTCTAAGCTTTCTTTTGCTTAGGGTTGAGATCAATCTAGGAGCAATGTCAAAGTGGCATTGTTAGGGTTCGAAAATTGGGGCTTTTGCCCTAGGGTGTTTCCAAGGCTAATTGACCTTGTGAAAACCTAATTGGGGGTATTCCCGACACGTGGGACAACCCCGTTCCTTTAAACGAAGAGCCGATATAGGAGCTACTGTGTAAACTGGCCTGATTCGGGCTCTGTTTAAATTGCAGGTCACAACCAAGGTCTCGGTTGGTCGTGAAAATCGTAGGGCAACTCCACAAAAATATTTTAAGGTGGGGGGTGCATTCCGGAATCATCGAATTTCCTTTCTATGTCTATTTCACATTTTTGAGCATTGTATATGTACATAGTAATTCATGCATGATAGGGTAGTTGGAAATTATGCAATGGTTGAACCTCTTTACTTTGTTACGAGTGTAGTTGAACTTAGTAAATGGAATGGAACCATAGAGGCATGAGAACTAGAACCCTACTTGTATGAATATGGGAATGGACTTGATCTTAGTCAACAAAGGTGATGTTGAACATAGAGACGAGATTGACATTGGGATAACTATAGTTAAACATTGTTTAACCTTAGTGGCATTATGGCAATAATGAGATTAATGATATGGTAGTAACCTATTCATGGAATTGGCATTGAGAACAGTGGCTATGAATCCTCAATATGAGGATTAGATCGACACTCTTGACAAGTCTTGGCTTGAGGGAGGTCGCTCCTCCTCAAGCGGTGAGTTCCGAAACAGTCACCTAGGGGATCGTGGCCCCGACGGACGGTCCTCGGGTCTTGCAGCTTAGAGCCTCCCCGTGCTCGTAGAGAGGGATTTTGGGTCTTGAGTTTGTTGCGGTTAACTATGTTAACCGGCAAGATTGGGTAAAGAGCCAAAGAAAGATAAAGTAAAGTAGAGGCATGCATGCATAGCTATTTTCAGTTGATTATTCATTCACTGACCTTTTTTTTGCAGGCATAGTATTAGCACATATAGTTTGGCTGCTATTTACTTTTTGTTGAAATACTTATGCCTAATTTAGACCTAATGGGTAAGTCGACGGGGTCGGTTGCCGAGCCCACTGGAAACTTCGTTGTAGTTCTCACACCACTAACCATACAGGTCCTAGCGCGAGTGGGGCGGCGGTGGACCGGGGCAAAGGGTTAGCGCCATAGCTAGTGGCCACCGGAGTATCATAGGCATTCCATTTTGGGTATACTTGTATCAACTTATTTTGTTGATCTGTAGTTGGTTAAGTTGTAAACATTCAAACATTTTTGGTGGAATGACAAATGTAAAAGAATATGATGTATTTGAATGAAAAAGATTGTAATAGCTTAAGTTATTTGTATTTGGTTAAAATGTAATCAAATATCTCGTATGTTGAAATTTATAGCTTAGAGCTTTTACTTCCGCTGTGTTTGTTGCTTGCCTTCGTGCAAGTCTCGTATAATTGCAATTCTCTTTTGATTGTTTAATTATACTAGTTGTTAGAGCCTTGGGCGGCAGTGGAGGCCCTGTCCGTTCGGCGTCTGTTGACGTGGCCCGAACCCGACCAAATAGGCGGGTAGCGGGGCGTGACAGATAAGATGGTATCAGAGCGTGAACAGAAGAAAGCAAAGGTTTAGGATGGATTTAGGAACCCTAGGATTGAATTTTTATTGTAATAGTGTAATTGTGAAAAAAAAAAAAGAAAATGGATGAGAAGGAGAAATTGTGCAATTTTGAGTGAAATGGTGCAAATTTGGGCGAAATGGTGCAATTTTGGGTGAAATTTGTCCAAACTTGCACAATTTCGCCAAATTTTGTACCATTTCACTTAAAAATTGCAACATTTATCCTTCTCATCCTCTTTCTTCTTCTTTTTTACACCATTACACTATTACGCCATAATAACAAAAATTTTCTAAAACCGAGACGGCGGGAACGTAGGAGCTTGCCGACGATGACACCGACGTTGAGGACGTCGTCGTCGGTATCAAAGAGGACGGAGGCTGGGGCGGAGGCGGAGGGGCAGAGGGGTCGGTGGGGCGGCAGGAGAGGTAGAGCATGGAGAAGAGGGCGGAGGCGAAGGGGCGAGGGTTGCGGGGCGCCGGGGCCGGAGAAGCGGCAGCCGGAGTCGTTGGAGTGTCGTCGTGGGAGAATGAGAGGCGGCGACCAACTGGAGGGGTGTCGTCGTGGGAGAAGCGAGAGGCGGCGAAAGGTAGAGATGAGTTCGTCGAGCAGCGATGAGGAGAGTCGGCGCCGCAGAAGGAGAGGCCTCCGCCGCTTCGCTTGTCTCCGCCGCCTCGGGAAGAGAAAGAAAAAAAACGAGAGAAAAAAAAAAAGGAGAGAGAAAATGTATAAGAATATTGTAAAAAGTGATTGAATCAGAAAACGAAAATGTGGCCCGATTTTACAAAAACTCAAAATAAGTGAATTTTTTAATGCAAAAAAGGTAAAAAGGTAAAAAAAAAAAAAAAAAAAAAAAAAACAAAAAAAGGGTCTGGCCAAACTGCCGTTAATACTGGAAGCAAACGCAGCTTCAAACAAAACACAGGTTAGTATACGGGGCAGTTTGCAGGTGGCAAATCAATTCAGAGCGCGTAACCCCGTTTCCCAATCTCCCACTCTTTTGCCCTCCCTTTCCTCTTCCTTCCCAACTACCGCCCTTCCCCATCCGCCGGGGCCCGCCTCAGTCCTCGGTAACTAATATCCGGGTTCCAATTCCGATCCCCCCCCCTCATTGTTATCGACATCTCCTTTTTCTCTCTCTACCATGGATCTCGCTCGCCTTCTCTCTGCCCCGTTCCTCTTCTCCTTCCTCCTGTGCCTCGTCGGCGTTGAGGCCTCGATCCACACCTACCACCTCGAACCCTTCAAGGAAGTCGGCAACGCCTTCCTCCTCTCCGGCGGCAGCGAGGGGATCGTCGCCTCCGACCACAGCTCCTATATCAAGTAAGTCCAATCACAAACCCCACTGGATTGCATTTCGGAACTCAGATCAAAGTAAGTAGAGGCCTTAGGAAGAAACAATTGGTATCGACTTATCTCTAGCTTCAGTTAGATCTATTACACGTGTACAGACCGGAAGTTGAAATGTGTTAGGGTATCGGAGCTCAACTGGGGCTTTGGTTCTATCTGTTAGATCTTAATGTGGTGTTGATAATGTCTGGGATTAAAAGATATATATATATATTTTTTTGGACACGGATGGTTAGATGCTGTCTAATTTTTCTGCTTGCTACGAGTAATGCCACCCGCAATTTTGCAAATTTCCCTTTTCCTTCTGTTTTGTTTGGATCTGTGGGCAGGAACTGCTAAATCCAACAACTTACTTGTTTGAGACTAGTTAGCTTCCTTACTTCCGACGTGGCTTGTACAGTTAAGCAAACTTTGTGGCAATGGATTCATAATTAGATTGATCTATCCATGGTGACAGTTGTCACAGTTCTCAGCTCTCACTGTCTCTAACTTAGATGGTATCTATCGTCTGAAACTAACGGCATGTTTGGCTCATGGTTGGAATTGAAAATGGGAAATGAAATTGGATTGCATTAGAATTGGAAATGGAATGATGAATCATCCAAAAATGTTGATTGGAATGGAAATCGGAATGGACAACTCTCATTCCTCTTGTTTGGTTCGTGAAAAGCGGAAAATGTTATCAATATTACAGGATAACTAATCACAATTATTGATATCCATATAAAGATAAAGTAATCAAACTTGTTAGGAAAGTATTATATAATTTTAATTTTACTATCCTTAAACAATATTTTTTGCATAAAACTAAAATTGTTCTAAAAATAAGGAATTTAGACTAAATTTTATAAACATCATAAGGAAAAACTTATAAATTTTCTAAAACTTCATATTATTCCAATATTGAAAAAAACTCATAACAATACATATCAAACATATCGAAAGAACCTGCTCGAACACATTCCAGAATTAATTACAAATATCAAATATTTAAAGAGTAAATATCAAGTAAAATCTACAATAAGCTACTTGAGAAAGTTAGAAATACTTCCAAAAAAGTTATATCATAACAAAAGAAACTTGAAAAGTATGGACAAAAATAATACAAAATACAAATTTGGTATATAAAGCATAATAAAAATGCACAGCCACACAAAGTACTAAAAAGAAATGTAGATAGTCACTTATAGTTGTATCAAGCATATCATTACGAAACCTAATGCCCTTTACTAGTAAAAGTCTTTTTGGATCGACATGAGAATATCAAGTATATATGGTCTTTTCATGTTTGCTGGAAAGGAGAAAAATATAGCAGTTTTGCTTGGTTCGACTGGAAGCAATGTTTGAAAAGGCGCGAGATGCAAAATGGTGCAAGGGCCTTCTGGAGCATAGGCGTGAGGCATGTCGCGAGGCACGCAGTGTTTGAGTCGCGAGGCACGCAGTGTTTGAGGCCCATGACTCAGCGCGTAGGCGCAAGGCGCGGGTCTTAGCGCCTCAGGGAGTGAAGCGCGCGCCTCAGACGCACCTTGTGATATTTACGTTTAATGTGTCTAGAGTTTGGGTTTTCGGGTATGGAAAATTTTCAATATAGTTTAAAATGTTAAGGAATCGAATTTTTTTTTTCTAATTTGAACGCTTTCTTTCCCTTTTCTCTTGGTCGTTCACTCTTTCAGCCCCTCATGGCAATAGCCAGCAGCAATAAGAAGCAATAAACAAGAAGCAAGAAGTAGCAATAAGCACTTTTAAGTTGAAAGTTGGAACATATTTTTTTTCCTTTTAGTTTGAGAACGTTTATACATATTATTTCTTTAGTTTTTTCATGGTTATTTTATTTTGCTATGGCTATTTTAAACTTTTTTTTACGTAAAACATCCATTTAAATTAGACTTGTTAAGAGTGTTTATTTGTATTAGATGTGCGCCTCATCTTCTTGAGGCCCATGTCTCGCGGTGCGCCTCGCACTTAGGCTCCAGAAGGCCTTTGCGCTTTTTTTGTGCCTTGTGCCTTTTCAAACAATTGGAGGCACGTGCCTCAAGAATGTGAGGTTCACATCTCATAAAATAAAACACTTCACATCCCATAAAAATAAATACTCTTAACAATCCTAGTTTAAATTGATGTTTTATATTTAAAAAAATCCAAAATAGCTATACAAAAAAAAAAAAACTATAAAAAAACAAAGAAATCATATGCATAAATGCTCTCAAACTAAAAAAAAAAAAAATTATGTTTCAACTTTCAACTTAGAAGTACTCGCTACTGCTTCTTGTTTCTTGTCACGGCCGCTTGTTGCTATTTGGGGGAAAGGAGAAGGACTGAGAGAAAGGGGGAATAGAGGATTCAAATTAGCGTTTTTTTTCAATCCCTTAACATTTTAGAATATATTGAAAAAGTAATCTAAAACTCGAAAACCCAATTCCTAGATTCATTAATCTTAAATATCATGAGGCACGTCTAAGGTGCGCGCCTCAGATGGCAATAACCCTTAGAAAGATCCCTTAGAAAGATCCCTCAGAAAAAAGATTTTTTTAGTTGCCCTGAGGGCTAAGGCTTGCGCCTCGCACCTTTTAGACATTGGCTGCAAGAGATTTGCTAACTTTCATAATCTGATTAATATGTAAATTCAGTCTCCACAACTCTGTCGCCAACCTACTAGTGCTTTTCTCCAAAGTATTACTATTTTTGGCCATGTACTGCTCACACACCAGCATGTCTGCCATGTCGCAAAATGTGTTTCCATACGAGACATCAATGGCCCAAGGGTTCATCATTCATTTTTTTTTTCTTTCACAATCTTCTGCTTTTTTATTCTTCTTGAGCTATTTGAACTTGTCCTCTCCATTGATTGAGTATCATCATCTTCAGTGGTAAGATCCATTGGTTCAATATAGAGCATAAGATTTGCTTCCTTTGTTCCCATATTATGGACCGCATCAACAAATGTTTCAACTCTTTCTCCAGTTGCCCTATCGTTCCCATAAACCTCCACTAATGCATCCAAATAAGGGAAAGGCACACCCCATAATCCCTTAGCTGAATCATGCATCTGCAAGAATAATAAATTATTAAATAAAATAAAAGAAAATGTATAACAATCGTTGCAGATGTGACTGTCCAATCGTTGAACATTTCTTAAGCAAATGTGTTTCTGAATGGTCTAGTAATCAGATGTCTCAACAGTTGTGATAAACTCAACTCCATTCTTCTTTTCTCTTATTATGAAATTGTCACGCCCCGGGGTCCTTTTTGATAGAAACACAGCGGAATTTTTTTTTTTTGAAAGACCTGACCCCAGGGTATGCCAAATCCACGACAAATACAGAGAGTCCACTGTTCACACGGACAGAGTCTCCCTTATATTTGCACGGCGTCGCACAAGTACAAAATATATCTCCAGGAATACAACCACAGCTAAATGAACATATAACTAATGTACATTACTACACCATTCATCACAGATTCATATTCATTTATTAAATCATAAATCCACATAAAACCTTTTAAAACTGTTCCCTACACGGGAACTCTTTATCTTTTGAAAACACACTACCACGAGGGGTAGAAAACCTTTTTTCTTTTCACAAAATCCATAAATTCTATAGTTCATTCAAAACCACGTGAATTCGAATAACATAAACCAACTGAACCATGAAATATCAAAGCTATTAACAACAAAAGTAAACAGGGTAGGAACTAAACCAACAAACTGGGTCGGAAGCTCTAGCGACCACTACGAACGTGTCTCACGTCTCGTCTTAACCCTCACTGCCCGCAATACCTGAAAAATGGTGGGGGGGTGAGAACATGTAAACATGTCTCCCCCTCCCAGTGGGTACCGCAAGCCGATGAAGGCGAGGAGTACTCACCGGATCAGGAAGAGATAACAATAATATGGGTAAGTAAAATACTAAATACAGTAGCAACAATAATACATGAACAAGATGTATAAGAACAACTACCGCTACTGTAAAGAAGAACTGAATGTATACATACAACGAAACTATAGTAGCACAACAAGTGTAAAGAAAGAACTGAAGGTATACCAGAAACAACCGCTACTATAGCTATATGCGTCAACAGGACAAGAAGTCCAAATATACCCAATCTGATGCTGCTTTATTGGTCCGTAGACCTCAAGCGTTGCCTGTCACAGAGCAGACACTGTCAACTTATTCATGCGTCACCGACGACCTATCCGAATACGTACACCCCTTGGTTGGTGGCCAAACCAACCTGGTGTCTAGAATACACAGTGCTGTGACTAAATCATGCTGATATGCTCAAAACAAAAACCGGCAAAAAGAAACCGGTGCCTTGGCCGAAGCCAGGTGCAAGGGCGTACAATGCCGAACCACGATCAACCAGATTGAAACACACGACAAAAGAGTCGATGTGTTGCCTGGACCCAAGGTCCACAAAGATATAATATATATGCAACCTGCTCTACATGTCTATCCACAACTATCCAAATGCAATCAACGAGATACGATAAATAAACGATAAACAATCAACTGACATGTAGAGACTACGATACTGAAATGAAGTATGAGAACCGACCAACCAGATCAACAGATACGGAATGCAACAACCGACCAACCAGGTCAACAGATACACATATAAATAGAACTACTCTACTCCTACTCAGGATACTAAGCATGCAAATGAGTAGAGTATAATGGAATAACAAGGGTGCAAGGCTCAATATATATAGGTAATAATAACCACGAGAGAGCAAGATAAGAAACCATCACCGAGCGTGCACCACTGTACCGACGTCGGATCGAAGTACCCACCTGTAAGGATGTCGCGTCTGTCTCCTGACTGCAAAAGAATGTCAACCGGACCTAAGGAAGGTTCACCGGGTTAGTGTCTAACCCACCACTAATAACCACTGACTCGACAACCAAACCCACGGAGGTCGATTTCCCAAAACCGACTACCGTAACTCGTCGGAAGTCCCGAAATCGCACCGGGACTCCGCCTCCGCCGGGACCCACGAACTGTCCCGGGACAAGCCGACTCGTGCTACGAGTCACCCGCTGCCACAAAACACACCGATTTGGGTGTCTTGGCAGCAAACACAAGGAAACACAAACAAACAATTATCGTCGGATAATTGTTCGGATCCGGGTTCCCGGAAGTGTCTATTTCGACATCGGAACCCACCGTCGCTCACCAGTCATCTTCGAACTCTCGAAATGACGCGAGTTACCAACCAACAAGGCCCAGCGACCAAACAATTTATCATGAAGCACGATCGGAAGAATTCCGAACCGAACCCGCGTTCCGTCGGCAGATTTCGCCGAGAAACGCGCCGGAAATCACTTTCCGACTTTTGCAAAGGCGTGGGCCTTGGACAATCAGTCCAAAGGTTACCTACTACCCACACATGCTGCGAACAGCAGCTACAACAAACACAATTGCATAAGAGCCCTCCCGAATACCCAAAATCACATTATTTCATGTGATTTCGGAGCTTTTATGGTCCGTCTACACAAACCAGAACTCATTCAGCCAAATCGAGACACCCGTTGATAGGTATCGGCGTGCCGGAGGCCGTGCTCACCTTTCGGAGCACTGCCGACCACTGTGGAGAGCACGAGAACGACTTGAAGATCTGCAAACTGCGCGCACAGCACGAAAAGTATACTTATCTCGCTATCCAGGGGTTTGCTGACCCTAAATGAGGTGAGCACTGTGATCAACACTGACCAACGATCACCGTGCTCACCTCCGGAGGCATCGGAACAGCCCCGGGTCGCTGGAACATCGCACGCAAACCAGAGATAACAACCAAAAGGCCCAAAAAGGACCGACATCGCCGAACCAGCGGAAGGAGGCTTTCCTGACAAAATCTAAGGTGAGCACGATGATCAGCAATTAGTCACGATCATCGTGCTCCCTTTCGTAAAGATTGGGATGTCTCAGAAAGGTTAGAACAGTAAACCATCCACAATAAGCCCTATTTCGGGCTTGGCCGGAGCAGGCTTGCTCCGGCCGGCCTCCGGTGGCATGGCGGCGCGCCTGGGGGCCAGGGACGGGTGCGGGGGAGGTGAATAACACGATGCTCACCTCGGATGTCGGCGGGGAGCGGCGGCGGTGTCAGCGGAGCAAGCCAAGTCCGCACGGCGGAGCTCAGCTCCAGGGCTTGGCGCGGCCACGGCCGGCGGCCGTGGAGCTCCGAGACGGCGGCGGAGGGTTGCGAAGGCCGGAGGGTGCCTTGGGTGCGGCCTCGAGCGGCGGCGGCGCGGGGGTAGAGTCGCGAGCTCGCCTCGGCCCGAACAGATCGGGCGGCCGCGCCGGCCGAGATGGCGACGGCGGCCCGCAGGGACGGCGGCGATCGGCCGGGGGCGCGCGGCTAGGGCAAGAGGGACCAAAGGAGGCGGCTAGGGAGGGTCAGATGAGGCTAGGTTAGGGCTTCAATGAGAAAACCCTAGAATGCTTTAAAAACACCTAGGTACAAATGCGCCAAACTCCCTCTAAACTTGATAATAAAAACCAAGTCCCTCCCAGCGCGATTAAAATGCGCGAATACACCTCTACAAGCGATCCCACGCGAAACGGTACATAAAATGTCGCGTGTTTTACAAAAATACCGCTTTGCTAAATAAGACCCCTCCTCGATCAACGTGCAAATTCCGGGGATCCGTTCGTCAGATTTGCGAACGGATCACACCAGCGCGATTAGCACAACGAAGACAACAATGTTACGGTTTTGGTTCGCCTCGATCGACTATGGATTCGCGACGAAATCCACTTTCTCCCCAAAAGGCCAAAATGACGCATAATACATAAAAAATATGTATTTTCAGATTTTCTCGAAATTCGTGCGTCGAACCCAAAATTCGTCAGTGCCATCGGTCCCAGAATAGCTGAATCATTCGAAATGAGCTATTGGACGGCTATGAACGGAGTCCGATACGAGCCAGAAGTCAACTTCCCACCGTGACTTCTCCGGAAAGCCGAGTTACTATTCACTTTAAGTGAAACTTGGAAATCGCGTAGAATCTCCATTGTAACTCGTTTTCTCCCGAAACTTGACGATTGCTTCCGTAATTAAATTACACACAAAAACATCGTCAACTGAGAGTTTAGCTACACTGCAAAAATCTCAGTCCTTACAGAAATTTTCTCCTTCTCAGCTTCCTCTTCATTTTCTTTGTCATTATCTTCCCCTTCTATTGGACGTTGCCTCGGCCCTCTAGGCGGAAACGAAGCCTAAACGTCCGTTTCTTTAATCACTTCGCGTAGACTCGATGAATCGTCGAACCGACTTTGCCAACGCGTCGAAGTATCTAGCAATTAGGTTTACATGGGTTCTAATTAGATCAAACCCCCTTATATAGCAAAACCCCCTTTTTGAACCCTAACATGCTACTATTGCAATAAACCTCCAAATTGATTCATGATTCAAGCAATTAGCATGTTGATATCACCTAGGTAGTCCTCTAAACCCATTCCTAGAGCATATAAATGAAGCCCCCTAGAATTCTACCATTGTTGCTCAAAAAGCTTACCTCCAAAGCTTACTCTAAACACAAGGAAGAAGATGAAGAGGATGAAGCACCACCTTTTTTGCTTCAATCTCCATCAACCCTCCAATTTTGGGAGAGAAATCTAGAGAGAGGAGAGAGATATTTAGAGAGAGAAAGGGAGGCTTCTCTCCCTCACCATTTGTGTGTATGTATGGTGTGTGTGTGTGTGTGCACGGTTGAGGAGGGAGGAGAAGAAAAAGGGATTAATCCCTTTTACAAATTAGCCCCTCAACTATATACTATTATATTCAGTTTAGCAGTTCGGAACAGTCGGAGTCCTTCTGGATGTCCGTTTGCCTCAAATTTGACAGTCAGACTCGTTTTAACTTAACAAGAATGAAAATATCTTAACTTTCCAGTTTCGACCATGTTTGGTCACCGAACGCTCTATCGAACTGTAATCTCTAGCAGATAGCAGTCGGATTTTATTTTGCACCTTCCGGGTGTCAGAATGGTATGAAACTTTAAATCTAGCCTCATAAAAATAATTCTGACATATCCTTCAGTTTTCATAATTTTCTGACAGTGTATTTTCTGCTAATTTATATGTTCCGTTTCTCACAGAAAATTCTAAATCTTCTGTTTTCGGTACGATTTCAGCACAAGTTATTTCCAACTTATACTTTACACCCTTAAGTCCAATAAAAATAGTATCTCACACTATTTTTATCTAACTTAATTTTATATTAAATTTCTGGTATATTACATCCCACCGTAACTTCATAACTTCAGAAGTTCGGCACCTTACAATATTTAATTTACATCTTTACAAAGAGATAACTGCTTAGTTTTACATAGATCGTCACGGTAGATTATAAGGCATATACAAGATTTATTTGACAATTTTGGTTTAGATATTGCTAGTATTGTCAAATTAAATTGGTTATATACTCTACTATAATCAACTATATATTCTAATAGATCTCATAATATTAAGTCAAAATTATTTTATATTTATGCTAATTTACAAATTCTAGATTGTAACAGAATAGCTTAAGTACTTCTAGATTACATTAGTTCATTCATAAGATTAGGTTAGACTAAATCAGATTAGGAAACTTAAATATAATTAGATTCTGTATTAGATTAAATCAAGTAATTTTAGATTAGAATTTTTAAACTAGGTTAGTTAATTTAGGTAATTTGGCATTACGTCAATCAAATCTAATTAGTTATATTCTATTATATTTAATTCTCTAATAGATAATTCTAGATTAGATTTGCTTAGGTTTCGTAATTATAAATTAGAATTAGATAAATTTAAATATATGTTATATTAGATTCTTGATTAGATTAGATTAGATTTGACTAGATTTTATAGTTTAGATTAGGTAATTCAAGATTGGATTAGATAAGATTCTAGAATAGAGATGATTAGAATCATTAGATAACTAAATTAAAGACAAGGGAGAGAAGGGAATAACAAAATTGGAAAAAAAAAAACTAGCGATACATTGCGGTACGTACTGTGGCACATCTCACATACCACAATGTCTCGCAAGGTATCGCACATGTATCGCGATATGATAACCCTCTGGAATATACTATGTACCACGAGCTGTTTCTGTAAGGGCACGGTATGGCACGGGCGATACATGCCCGTGCTGCGCGGTACTTAAATCCTTATAGTTACGTTGAGATAACTAGTAATGCCACATAATGCAAGCCAAACGGGCCCTTACATTTTTTGGAATCCCAAAATTTGACTGGTGAAACTAAACCTAACCAAAACATTTGAAAGTTAAGGGGGTGTCGGATCTATTTTAAAATGGGCATTAGTTGATGAGGTCTCTGTACATTTTGTCCTTAGTATGATTTTATAACTGATGTGTGCTTCTTGGCATGTGCCGTCTAATACCTTTCAATTCTCTTATCAATGAAACATCATACTTGTAACGTGCATTGCCCTTTACAAGCGACAGTTCAAACTCAACAAAATTACTACCCATTCCATCCCATTTGCAGAAAACCTGGCAATAGTGTAAATCACAGGAGATGCACTTATATTTTTTTATATTCACATTCTCATATGCATGTCATAACCAATCAATGATCAGGTTTGAGAATGTCACTTTCTGGAGGCCCAAAGAAGCCGCTGAGCTCCATTCAAGCATGGAGCACAGTACTGGTCTGGTGCAAGCAATAATATTTGAAGCAGCTGATCGTGATAATATTGGTGGGTCTGCTTATGGCGGGCAAAGGTCAATATGCTGCACCCCTGACCTCGCTAAGCTCGAAGGCTGCAGACAAGGAGAAGTAATTAAGCGACCATCATCTAACGATCTTAACTGGCCTGTTGCAATTAGTACACACTTCAGTGCAAATTATTTATTCACAAAATTGGACACTAAAGAAGTTTACATCAAGAAAACAGGAATGTATAACCTCTTTTTTATTTCATGTGATCCAAAGCTAAGAGGACTCATGATGAGTGGCAAGACAATCTGGAAAAATCCTGGTGGTTATTTACCTGGACGTATGGCTCCTCTAATGATGTTCTATTTATTCATGTCGCTGGCTTATTTGCTACTTATTGTTATTTGGTTTTTCCAGTATGTGAAGTTTTGGAGGGATATAATGCCAATTCAGAACTGGATATCTCTGGTTATTGCTCTTGGCTTGTTTGAAATGACTCTTTGGTACTCTGAATATTTGAATTTTAATAGTAATGGCAAAAGGCCTGTTGGAATAACAACTTGGGTAGTGACTGTTGGGGCTGTCAGAAAAACAATATCACGGCTACTCATTCTTTCGATTTCCATGGGATATGGTGTTGTTAGGCCAACTCTGGGAGGTCTAACGTCAAAAGTGCTTCTTCTCGGATTAACATATTTTTTAGCATCGGAGTCACTGGATATTGCTGAAAATGTTGGAACTATTAATGACATATCAGGAAAAGCTAGACTTTTTCTTGTCCTTCCGAATGCCTTTCTGGATGCTTTTCTCATTCTCTGGATTTTTACATCTCTTTCACGAACCCTGGAAAAACTGCAGGTACCAAGTTAGACATATATGTGGACCTATGCTTCTAGAAATATAAATCCTTTCAGTCATCCTTTTTGTTGGCTATAATATTTAGAGCTTGTTATTTTTCCTTTTCTTTTCCTTTTCTGGGCCTTGCCCCTTGCTTTCTAACTAGGCTATGATTTTCCCATTGTTTAGGCAAGGAGGAGTTCAGTAAAGTTAGACATTTATAGGAAGTTCACTAATGCCTTGGCTGTTGCTGTGATCGCATCAGTTGCCTGGATAGGATATGAGGTATGGAAGTTTCTCCCATTTAAATGCTATGAGTATAGTTTTCTTTAGCTGGTTGTTTACATAAGCTTTTACCGCTCAGTTTTGAAATTTTTATATGCTGTAAGATTTTACCATACATTTAATAAGTTGCCTTATACTTTTCTTACAAGAGTCAAGGATATCGTGTCTTTAATTGCAAGAAGTCTCAGGACTTGAGACACTTGGTGTCTCAATATAGTAGCATCATTATCTGTACAAGGGGATGCTACAAATGCCCCAGTTTTGGAGGTGCTGGCCTGTGCCATGCATGAGCCATAGCTTGATGCTGGCCAGGACTGCCCCAGCAGCTACTTCTTTTGTTCTCTAAACTAAATAAGATCGGCGAGACTTCTTACATTTCTGCTGTATTGATCTTGCCTTTTATGGAACTGAGGAAGGGTGATTTGCCATGGTTCAAAAGACTAGAGCGGATGGCTTAACCAGAACCAGTTCGATTGGCTTGTTCGTTCCAGGTTTGGAAACTGCATTATAGAAATAACTAGGTTGAACGCAAAATCAGTTAGACGGCCAATTTGGTCCAGGTTTGGAAACTGCATTATAGAAATAACTGGGTGGAACCGGTCTGAAGTGGATAAATCAGCCGGTTAACTGTGGACTTGGACGGAACAGCTGAACCGGCTGATCCAACCAAACCCATCAACTTGGTGGTTCGATGGTTGAAATTAAACCCACCAACTGGGTTTTATCGTAAAAACATTTGATGGTTTGGAGGTGTCAAACTTGCAACCTTTATATAGGTTGTCTCTGCTTCTACCAGCATGGTTGAGCAACATATGTATCGTAAAATGCAGAAATATTATCGAAACAATAAAATGTGTTTATTTTTTAGAAAATACAATTTTATGTATGTGACTTTTTTTTTATATAGTTTATATATTTTTACGCTTTCGACTCCAGTCAAACTCCTAACCCTTTCGACCTCTAACCCTTTAACTTCTTCCCTTTCCGGTTCGATGACCAGTTTGGTTTTCAGAACATTGTGTTTTGCTGAGAAATGTTGATCAGCTAGTCTTTTACATTTCTTACTATGGTTTAAATGTATTATTAGTCGCTAAACTTTTGACAAACTGCAAATTTCATGAAAACAGATTGGTTCTCTTATCTTCTTGCAATGTTATTTTTTTGTTATTCCCAGGTTTGGAATGGTTTTGTGGTTCTCCCATAATGAAGCAATATGAAAAAGGAAGCTTCAAAAGTGCTACCAGCATAATTACTTGGTAACCTAACTGTGTTGGTAGTGCCACATTAGATGATCATAACTCAGGAGTCCCTCAGAGTAGAATTTTTCTAGTTTGGGAGCCATATAAGTCCAAAAGACCTAAAATGATATTACAAAAGGAAGGACATCACTTTTGTATTGCAGATTTTTTTTTTTTTTTTTTTTTTTTTTTTTTTTGTATTTCAGAGTAGAATTATTATTTTTGCTAATTTGTTTTGGAGTTTTTTTTTAAATATTTTTAGAAATTTTTGGAATAAACCTGTAAAAATTAGGATATGATTTTGAAAGTTTTAGATTAGAATTAATATATTTGTATTAGTTAGATACCTAAAATCAAGGGATTTGAGCAGGATTAGACTTAGTTTTTTTTTTTTTTTTTTTTTATAAATATGGTTAAGGTCTTTGTAAAGAGAGTTTATTTGATTAATGAAAATTTTATTAGATCTGGCTGAACTTTTTAATTGCTTTTGTGGCCTTATCCTAACAATTGTGGCTTCGCTCTATCTTTTTCCTTCCCTTTTTTCTTCTCCCTGTCTTCTCTTTTCTTCCCTATAGCTACAATACTTGCTATGGTATTTTTCATCCTGCATCTCATAGTCTGCAAATATAAACGAAAAACTGATTCAAGTCATGATTCAAGTCCTGATTAGTTCCAAAAAGTGCTCTGATATACTTCGTAAATCACGTCAATATGGCTGATGGACGAGCACCATTACTTGTTGGCTGGCTGGTCCGAAACTATATGAGGCTGCTGATCATTTAGTTTCTTCTGATTGAACTTTTACTTCTTTTTTTGTTTAATTTAAATTTTGTCTAGGATGATTCTTTTTGCTTTTTCCAATGAAGATTTTCCTCATTTAATTCATCTTTCCTTTTTTATGCTGCATTTCTATGATTTGAATTTTAGAACATTCTTTCCTACCTACAGTAAACCAAGCTCTTTTAGATTTTACTGTACTGTTATTATCTATCGGGTTTGCTATCAAGTAGATGGTTGTTCAACAGTTTCTCGACATTGAATTGTAAATGTTCATATTCAAACTAAAATATTCTTCAGGAAAATTCTGTTGTCCTAAAATTATTTTAATGCTGCAGGTTTACTTTAAGGCGACAGATCCATACAGTGAAAGGTGGCAGAGTGCTTGGATCATTACAGCCTTTTGGGATATTCTTGCATTTGCACTCCTGTGTGTGATTTGCTATCTATGGACTCCATCCCAATGCTCACAAAGGTAAGGAAATTCCTTCTTCTCCGGTGGTAGAGAATGCTAAGACATTAGTTTTAACTCTCTTTTCTCTCTACTATCTTTGAACAGATATGCCTATTCGGGTGAAGCAGTAGAGGAGGGTGATGAAGAGGCTCAATCTCTTACAGATGGTGCTTCTGAAGGTGATATTGGATTGACGAAGCTGGATAAAGATAGGAACAATCTGGATCCTGCCAGAGCTTTTAGACTTGACGATGAGGAAGAAGAGGACAAGCGGGAATAGTATTCCATCAGCCATATACTTACTGTACCTGGGGTGGTTTTCCTTGAGCAGTGAGCCAAATACCTGCTGTTAGAATCAAAGAGTGCTCGAAAGGAACTACCATGTTATTCTTTCTCCTCCTTGTAGATGCACTAGTTGCTAAGGTATGTGGATCATAGATAAGTTGAGTTAAAATGAGAACTTGAGACCCATGGAGTCATAGTTTCATATTTTATGTTCTTTCGAGTTGAGATCAATCGTAAGGTCTATGTGGAGAAGTCCCATAGATGCTGTTCCAATTAATGCTGAAAGAGGAATAGTAAAATGAAAAGGGGTGGTACTAAGATAACATCATCATGAGGCCAAGGGCTTCTATTGAATATTTTACATGGTTGGATCAGTCTAGTTATAAGCTCTGAAAGCAATCTAAGGGTCTGTTTGTTATTGAGGTTCATTCAAAGCTAGTAGGCAAAATGTAAAATGTGTAGAGATATATGCTTTTTCGTTTTTAAGTGGGATTTAAAAAAAAAAGAAAAGAAAAGGTATCGTACTGACTAATTATGATATACGGAATGTGATGTTATGAATACAAATAAACGGAGTATTTGTTCAATCATACTTTCATGAGTTATGGTACTATACTATTAATAGTAACAAGCCTAGGTACTATTGAGTTTTCGGCCGTTTGATAAAAGCATCACCTTGAGCTTGAGGGGGATGAATAGATGTTCGAGAATAAAAACAGCTCTTGCAGGCAATTTCATGAATACTCTTGTGTGCCATCAAAATAATACGCAGCGCACTATAGAAGATATAATAACTAATAAAAATAATAAGAAGCGAGTTATAGAAGATACAATGAAAATAACCAGCTAAACAAGTTGAAACCAGCAAATACTCAAAGGTATCAATTGACCATTTCAGGGATATGTATAAGTTCGGATATAAGTAAGAATTATATCAATTTTATATTTAGATGAAAATTGATGCATGAGTTGTTTTCGGGGATAAAAAGAATAGCGTTTGGACAGATAAAATTGAATAAGAAGAATAATGGTTAATTGTAAATAAAACATAATAATATTACCTCTCTCATAATATTTAAATTTGAATTTTTAAATTTTGTATTTATACCTTTAAATTTAAAGTTTTAATTTTTATATTTCAAAATTCGTAATTTAAATTTAAATTTAAAATCTCAAATTTTAAAATTTAAAATTTAAAATTTTAAATTTTAAATTTCAAACTTTAAATTTAAGATCAAATTTAAATTTCAAAAATATAAAATATAAAATTTTAAATTTGAAAATTTTGAAAATATCAAATTTAAAATTTAAAATTTAGAGTTTAAAATTATAAACATTAATTTTGAGATTACAAATTATAAATTTTTTAATTTTAAATTTTTAATTTTAAATTTTATTATAATTTTTAAAATTTAAATTTATAAAATAAAAATAAGGGTGGGAACAACTATTCCCAACACTGTACCCACCCTAAATGAAGTATCTAGAAATAATAGATAATTTAAATATATTGATTAGATTAATGTTTAATTAATTTTGTTCTCGGTTGTTCCGGAAATAAGGGTGGAATAGTAATTTCAGATTTATATCGGATTATACCAGTTTATTTCGGATACCCAAGAACTACTATTTTTTGGTACAAAAAATAGCGTTTGGATATGAAAGGGGGTAAGAGGTTATACCATCCTTAACCCCGAACCAAACAGGGAAAGAAACGAGAAAGTACACATAAACACAAGTTAGCACAACTGAAAAAACAGAAAAATAAACCACTAATTTTACATGGATGTTCCTATTCAGTATCAACAAGTGAACAAAATCTATACCTATAGTCTATATATATAAAACTATGAATTCTCGCGTCCTTGAGGCTGATGTGGCTGAACCTTCTTAATTTGGGGGTGAGAGTTCTATTTATTTTTTTAAATTTTCAAAATAATTGATTTTTTTTTCATTTTTTTTTTTTTTCTATGGATAGATCATCATCCCTTTAATATGGAGATGTGTCACATCCCCTTAAATTAATAAGGGTGTGGGTCCCACCATTTTTTTTTTTAATTAATTATAAGTAGAAAGGCCGGATAACTTAATATATCTAAAAATTTAAAAGTTGGAAATATAAAAAATTATATATTTTAATAGAAGAAAATGAAAAGTCATCTTAAAATATGAAGATCAATTTAAAGTCTATATAAAGAGTTGTACTCATACTCATTTGGATGGATAAGAAATGATATATATACTAATTTCTACTAAATATTGTTTACTTTATCTCAAAAAAATTGATCTCATCTTGCAACGATTAACTATATTTGAGAAGTTTTTTTTTAGAGAAAACTTCAAAAAAAAAACTATGTGGTTTCGTAGTTTCTCACTTTAATACCCTGTGGTTTAACGAGTATCAATTTGCCCCGTGGTTTCGTTTTTATCTTTTCAACAGTTCTTTCGTTAAAATTTTTTTAAATTATATACAAAAAACTTCAAATACCCATCTAGATTTATCGAATATTCACTTTGGTACCCTTTAATTTTAAATTTGTCACTGATTTAAGAAAAAAATTAATAAAATTGATAATAAAAAAATAAAAAAGAAACTAAAGGAGGGTAAATTGATACATTTTAAACCACAGTGTACTACGGTGAGAAAGTGAGAAACCACATGGAGGGTTTTTGAAGTTTTTTCTTTTTTTTATTTGAATTTGATGCTTTATTTGTTTACTCAGATTTTTCTACCGTATAATATATTTTAAATTACGTGGGATTCAACTCTTCCAATTTAAGGTAATTTTTTTTAGAATTTCTATATTTTTTAATATTTGTTTTTAGTATTTTGGTTACTATGTTATAAATTTTTATGTTTATGTTTTTTTACAAATCATAATGCATCCATTGTATAATGATTTAATTTGTTTACAAATCATAATATCTCCATTATATAATGATTTGATTTGTTTACAAATCATAATGTCTTCATTGTATAATAATTTGATTGTGTTGGAAATTTTGGTGGATTTGTTTATATTAGGGTTTAAAATTTTTGAAATGATTAATTATTACACAGCCTAACGCTATACTTAGCGCAATCTAATAGATATGTTGAAATTTGTTTGCTAAATATATATTAAACCTACACGTTACTACCTATATAATAAGGCATTTATATAAAATTGTCAGAAATATATGTGGTTTGATATCTATCGTGATGCTTCAGTATAAAAAGTTGAAATGTTAAAAAAAATCTTCATACTTTTTATTATGCTTTAAAATTACTAAAACTTTTAAAGTAATGTGTTCTACTCTCTACAAAATAACTTATAAAAATATAAGGATCTAAATTTAGAATTTAAATTTTAAAAGATTATAATGTATATATCCATCATATCGCGCAGGTCACTATATTAGTTATTATATGAGGTTGCCAGCTAGAAGAGATTGTGAGACTGTATAAGGACGTCATCGTTGGATCCCACGAAACAGCCAAACCCGAGCCTCGGGTTTGAGAGAAAATACCCTCTGTACCGGTACAAAATTCAAAGTGTACCGGTACAACCATCAAGCCTGTACCGGTACAACCATCAAGTCTGTACCGGTACAGATGCCCGAAAATACAATCCGAGAGCTATCCAAAATCCAACTTTTTGGACTTTGATGCATAGGTTTCAACCTCTATTCTAGGGACTCGTGCCATAGGTCGGAACACAGTCAACGACCCTCCAAAAAGGCTGGAGAAGCTCAGATCTCACATCCAACACTCGAACCTTGCTATTTGCAAAAGTTCAGTGCGTCACAATAGGTGTGAGCCGTGGGAGTAGGATAAGCACATCGGACCACTGCGCGGGTGAACCCGCTTTGCTGGACTGTGGGAGCGTGCTGATTACGGCGCCCAAATCGAGAGCTCTTTTTTTTTCCCTCCATTATAGTAAGATTCTTTTCTTCATCCAAATCCCCTCCAAATCATCTCTACTCCCATCTCTTCCTCCTTGTGATGTATTCAGACCTGCAGGATTCTAGCAGCAACCTCGGCAAATTGTGGAATTGTGACCTATTGGAGCTTCCACTTACTATAGGGAACAGTTCCATGGATTGTAGACTTGAAGACTGTGTGGAGTAATTTTAACAACAATTAATTCAGGTTAGTGAGGTTAATTTGTTGAAATTAACTCGAATTGGAGGTTTTGAGCTAAAATTGAGTTTTTTTGTGGAATTCTTAGACTTTTTATGATCTGATTCTTATTGTAGGTGGATTTTCGGATTTGGAATTGCTTCCCCATCTTTCCTCACTTATTTTGAAATCGAGTTCATTTCAGATTTTGAATTTTTGAGGTTAGGTGTCATTTTTTGCGTTTTGATGGGTTTTGTTGGATTTATGGATCGAGATTTTGGTGGAGGAGCTTTTGTTAGGCTATAAAGGATCTACCCTACTTTCCTACTGTTTTGGATCCATTCCCATAGGAATTTTAGGTTGGGAACCAAGATTTGACTCAATCAAGGTAGAAGGTGATATATACTGAAATTCTGAATTATGAATTTGAGCCTCCATTTCTGGATCCAAATTGTCTTGTAGGGCTTTTGGTTTCTCATTTTTAGTTGAGGATTGGTGGAGCAACACACCTTGGTGTTGGATGCTACTGCTAAGAGGTAAGTTTGAGTAATTTCAGAATTTCAACTCTAGATTTTGAGTTTTGAATGTAAGTTTTGGGTACTTGCTTTTTTTGGGCAGACCCATAGATCTGGACTCAAGTTCTGGGTGCCCAGAACTTGTTACTTGAGGATCCAAAAGTGTTGCAGCTTGAGAGAAAGTTAGCTGTTTTGTTGGCTCTTGAGTCCTTTGTTCTGTTGTTGGATTAGCACTTTAGGTGGGTTAATGTCTATCAAATTCTTTAGAATTTCTCCTAAGTTTTATAGAATTTCAGCATGCGTAGTTTTATATTGATTATCCTGTTTGTAGCTCAAATTCATGAATTTGCATGTTATTAGATAAAATTTGAATTCATAAATTGAGTTATGATTTTATATGCTCACTACATGCTGAACAGGGGACTAAGAGAAAACTCATAAAACCTACACACTTTATTTTTCGAAAAAAGTTATCAGATTTAGCTTTAGGAGCTGATTTCACTTTTGTATCACAGCTGTTAGTGTGTCGTGGATACTTAGATTAGTGTAGCTTGAGATTACACTCGTGTTGAGATGCCGAGCCTATTTTTACATCAGAGTTTAGGGTGTTTCATATTGTCGGGTGCCGTCGGGGTTGACGGTGGACCCAGATCCATACTTGTTTCATCAGATTGTGTCGGGAGCACGTGAGTTTGGGTCCCCGACCTGCTGACTATCTACATTAATTATAGCCTGTGAGCCTGCTTGAGCTCGACAGAGATACGCTTGCTTTCTTAATTGGGTCGCGCCCACGAGTGCCGCTCCGGAGTCTACCTTCCTTACATTGATGTCGCAGCTGTCTCGTTTAGACATGTTACTTAGACCGGCCACCCCGAGGGTGGTGTGTGGTATAGCTTAGACAAAGGCTGGACGAGTTGTACAGGCAGTCCCTGTTGGATTGAGTCTCAGATAGCTATTTCTTAGTTGGTGATGCAAATGTGTACAAAGAGCATGATATGGCTAGAGGTCGTATAGTGATATAGTAGCTGTAGAGTTTCTTCCAGCTTACTTTACTGTTCCTTTTACTTGCTAGCTATGTTGTTGCGATAGACTTAGTGGGAAGGCCGATGAGGTCGATAACTGTACCTACTAAGGACTACTTTGTTTTACAGTAGTTCTCACACCCGCTATTACCATTTTTTTCTAGCAGAGCCTTCAACTACTGCTGTTGTTTCTAATCGAGGTAATGGAGTCGTGATGTCACGCCTCGGGATAGCCGATTTGGTCGGTTCGGGCACGTCAACAGATGCCAAACAGACATCACCTCCTCTATCCGCCCAAGGCTCAACACAAGTATCAACATGTATACAATTTTGCGCAAGCGAAAATATAGATATATATGGCTTGCACGAAGGCAAGCAATAACCAATAAGTGAAAGTTCTACTACTGATCATCACATTCACACATGTATCTTGATTACATTAAATCAAATACAAGCATAGTATAATTTACATTCACCTTTACATGATATATTACTTACCCTCAAAATATAAGCCTTTTACATTATTTTCTTCCCACATACACTTTTCATCATTACCAAAAGGTGAAAGTGATACCACTAATGCACGCGTGTCTGCTATCTAGGGCGCTATGCCTTTGCCACGATCCTCAACCACCTCGCTCGGACTCGAATCTGTAAAAATGGTGGGGTGAGAACTACAAGAAAGTTTTTAGTGGGTTTGGCCGCCAACCCCACCGACTTACCCACTAAGTCTAAACTTGCATAAGTAGAAGAAAACAAATAGATAGATAGTCATTTCTAAACAAATGCGGCTACTGTGCCTGAACAAGAATGCTAACCAATATATATTATGCTCATGATGCATGCCAATTGCCAATTCTTGATACCCAATCATCTTGGCTAACCCGTAGGTTTTGCCCCAAAACTCACCAACTCAAATTCCTACTATCGAGGAGATACTCGCTACAACTCGACGGAACCGTCTTCTGGGGAGATACTCGCTACGACCGAGTGATGACTACTCCGGAGCTCATCGCTCGAGGGGGAACGATAGCCTTCAAGCATAAGACTTACAGGTGAGTATGATCAAATCCATAACCATGAGGATGCCATGTCCACTAATGCCACAACACACAAAGTGTTCCATTCTCTAGCATTCAATGTCATAATGTACTATTTCAATCATTTGTCACAATGTCACCATGTTCTCTACCTCGGCTAGTTCATGCCTCAATTCATACATCTATAGGGTTCACAATTGTCCAATGTCTTATTACCAACTCATATGCATCTTTATACTAAAAGCATACAAGATATATTCACATATTACAATATAACCCTACAATGCATGAATCCTACATATACACATACATGTTCAATAGTGACTTTAGACATAAAGAGAAATCCAACTATTTCGGATAGCACCACCTAACTTGTAGGGATGCTAGGATAGTAAAGCCATAGAGGTTAAGGCTCGTGAGAGACGAGGACTTGTGATTTGTGGCGAAAGTAATTATGGATTTGGTCGTGTTGTGTAAACCTCTAAGACGGATATTAGAGGTGGACTCGAGGTGTGGTTTATTCTCAACCGAGGGTGTTCATGTTGGGTCGACACAACATGAAACCGGGTGATGAGAATAGACGCCCTTACGTGACTTTCGCCTGATTGGCTCTTGAGCCGGTGTTAGTTGTCTCGTGTTTGACCCAAGATGGTCGAGAACTAATCGAGTTGTCGTGTTTCAGGAAACGATGGCACCGCGTAAGCGATCTTCATCCAAATCGGCGTGGGAGGGGACCGGTGGTGTCCCTGAGCAAACCGACGCGAGCGGGGACCCAAAGCTTCGCGATCAGTTAGCCACACTCGTGGGAGTGATGAGGCAACAAGCTGAAGTGGTGCAACGTCAGCAGGAGGCTGCAATGCGCCAGGATGAGCGAATGAAAAGGCACCAGGAAACGGTGGATCAGCTGGTGACAACACCAGCTGCGGCTCGTCGAGAACGGCCGGGGGTTGCGACGGAGACGTTTCGGTCGGGGTCGGGTAATCCGACTCCAGTTAGTTCGGAGGTGGAGGCGGAAAGGGAGCGAGCTTTGGCGGCCCTCATGGCTTTCAAGAAATTTGATCCGCCTACCTTTGATGGGGAGGACGCAGATCCGTGGGTCATGGAGATGTGGATTGATTCCATGGAAACTCTCTTCGAGGATCTATACATCTGGGAGCGAGAAAAGGTACACCTAGCCGCGCATTATCTGAAACAGTCGGCGAAGGTGTGGTGGAAAGGAGTTAGGTGGGATCGATCGCCTAGTCTCCTTCCTATGACTTGGGAGGAGTTTCGGGGAATGCTGTTCTCGGCTTATTTCCCCGACAGTGAGAAAATGAAGCTTCAGGAGAGGTTCCGGAAGCTGCGGCAAGGAGACCGCTCAGTCAGGCAATACGAGCGAGAGTTCTCTCGTATCGTGCATTGTATTCTGAACATGGTACGGGATGACAAGGATAAGGCTGACTGCTTTGTGCGTTGACTTCGGCCGGGCCTTTATGAGGCCGCCCATATACTTAAGTTGCAGACTTTTACTGAAGTCCTGGATCGGGCCTTGTGGATAGAGCAAGGCAACGCGTTTATGCAGGAGGAGCATGAGTCATATTATAAGGAAAACGGGAAAAGACGACCAACGAGTGGATCCGCTGGTCAGTCAAGTTCCCAACGGATTTCGGCGAGTTCGCGCTCGCGATCTCG
The DNA here is from genome assembly GCA_025177825.1 of Aechmea fasciata. Classification (NCBI taxonomy): domain Eukaryota; kingdom Viridiplantae; phylum Streptophyta; class Magnoliopsida; order Poales; family Bromeliaceae; genus Aechmea; species Aechmea fasciata. The sequence continues at coordinate 9,878,612 of CM045939.1, forward strand.
AGCTCCGGGGACTTACCACATTCGATCCTCGGCAAGATGTGTCATTTGTGGGGGCCTTCATTTTCCACAACAGTGTGGGCAGCGAGAGGCAAGTGCTTCAAGTATGGGCTGCCGGGCCATACGCGGGACGAGTGTCCGCAAGGTGGTGGCCGGGCCTTGGTGCTGGCGACAGCCAACTCCTCTCTGGGACAGTCTGCAGGTGTGCCACCTGCGGCATGGTCGAGAGAGCGGTCGTTGAGGATGATGCAACCAGAGGGTTTGCGGCGGGTGCCAGGTGGCCATGGATATGTGACCCGAGTTGCTGAACCTGCTACTGCCGACGACAGGGCATGTATGAGCTAATTAAGCAAGCATATGTTTTGCATAATGTTAAATTGGTGCATTGCATGCATTGTTGGACGATCAGTTGCTACTGCTTATGCGTTAGCATAGTAGGGACCGAGTGGCGGGTCGGTAGATACCCGAGCATACTTATGCGATGAGAGTATGGCGCCTGCTAGGGCATGTGAGGCCTAGTGATACCTCAAATTGTGGTAGGTGGGTAGTGCTCGTGTAGTCAACGTGCATAGGCAAAGTAGGCCTAATGCATGAGGTAGTTGGAACCAGTATTGCGGAAATAGTTGGTTAGTAGCCAAGTACAAGCACATGGGCCTAGTGGTACCTCGAATTGAGGTGGGCGAGTCATGCTTCTGAGGCCGGTGTGCATAGGCAAGGTTGCCTTATGCTGGATTTAGTTCTGCCGAGTGAGTGTGCTGGCAGTAGCACTTTAGCATTGGTAAGTGTGAAGCGGGCCATGGATCACTCGTAGGGATGATGGCTCACACTAGGTGCATAGGAGCCAATAGTGGTACGCGTGCTCGATGGAGCGTGTCATGTGATCGATAGTATACCGAGAGTGCGGTAGTGACCCAACCTGAAGACTTGATGCGGTTTGGGATTTTAGTTGCTCCTAATTGGAGTGTGTGCGGATTCCCAAGTGAGAATTTCGTCCCAATGATGATTGGGTCTACGCTTACGAGTGAGAGACGCTGCGCGTATGTTGAGACAGGTTTAGGCGGTAGGCCTACGTAGTAATGGTGGTCTTTGGCCCACCTATGAAAACCGAAGAAAGCGATTTGGCGGACAACCTTATCGAGAGGTTTGGCTCAAATTCACGAATGAAGTATTCGTGTGAGTTCGTAGCGAGAGTGATATAAGATTGCCCGTGGCATATGGTATTTCAAGATGAAGTGCTCTTGGTGAGGCATAGAGCTAGTAATAAGCCATGTGGAGTTTGAAGATTAGAATTGAAATATGCTCCCTAGGAGAAGGTTAATGCAAGGGAAGGAGTTCTTGCATGCCAAGTAGTAAGTGGTGCTGGAGCGCGTGGAGTCGTCGAGTGTCGACTTACGCTACCACCGAGACTTACGGAGTAGTAATGCACTTTGCGAGTGTGACTTACGCTACCACGATTGAAGAAATTAATCGTCGGCTGGGCAAGAAGGTCGGCGGCGGAGCAGGATGGTCTGCGACGTGTCCATTGTTCCAGAGGTGAGACATCCCCGGTAAACGATTGAAGAAGATAAATCTGTAAAGTTTATCATAAAAGATCACGCGTTCTTTCAACTGTATAATTAGTCCATAGTTCAAGCGAACATGAGTAAATGATAGTGTTGATAAACTAACAAGAGTTTATAAAATAGTGCAACCATGCATGTAAAAGTGACAAATACGGTAGTAATACCAGTGTAATGGATTGAAGAAGAGTGTTATTAAGCTTATAAGGGTGCAATACATTAGTAATACCAGTGCAATGGTTTGATAAAAAGTGTTACTAACCTTGTAAGGGTGCGTTTGGAAGCTGCTACATTACGCCTCAATGATTAAAGAAGATAATAGTGTGACTTCTCTTAGTAAATCATACTCCCTTATTTCAGCCGTGTAATAATAGTGCAACATTAAAGGTACTAATAGTGCAACGCAACGTGGGGTCAAAAAGTGAACGTATCTATGCGTTAATAATAGTGTAATTGTTTCAAGGAAATGATGCAATAAATAGCTAGTAGTGTAAATTTTGACTGCCAAATTGGGTATATAATGATATTTAGTGTAAAAGAAGACTAAGTGGTGTGCACTTTTCGATTAAAATAGTGCAAGATTTTTCTCAGTATTTGATGATAACATCAACATAACAGTACAAAGACGTCCGAAATAGATATTACAATATCATAAAATCACTTCTATATTGTTTCGAAAATAGTGTAGCAAATTCGCAAGTAATTCATTATAGTAGGTAAAATATTACATTTCTTTTTATGCAAATTACACGATTTTATAATACTTTGTAACATACAAAGAGAACTTGCATATAATACAATATTCTATTACATAAATACAAAAACTCTGTTTGTACAATTAATCATATAACAAAAATTTGGAATCATAAAAGCTCTTCTTGTCTGCAATTCCACGCGCATGTAGCCGACGCAAACAGGTATAGGCGGCAAGGGGAGAGTGCCGAAGGAGACTACGAGGAAGAGGCAGCTCGCTCGGAAGGATAGGAACCACCAAAGAGGCGCTAACATCGACTCTCATTATTTAGAATGCTTTATATACCACGAGCTGCCCGGTTCAAGGCAAATAAAGCATTCTAAATAATGACAGTCGATGTTAGCGCCTCTTTGCTGGTTCCAATCCTTACGAGCGAGCCACCTCGTCCTCGTAGTGAATCTTAACGCTTTGTTGCTTGATGGTACCCTTCCGAGCGAGCCTCCTCCTACTAGAACTCTGCTTGTGGCTGCTGCGACGACTCATCTATTGGTAAAGGTGACGAGGTTAATTCGTCAGTACAATTGGTCAAGGAGGCGAAGGCGACGAACGGCGTTCCCCGCAGGAGGCTGCGCCGCGGCGAAGTAGGAGGAGGCTCCATCTCGTACTCCGCCGCTGCGCTTCCGCTTGCTGCCAATGCCGTTGTCAACTCCACCTCCTTCACCAAAGGTAGTGGCGCCGTAAACGGGGAATGCATATGACCAACCAATATTTAAACAAAACGAATCGTCGCCTTACCAACCCGCCGGTTCCTCTTTGCCTGGCCTAATCGAATATAACGTACACGTCACTGCGTCTAGCATTAAAGGAGCAGGGGATTAATAGTACAACGAGCGCAGTGATTAATAGTGCAACGTAGGGTAAAAGACTACAGCTAAGATTGTAAGGGTGCAATGTGGTCGACATAATAGTGCAATGGTGCTGGTAGCCTCTCGTGTCCGTGGAAGTGACCGAACAGCAAACACTGGCAATGGCGAAGAGCGTGGAATACCGAACAGCAAACACTGGCAATGGCGAATAGCGTGGAATACCTAATTGTTTCCCGCGCTGCGTCGCATTTAATACTTGCGCATTTATGACCGAATCGCTATGCACGCCACTATCTCTTCGCCTCACCTTAACATACAAGTTATGTAGGATTTCTTGCACCAGCATTAAAGAGCGTTAAATGCGCCCTACGCAGGAAACACAGTTCTGGATGGCACCATATTCTATTCGCTATACCCAGTGTTTACTGTTTGCATGAGAAAAGATTTGGGCAAGATTTGAAAGTGTAGCTACACGTATATCGAGGACACAACGTAATCCTAATGATGTCTCTGACGTATATCTTCTTGATATACACGGGTAAAATGGCACTAATATCGAAACAGGATGTAGAACTGCAATTTGAAATATTTCGTTGCAATGGATAACACAATAGTGTAACACTAAACAAAATTAGTGCAATATAATCGCAAGATTCGTCTAATCGTCCAAAATGGTGCAAGAGTTGCTCCATTTTATTAACAATGCCGACGATTGAAAGCTATTCTATCGTTGTATGCCGAGCGGTTGGAAATGAAATATGGCGGAAACGGACCTACCTTTTCCCACCTCACGCAGAACTTAGCAACTCATGCACGTTAACTGGATTATATATATATGAAAGAGTGGTATTGAAGAATAATATTCTAAAATCTTGTTTCCAATTCTTCGAACTAATGGATAGCGCTAAAATTCCAAAGCATTGTCATTTTAATGGGTTGTTTAAGGAGAAAGGAGGCATTGTCAAGTATGTTGGAGGATCCTGCCGACTCTCTTTCATCGGGCAAGGGGATACTATTAATTCCCTTCGAGCATTGTTCTTCAAATACATGAATACTTCACCGGAAACGTGCAAAATCGAGATAAAACTTTGCTATAGTGGGGAACTCAACAAACTCATCGATATTGTTGATGACGATGATGTCCGAAACTTGTCGAGACTCTATAAATTCCACGCATTTCTGATGGAGCTGTATGCAGTGAGTAACTTTTAAGAGACAAAGGTTCCTACATGTGATCCCGATGATATAGACGAAGTGCTTACAGACGAACAACTGGAGCTATTGATTAGCGGTCGTTGTCAGGATGCATCTACATCTACTCCTGACCTGACAAACTTTGAACCAATTGACTCGTAAGTTACACTATTGTTACACTTTTGCACCAGTATCGAGATATATTGCACTCGTAAGTACGTAGAGACGAACGGTTGCACTACTCTGTGTATTTTTGCACTATTATCTTTTACCTATTGCACCGGCTAGCATTTTAATTATATGGGTTGCACTATTACATATTTCTGTGCACTACTAACCTATTATGATTAGGGATGTCAACGGGTCGGGTTTGGGTTGGGTTTTCAAAAACCCGAACCCAAACCCGAACCCGAAGTTAATACCCGAACCCGACGGGTTTTAAAAATCCATATCCATATCCGGACCCGACCAAAAACCCGAAACCCGAACCCGAACCCGAAAACCCAAACTCAAAATAATGAATTTTTTTACCATATTTTAAAATATATTATAGTAAAATCAAAATTTCAAAACACAATAAAATACAATCAAAATACATTCATGTTATATAAATAAACATAATTAAATATTTTACTATAATATTTTATATATTTTATATCTTACATAAATAAATAAATAATATATATATATAATTTTTTCGGGTTCGGGTTCGGGTTCGGGTTCGGGTCGGGTATACACAAAATCCATACCCGTACCCATATCCGTCGGGTTTTTATTTTTTATGCCCATAACCAAATCCATATCCGTTTAGCTCGGGTATACCCGCCCCGTTCGGGTTCGGGTTCGGGTAAATTTTCGGGTATCCATACCCATTGACATCCCTAATTATGATGCACTGTTTCTTATTCGTTTGCAACAATACCTTTTATCTATTGCAGCCGTAAGCACTTTATATATAAGGGTTGCACTACTACATATATTTTGCATTACTTACTAGTTACAATGCACTGCTTGCTTTGCACACTTGGTGCAGATCCTCCTATCCTATTCTCATCGACGATTAGGATGCGGCAGTCAATGACAGAGGTTTTATTACCACTGATCTGAAAGAACAGATGGATTTCGACGTTAGCATCCGTATCGTCGTGTCTTCTCCCGACGGGCTTCAACCGACATACAGCGCCATGGATGTCGTCCCGTTGCAAAGAAGCGACGCATTGAGACTTACTGCTGAGCAATTCGACGACGATGAGATGGAAGAAGACCTCACCGTGAACAGCGCTACGATGGATACAGATGGAAACGTCGCAGATACGGACGATGTCCACGAGGGCCAGCTCTACAACACTCAAGCCGACTTCAAAAGAGCTCTGAGAGCGTACGCAATGAAAAGAGGTTTTGAGTACGCACCAACCAAATACAACGACCATAAGATAACCACGTGTTGTCGCGTCGCAGATTTTTCGTGGAGAATAAAGGCGTGTATCGTTCCAGGACTTACACAATGGTGGGTGAAGAAATTTGAGTCCAAACACACTTGTAGCAGGGCATTAGGGGGATTGGACCAAAGGAATTGCGATACGGCATATATCGCAGCATTTGTTAGGGAGCAGGTCATTGCAAACGAGAAATACACGCCGAAGATGATTTAGACCGAGATTCTGCGGCAGCACGGCGTAAAAATTTCCTACTGGAAATCCTACCGAGCCAAAGAAAGGATCTTTCAGGAGGTGTGCGGCAATTTCGAGGGCTCGTTCGCTACACTTCCTTCGTACATGTGAGAGCTAAGGAGTGAAGATGCGGATGCATGTCTTCAGCTACATTACCAGAACAAGGGTCGCTTTCACCGTTTTTCTGGGCTTTCGGAGCAGCGATTCGTGCATTCCGGAACCACTACAGGCCACTACTTGGACTGAATGGTATGTTGTTGCACCAATACCCGACGTTCACACTATTATATCAATACTTTACACTATTCTGTGTTATAATGATGCGAAATATAATATTTTGCACGATTACTGTAACATCCCGAACTTCTAAAGTCTTGAAGTTACGAGGTATGTTGGCTTAGAAGGCCGTAAGAGTGGTTCCGGTGAAGTCTGGAAGCTTTCGGGTGTCTTCGATGCACTAGGTGCGAGAACGAAGCCCAAAAGGCTATCTTGGGCCACGAGCTAAATTCGACGCTTGCGCGGAGGAAATAAAGATGCGAACATGATTTAAATCATGTTTGGAGAGTCTCGGTTCGATTTGGAACGAACCGGAGGTCAAACGAGCCAAAAGTGAGTTGGAACGGGGAAGAAACGATGAAAAGCTGAAAATTGGCTAAATCCTTTGAGTGGGCTGGAGGACCCTGTGGGGTCCGGACATTGATCTAATGTCTGGACATCGGATGAAGACCGGATCCCGTACGCTGGGAAATCGGCTGGAAGGCCTTGCGCAGGCCAGGACCGGACATTGGGGGCCAAGACCGGACATCCATTGAATCCAAGACTGGACATTGTGTGAATGTACGGACCCCGTAACCCGAAAATGCCCAGTCTGGGCTGTTGCACAGGATGAAAGTTGAGGGGCTTTAGGACAATTGTGCAGGGGGTTAAGTGAATAGAAAGAGGATTAAAACCCTCTCTTCTCTCCCTCTCACTCCCTCAGACCACTCTCCCCCTCCCTCTCTGTTCGACAGCAGGAAAGAAAGAAAGAAAGAAAGAAAGAAAGGGAAGGAGAAGAAAAGAAGAAGAAGAAAAAAAAGAGAAGAAGATGAAGAAGAAGAAGATGATGATGATGATCATGGCCATCCTCTTCTTCTCCTTTGTGCAAGAGAGCTTCATGGAGAGGTAAGCTCGTGCTCTCTCTCCCTCTCATTCATGGTAGATTTTTGGGGAATGGGTTTCTAAACCCTAGATCTATTGTTTTGATCTTCCCACAAGTGTAGAAACCTCGTAGTAGCCGAAAAACATATGAAAACCATGTTTCCTTCGTAGAGCTCTAATGGTGGATTTCTAGAGTTTGTTCTAAACACCCTAGGGATGGTTCTACTACTCTTAGATGAGTTCCTAGATATCGAACAAGCTCTCTTTTGCTTGTTCTAGGGATCGAAATGGTAGGTTTTGTAAAGATGCAAAACCTTGGGTTAAAAGGGGGTTTTTAAAAATAGATGAGATTGATCTCATTTGACCCTATGTAAACCTAATTGAGAGTCTAACGAACACGTTGGCGCGCTCGGTTCGGTGATCCGACGAGCGAGTACAAAGATATTAATAAATTAATATATTCTTACCAGATGTCCGTAGCACGCAAGATAGAAGTCCTAAATTCATGAAATCGGAGCTGGGGGCATCGTGAAGACGTGGGATAACCCCACAAAGTCTCGGATCGAAGTTTGGTGATCTTTCGATTGGTCGCACAAGAGTTCGAGTAGAACCGGGTCGAGAGTACCGCGGGCGGCCGATTGCAAGTGACGACGAGCAATCGGAACGCTATAAAAGGTGGGGGGTGCTTCCACTAATTCTGAACTTTTCTTTATGTCTATGTGTCACCATTGAGCATATATGTTATAGCTTCTCTTCATGCATAATAGGGTAATCGAGCTAATGTGATTGCATGCTTAGAGTTAAGTTGCAAATAAAATTGTTGTGAGCAAAGAGAATGAACAAAGAACACTAATATGCATGTGTTGAGACAAAGAACCTTGTGGTTAAAGAACTGAGTGGTTAAAGAACCTAGTGGTTAAAGAACAAGAACATTGTGACATATAGATCGAGTGGTATCTACGATTGCAAAGAACAAAGAATGCTTGAGAACAGGGAACACTAGAGTTAGTGTTAAGACCTGGTCATGATCTCAAAGAACAAGAATGCAAAGAGTAAAGAATGTGCACAGATGACAAACCACCTTAGAGTTAAGGGTCATTTGATCATAGTTCTCCTTGAAGTCAAGGAATGGATTGAATTGGAATCCTTAAAGTTAAGGATTGATCGTACTCACCATATAGTCCTTGCTCGAGGCGCGGTAGCTCCCCCTCGGGCGATGTGCTCCGGAGTTGTCATCACTGGGTTGTAGCGGTTTGTCTCCCCAGAGGGCGGTCCCGTCGGGTTGTAGCGGTTTGTCTCCCCGACAACAGGGATTTAGGTTGGTTGAGTTTGTTGAGGGCGAAACCTACGAGTTATCCAAGAGATTGGGTTATGGAATTATGATCTTGCATTCGTCTTTATTATTATGTTGAGCATAAGCAATCTTTACTATTTTTCAGGCATATTAGTCGTATGCATTATAGTTTGGTTACTATCTGCTTATTCTTTCAAATTATGCCTGAGATAGACCTAGTGGGAAAGTCGGTGTAACTGGGGGCCGAACCCAGTGGAAACTTTGTTGTAGTTCTCATCCCACTAACTATGCAGGTTCTAGCGCGAGCGGGGTGATCGTGCTCGTGGTATGGTTATCGTGCTCTAGGTAGTGTTCTACCATTGTGTATAGAGACACCATTTGTATATTTCACCTATTATGTTGATGAATGAAAATATAATAAAATCATGTGAGAGATGAGAATGTATTAAGTTTCATTTGAGAGATGAAAATGTATATTGGAAGAATGAATGTAATAATTATACAAGCTTGTATTTGGTTTAAAGTAATCAAGATACAGTGTATGAATGGTTTAGTTAGTTTACTTTCACTTGTGCCGGTGTTGCTTGCCCTCGTGCAAGCCATGTATATTGAAATGTTATCCTGGAAACTATTTATTTCTTTATACATGTACTCGTTGTTGTTGAGCCTTGGGCGAACAGGGGAGGTGCTGTCCGTTCGGTCGTTTGTTGGCGTGCCCGAACCGACCAAATTGGCGGTCCCGGGGCGTGACAATTACTCACTAATATAAACGCTTTGTAATTGTTGTAGGTACTTTCCTGACTGGTAAGTATATGGGTGCTCTTCTCAGGGCTTCATGTATTGATGCAAATAACTGCATAATGCCATTAGCGTGGGCAGTTGTAGAGGGTGAAAATCGCTATTCCTGGCACTAGTTCCTGAAACAGTTGCGGGATGGTGTCGTCGGTGCTCGCGATGTTAGCAGAGCAAACAGTAAATTAACTATTATTTCGGACGGCCATAAAGGGTTGATTGAAGCTGTATCAGATGTTTTTCCGGATGCAGCTCATGATTATTGCATGTGCCATCTCTTTACCAATCTCCCGCACGCGCCAAAAAATACACCTACGTGGAGAAGATTTTGGGTGGCGACGCGTGCATACACTGTCGCGGAGTTCAACGAACACATGCAAAAGAAGAAGGATTTAAACCCGAAACAGTACAAGTATGTGGTGAAGCTTCCTCGGCATAAGTGGTCTACCCATTGCTCCCTTGGAAGGCGTTATTTAATGCTCACTTCCAACTATACCGAAACAATAAACAGTGTTATTCGACATTTAAAAGGCCTTCCAATTACATACCTTGTCGAAGAAACACGGAAGAAAACAGCGAGTTATTTTTACCTGAGAAAAATTGCTGGAGAGAAGATTACCAGTGTCATAACGCCCTATGCTGAAAAGATTTTAGCGAGCTCCAGGGAAGCGTCCCGCTTTTTCACGCTTAACCATTCGACCGATGTCCTATTTCAGGTATTTCTCCTCGAAGTTAAACTATTTTAACGATATTTTGCACTGCTTATCAATATATTGCACAACATATCAATACATTACACTAATGTTTGATCGTGTTGTTCGATATCACATATCGTTACACTAGTCGATGTATTGTATGTAGTATAATAGTGCAGATTGCACTATTTGTCTAACAATTTTGTATAAATGGTGTTATCCAGGTAATTGCACCCGACAGTACTGAAGTGGTGGATCTTTCAAAGAAAACATGTTCATGCAAGCGTTGGGACATTGACGGCATCCCATGTAATCACTCCATCGGAGCAATTTCATTCAGGATGCGGGATCCGTTTGATTTTGTCGAGGAGTCGTTCAAGACTTCAATTTATCAAGCAACCTACAACGACTACGTCCCCCCAACCAGAGGCAAAGAGCATTGGCCTGAAATACCAACTAACGTTGTTCCGCCCCTGCCGCCAAACGTGCGCATACAACCAGGGAGAATGAAGGTTGTACGGAGAGAGTCCATTTCCAATGGCGCGATAAAAAAGCGGTGTGGAAATTGCCAAAGGTGGAGGCACAACAAAAGGTCATGCAAGAACCCTCCTCTCGCCAGAGAAAACGAGCCGCGTGCGATGACATCTGCACGCGCATCGCAGGAAACAGCAAAAATTCGACCTTCATGAATTTTTATGTATTAGTGTAAACAGGAGGATAATAGTTCAACAACTCCTCCTAAATAGTGTAACGAGGGCCAGAACAATTCAAAATTCATCGAACCTTTTGTTGGTTTCCTTAACATTTATATTAGCTTACACTAATCAGATATTAAATGCACCGATATTGGATTTGTTACACTATTACAAGTAGTTTTCAAAAAAATTCTTATTTACACATGTAATGAGATTTTAATACTTACACCATTTTAACAAATGAGAAAAAAATTACAATACAAATTGAAGAATTAAAAAACTGTATCTCGATTCAGCCTTGAATTGTTATGAGTAAAAAAGACGCAACAATTCTGCTGCTATCTCGCTGCGTTTTCTCGTCATATCCTTCTGGGAGAAGTCCAAGTTCCACCCCTTCTACAAGTATTCTTCGTATGCTAAAATAAATATTGCGCAGTCATTTGATTGATCTTGTATCGGGATGTCTTCCAGGTTCTGCTTCTCCCAGTCAACGGGACGGGTACCGCGTCAGCGAAAAATATCGGGGAACTTAGTTTTCAAAAATTGTCCTACGAAGTTACACTGCAAAAGAAGGCGTTGCACTAATTAGAAAAATAATAGGTTAAACCTGGTATGATTTTTACTGGATCGTACCCTTCCGAACGAGCCGCCTCCTCATAGTAGTCTCCTTCGACACTCTCCCCTGGCAGCCTGTACCTGCTAGCGTCGGCTATGTGTGTGTGGAATTGCACACAAGCTTCGATGATTATCCTTGTTAAATAATTATTATGAAGAGTTTGTTATAGTTGATGTATACAAAGTTGTTTATTGTAATTTTTGTTCACGAATTAATGGACTGCTTCCGACAATTTTGCACACAAAAGATCATGTTATCAGTTCATGTTATCACCTACTTTGAGAGAAATTTGCGCTTCATATCTTTCTGTTGCGCGTTTTTGTAATATTGCACTCTTTTGCTGATAGTTACACTACTTAAAGCATCTTAGCTATAAATTTTTGTTTAAAATACATTGCGTTACACTCTTTATCAAGCCATTGCACTGGTATTACTACCGTATTGCATGCTTACAATCATCGTTGCACGATTTTTAAAATCCATTGCACTGTCCTTAAATCCATTGCACTTTAACCGTAGTAAAAAAATATAATAGTGTATTGTAGGGTAAAAGAGTAAAACAAAATTTTAATAGTGCGACCGAGATTAATAGTGCAACAAGCATCACAATTAATTGTGCAACGCGCAAGTCGATTAATAGTGTATTGTAGGGTAAAAGAGTAGAACTAAATCTTAATAGTGCAACGAAGTCGTCATAGCACTCAATGGTTTCGAGAAGGTATTGCACTTTTAGATGCTATTTTTGTAAGAAATTATCCGGCACTAAAATCGCAGCGGAAATTAAAAACAAAAAAAAAATCCATATCACATATGAACCAAAACAAAAACAAATCAATCCAGTGCCGGCGGATCATTCTCATGTTACAATGTAAAATAAAATCTAATCTAAACAGATCTAAAGTTTAGATTACATCACCTTGGACCAGTTAAGGTCTCTTGATCTACTGTACGGTTGAAATTGATATTCCGATTAGTCGCGCACGTGCCCGGCCTCTACGCGAATCCACGCGGAATTGATCCAGATCCAACGCCTTCCGCCGCACGGAATAGATGAGTCGTAGATTACAAAGACGGTGCTAGCAGTCTTATGATATCCACGTTCTCTTTTGAGAGTTTGAGATTTTTCGGAGAATAATAGAGAGAGAGAGATGAATAATCTGATACTTCTCAAGAGGCAATCATCAAATCCCTCTTGTGTATGTATTATATATCTACCTACGTACACTACAAAAAATCTTGCATTTAAGAACACTTTAAATCATAATTAGCGACGTTTTAAAGCGTCAGCAAAAATAATTCCGACGCTTGTAAAAGCGTCGGGTAAAGAGTCGTTAAATAAACATGTCGGGATAAATATACCGACGTTTTAATATAGCGTCGGAAAATATTTATAAATATTTGATAAAAATATGTTTATTGACGACGCTTAATCATTGTCGGCAAATTCTAAATATTAAAGACGCTAAAAGAAAGCGTCGTCTAAAAAGTGTCGTCTAAAATATATTTTGTTGTAGTGGTAGTTCCACTAATTAACTACTTACTAATGAAGCCGCGCCTCATGTACTATTGCAACTAATTAGATCCCACGATCTGATTGATGCCGTACAAGTCGGCACATCCCACAATTTGTTGCAGCTAATTTGATCGTATCCAAATTAGTTGTAATACTACACAATCTGTTGTAACTAATTGGATCATATCCAATTAGTTGCCATATAGGATATTTTATCATTATCTCTCTTTTTAATTTAATTAGATCATATTTACTAAATTATAATTAAATATTCATATTTAAATCTAATTTAATCAGAATATTATCTCATAATAATCCATGAATATTTAATTGTTCTCTAATCTAATTAGAGATTAAATCAAAATATAATTCTCACTATTTCCACTAAACTGTTTAGTGTATTAATTAAACTCATCTTCTCAAATTGGATGCACACAATTCCTATTGTGTGTGACCGCATAGGTTCATTACCATTCGGAAGTGGAGCTAAATATCAAACTCTTTGATATTTAATTAGAACTCTTCTAATCGATAAATAAGAACAATTAAATTCTAATCATTCATATTCTCTCACCGTCCGTGAGTGACACCTGCTGTATATCACGGCAATCCAGAATGGTGATGAAAAATGATCCTTTCTGCTTACAGTTACCGTGTGATTAATTCCTTTCAACACACAACTTCCCGATCGAACCAAAATTATGGTTACTCGCCAAATCTTATTATTCGATCATATGACTAGAATATCTAGAATCGACTTAATATGGTAACACAGCTGGAAACTCTTTCCACACACCACGTACCCTGGCCAAGGATTTTCCGAGTTGAGTTTGATAGTCTACATAGGACGTTCTCTCTCAATATTGAGAGTGTTGAATTCCTTATTGCGCACTCACATGCCTCCCCATATAAATCACTATAGTCAATCAGTACCGAACATAAACCCGTGTCTAGAGTCTAAGTATTAGTACTGTCAAACTGTAGCAACCTATACGTGAAGCAACTATGATGCCTCAGGTCCAAGGAGTACTTCACACAACTGCAGCAATGAACGTGTCACTGGCGAGCATAGAACCATGTGACCGTTCAACCAAATGGTCACGCTCAGTGTACTTGTTCTCTAACAAGCACCTGTATGCTTACTTTAGTGTCCCTACACTAATGACTTGAGACTCGTCACCTCAACTTAGAAGTATAGCATACACCGGCCTATCCGGAAATATTATCGCCCTTATGATATTCCTATGGCTAGGAGCATTTAAGAATCTTGTACCAAGAAATATATATATCTCAAATTCCTAACTCTTAGGAATATATTTTCTTAGCGAAGATTCAATGGACGATTCATATAAATGTATTGTACTGCAAACAATAAATATGAATAAAACTTGCCCTTTATTAATTAAGAAAAATACTTAATATGTCCACAAGCCTATGCCACCGATTGGCTTTAGGGTTTATCACTAACAATTTTGTATTCCTTTACCGGGCGTTCGCTATTATTCGAACATATCGTTGCACTATTATTATACGCTTGATAGAAGGTAATGAGTTTTTTAATGTGATTTGACAGTAATACGGTGCTGGAGGTGACCTGAGTTACTTTCCGTTCACGACGAAAGCTCGAAATTCGTGCGCATTAATAGGCAGTGACCTAAATGGTTATGCAACCTCCTAGTCGTCCTGTACAGTCTCGTCAAGCTCCTTTTCTTTTTCTATTAAATGGAACTTCAGATGCATTGCTAGTTGCATTAGTACATACAAAAAAGGACTCTCTACCGACTTGGGCAACGGGCGACGAAGAAACGACGATGATGGAGGTACACGAGTCAATGAGAGAGATTCGCCGGAGACGTCGACGACGAGTCAGCTGGGTCGTAAGTGTACCATACGTTAAGATTGATTCGCACTATTTGGATTACTGTGCTTTGTTTGGGACGAGCCACCAACGGTACAGCAGGTTCGTAAATTCTTCTAGATCTTTATTCAACTTCGATTGATTCTAATATTTTTCTCACTATACTTTCTCTTTACGAATAATGTAGTGCCGAAACGTCAATGCCAAAGTCCTTAGTGTAAATAAGCACACGACATACCACTCCGAGCAAGCCTTGTCCTCTTCCATTTCATCTTCTGCAAGAGGATCAGTAGAGTGGGTTCGGTGCTCGTGGATTTACCGGCTAGCTTTGATGATGATTCTGTAATTTTGTTAAATGAAAGCCTATTTTTGTTCAATATTATTTTTGATGCGAATGTTACAGTGGATGTAGTAAACATCGTATTGTATGCAAAACATGTATTATATGTTGCATTTTTCTCAAAGACAATGTATAATTTGCTACTATATTAATAAAAAGACCCCTTTCATTATTTTGTTACCCTTTGAAAATTATTCTTTTATTCTTTTCTTGCACCGCTTTGGGCTGTATTACACGAAATACAGCGGATGTTGCATTATTACTTGCAGCCCAATAAGCCTTACAATCATTTCGAATAGATGTTACAATTTTACATTTATATAAAAAACGAATACAGATCAATACATTGCACTGTTTTTTGACGACTTATAGTATTCAGGCACAATGTTGCAAATATTTATTAAACAGTTCTTACAACAAGTGTTTGATTGCACTGGCTATAAACTTATTGCACCATTTAAACAAATCATTATACTAATTAGGTAAATTCCACACGATTAAGTATACAACGTTCAACCCGATTAATAGTGCAACGCCTGGTGAACAAGCTTAACTAAGCTCGTAAGGGTGTAATTTTATCATAGTTATCATTTTTTGGGACTTTAAACGAGTCCAAATCTTGTTTGAAGTAGTTATTAATGGTACAATATTCTCTAATAGTGCAACGTTTGTTGAAAATATTGTAATAAGTCGGAAACTTTGATGTGTCCGCTGTATCTTCGCCTCACTTACCGGCCAATGCCTTTTTGTTCGCTTAATCGAGAATAACGTTCACGTCGATATACGATTCTGTCGTTGCACTCTTTTATAATCCGCTGCACTGGTATTTCTACAGTATAGCAGACTTACAAGCATCGTTGCACTCTTTTGTAATCCATTGCACTGTTATTATCTGCTTATTGCACTTTTACATGCATGGTTGCACTATTTTGTAAACTCTTGTTAGTTTATTAACACTATTATTTACTCTTGTTCGCTTGAACTATGGATTAATTATACAGTTGAAAGAACGCGTGAGTGAGCTTTTATGATAAACTTTACACATTTATCTTCTTCAATCATTTAGCAGTTATGTCTCACCTCTGGAACTACGGACACGCCACAGACCGTCCTGCTCCGCCGCCGACCTTCTTGCTCAGTCGATGATTAACCTATCGAACTCCGTCCCCGACGCCGACGGTCCTGCCCCGCCAATCTTTGCCTGTATTTGGCAGGGGCGCCGTTCATTTGCTCCATTAGCTTCAGATTATATTACGCAATAAGAGTGGTTATGGAGAGGTTGCACTGGAACGAGACTAGGGATGCACTGTTAGATGGGCGGTTGCACTATTTCTCCTTGCGTTGCTCCTTCGCGTTGCACTATTATCCCCGTTAAGGGGCGTGTATTTTTTCTCCCTATACCTTGAGCAATTTTAAAAAGGTCTTCAAGCGGAACAACAAACAGCGGGGCCGGCGAATAGCGGGGTGGATGTGGTCCGGGTTCCGAAAAAGAGCGCGGTTGCTTAGAGCGGGAGGGGCGCATTAAATGCACGCCCTGCCCGTACGGCAGAGCATACGTATGTCGAGGAATATCCATTGGGCTTTTGTATACGAGGGGCATTTTGGTCTGGTGGCGAAAAAAACGGACCGAATATGTAAAAACGAAAAAGGTGACCTGGTTTTGCAAAAGCCGAAAATAAGTAGATTTTTTATGCAAAAAAGCCTTTCTTTTATGCATATTGGTCACACA
The DNA here is from genome assembly GCA_025177825.1 of Aechmea fasciata. Lineage (NCBI taxonomy): Eukaryota > Viridiplantae > Streptophyta > Magnoliopsida > Poales > Bromeliaceae > Aechmea > Aechmea fasciata. Next base: position 9,895,261 of record CM045939.1, read on the forward strand.
AAAAAAAAAGAAGAAAAAAAGAAAAAAAAAAAAGAAAAAAAAGAGAAGAGGAGAGCAGGAAGAAAAAAAATAAAAAGAAAAAAAAAAAAGGAAAAAGGAAGGTGGGAACGGCGGGGTGGCTGTTCTTCGGCCAGACCCTCAGAAGCGAAGTGGCATCGCCGTCGCTAAAACGCTCCCCTCGTTCCGCGATCGACGCTGGCACACGGTCAAAACGAAGGTTCGACGATGCGGTGGACGGAGGATTTGCAGAGGGCCCTATCGGCCCGAGGCCTGACCGTCGCTTCCATCCCCGGCAAAGGCCGCGGTCTTGTCGCCACCCGGGACTTCTACCCTGGTCCGTCTTCTCTCTATCAATTCCTCTCTGCTATGCTTCTCTCTCTCTCTCTCTCTCTCTCTCACCATCGTCGCCTTTTCGGCAGTTTATATCCGCACCCTCTCCGCTATAGCAACTCTCTCAATAGATTGTGCTGGGAGATTTGTAGGCGAATCATATTGTCTACAGATTAGTCTCTTCTTCGGCTGTTTCTGAGGAAGTTACAGCTGGCAAACGGCGGCTTTACGAGAAAAGCCGGCTTGCCTACAAGGGCCTGTTCGGGCCTTATTTGCTTCTGCTTTGAGTTGCGCTGCTACGGACACTTCTAATGGAGCATCTGACAAGCAAAAAAGTGTCGACCTCCTTTTCTCTAGTAGAGATCTGAAAGAAGACTCGGGGCTTCAAATTTGAAGCTTCAATTTAGAACTTCTGCTTCTGCCATAAGAGAAGTCACTGGAGGGATTTTATATACTGCATGTAGAGACCACAATAGTAGTTTTTGATAGATTCAATTAATTATCTAATTAACTGTAAGAAATTCTAATTGGATAGATTATTCATCTGAAACGAGTTGTAGGAAGTAGTCTGTAACCAAAGAATGCCAATTGCCTAGAAATTGTTTTATCCCTTCACAGTGAGCTTCTGGGGATTCGCATTTCCTGCAATGTGACTACCTTGAGGCACTCCGTTCTACCACATTGGCTTGACTTCAAGGTGGTGCATATGTCTAGCTTATTAGTCACTTTCAGGTTCTCAAATGCTAGTTAGGTAAGTAAGAACAGTAAGAAAAAAGAAAAGACCAACGTGTTGTGAGCAAGGAAGAAGAAAATGAATGTAAACAAATATAAAATATTCTTTTCTTTTCTTATTTCCTGGCCTGATGTGAAAGGAAATAATAGAAAAGTTCATTTGTGCAAACCCCTGTCCCGACTTCTCTCTCTTATAAAATGACGGGGAACAACAATTTGTAAAAATTAAGTATAGGTGCCTATTTCTTAGGATCAGTGTATTAATTACTTCTTGCATTCTGGTACTGGCCCATTTTTGTGCTTCCACTTATGCCATTATCTCTATTCCTATGTGTCGAAATAAGCTTTCCATCTTTTTTTGACAGGCCATTCTGCTTAAGTCTGTTAAAAAGGATACGAAAGTCCTCACCTTCTCTTCACTCTAATGTAAATTTTATCAAATAAAGTAGATTATCTTTTTAAGTGTCTATGTTCAATGACATATTGCATTAGTTATGCATGAGAGTAGGTGTTGGTGCAGAATCATAAAAAATTATATGGGTAGGGACTACCAAACATTTTAGTTCTCTAAAATTTTATCAGTTAAATGATTGGATTGCCATTCTGTTTGCAGGAGTAAAATTGATAAATGATGACTGCCTTTCTGTTTCTTGAGTAAAATAGTATCGTGCTGCAACTGATGCGACTTAGATATCTAGTTATCATTTAGAATATGATCACTTGATATTTAGATTATTTTATTATTTCATACCTATAGACGTGGCTTAAGGCACGATCTTTGTTGGGCCTATAAACGGTCAAGGACCATCTAGTTGGAAGTTAAGCACTATTATGCAATTTATGAAAAAAAGGATAGTTAACCTTCTCAAATAGGAGGCTTTATAAAATATTTTATCTACTCCACCTAAACCATTGCTATTTAGGACACTAAGAGTGATGCGTCACGGGCTTAGTTAATTTGCTTGCAAAGTCCGTGCGGCATTCACCTTCCTTCACAGAGTGAGCAAGCCTATATCTCCGTTTGTTATTTCGGACATACTCGCCCTACAACTAAGTGCAACGAAAGAGAGTTTCTCAAAAATTTAAAAGTACTTGTATTAATTTGATAATAGTTGATTACAACATTTTGAGTTTGGCTTGAGGCCCTTTACTATTTGTAGACCTCTACAATACATTGTTTCTGGCAGAAAATCCTACCTATGACTTATTGACGCCGCCCATATTTATTCTTAGAAAATCCTTGAGTTGCCCATGACACTTTGGCTCCGCAAAGTTGTGATGCTTCAGCTCCCTCACATTGTGATGCTTCGGCTTTCACGCCGTGATGCTTCGGCTTTCACGCCGTGATGCTTCGGCTTCCACAGGCTTCCAGAATAGTCTAGCAAACATGACCCTTGTTTTGAGTGAATGCTCAGGGATAGTGTGCAAATTTTTTTTAGTTCTTGGCACTCTCCCACACCTAACGTGTAGACTTCTTTATTGCACACTGTTGATGGGGTTTGCCGATGAGTGCTTCTGAAGCAGGACAAATTAGGAAAACCCTAATCTATCTTGCTAGTGACATGATGAGCCCAAAGTATGTTTAAAACCAAATTTAGAATTTTCTAGAAATTTAGCGTAATTTTCAGATTTTTTTTTAAAAATAAAGAAAGACCAAAATAAAAAGAGTGGAAAGATTGAGACCCAATGTGCAATTAATCCTTTAGAAAATTGATGTGGGTCCCACAATTCACAAAATAAGGGGAGGTCTTTTCTAGGTTCCAAATTAGTATATTTATATTAATTAATATTATAAATTGTAAATAAATAAATATAAATAAAGTGATAAATTTTTTTTTTAAAAAGTGAAGTGTGTGAGAGAGAGTGAGAGAGAGAAACAAAAAAAAAGAAGTGGGACCGTATCAGCTTCGTAGTGCTGGCGGCCTTGCCCTTATACCAGTGGCCTCGGCATGCGGGTATTTTTCACTTCAACAAGTACTCCAGGCTCGGCGGAATATTGCGATGTCGGATGGTACGTGCTCAGGATACGTTCTTGTCAAATGATGTGGTTATGGTGAGGCTTTCCCATAGACGGCTCAACACAGTCAAAGGGTCAAGAAGGCCGCCAGGTCACTGGTGTTCAACCTTGTCATGTTGACACACTATGTAAATCCATATATAGGCCTCCACGTCTTTGTGCATGCGAGGCTAGTAGTACACAGGGCTGACACTCGCTTCTGCCAGCCTACTTCGAGTCGTGACACTCTTTCAAAAGCTCTTGACGGAGGTTGCCTCACTTGGACACGTATAATCAAAGCTCCTTAGTAAAGAGCAGCTGGCCGCTAAGCCAAAACCTTCACGCTTTACATGCCTTGATGAGCTGCATCAAGTTCTACGCGAGAGTGTCCTTGCTAATTTTTGCATGAAATCACTCGCGGAAGCGCCTTTTGAAGTTGAAACACTGCCACTTACTCTGCCTTGTGGCTAACTGCATCAACTATGCAGTTTTTCTTCCCGGGTTTGTATTGGATTTTCATGTTGAACTCTGCCAAGAAGTCTTGCCACCTGGCTTGTTTGGGTGACAGCTTTTCCTGTGATTGGAAGTCATTTGTTGTGATTTGTATTGGATTTCCATGTCGAACTTTGCCAAGAAGTCTTGCCGCCTCGCTTATTTGGGTGACAGCTTTTCCTGTGATTGGAAGTAACTTGTGGTGATTTGTATTGGATTTCCATGTCGAACTTTGCCAAGAAGTCTTGCCGCCTCGCCTGTTTGGGTGACAACTTTTCTTGTGATTGGAAGTAACTTGTGGTGATATTGTCAGTTCGTGCTACAAACTTGCTCCCGAGGAGATAGTGCCGCTAGGTCCGCAAACAATGCACAATAACAGTTATGTCCTGCTCATGGATAGTGTACTGCCGCTTAGTGTCATTGAACTTGCGACTTTCATTAGGTAATAGGGTGCCCATCCTGTACGAGGACATCACCAATAGCGAAGTCCGAGGCATCAGTATGCACCTTGAATGAGTGGCTGCAATAGGGTTGTCACAGCGCTGGTTCCTCCATTACCGCACGATTAAGGTCCTCGAATGCCACCACGCGTTGAGAGGTCTAGTCCCAATAGGTCCATCAAATGGATTGCTCAAGTAGAGTAGCCCGCAATGAAGCAGCGATAATAATTGACGAGTCTGAGGAATGACCACAGTTTGGACCTTATTGTTGGGGTATCCGAGTCGCAAACGTGCGCACCTTCTGCAGGTCCATGTGAAGTCGCCCTGGCCTATCCAATGGCCAAGGAAGTGCACCTCCTTTACGAAAAGGCACTTCTCTTTCTTGACGGACAATTGGCTTTCTCTGAGCACTGGAAAGACGGTCCGTAAGTGCTTTCCATGCTCCTCCATAGTGTGGTTGTACACGACGATGCTGTTGAGACACACCACTACAAACTGCTTGAGGTAGGCGGAACAACTTGTTTATGAGCATAAAAAAGGTTGTCGGAGCTTTCGTCAAGTCAAATGTCATGATAAGGAACTCGTAGGATCTGTATCTCATCATGCACGCGGTCTTCTCTTTATTTCCTTCTGCAATTTGCAGTTGGAAGTGTTTCGATCGGAGTTTGAGCTTGATGAAGTACTTTGCTCCACCCCACTGGTTGAAGAGATCCACAACCAAAGGATAAAGTACTTGTTTTTAACACTTACCTTGTTGAGCACCCTAAAGAGTCTATACAGAGTTGCATGTTTCCATTGCTTTTTCGCTGGAACAACATCGGTGCTTCTTAGGGTTCCTTTGATGGTCGGATGAAGCTTACTGCTGCTCGCCAGCCATTGAACCACATTGACGAGCCTGAGCACGCCTATCTTCGTCGGCTCTGCTTCGTCCTTGCCTTTCTTAGTCGGGACAATGTTCAATATCTTTTTATTTGGGTAGCCCTTTGCCTAATGATTGTCACCACACAGATAGAACATAAGCTTTTTCCGTTACAGCGCAGGCCCCATCTAGTGGCCCTTCGGTTTGCAGCGGTTCCTACACTCTTAGCTTTGTCCGTCGGTTTGCTGATACCGGTTCGCCCTCTCATACTCTGGCCGCTTTTCCACTAAGGTGATAGCAGAGTTCAGGTCCTTCACGTTGCACTCGACGAGATTTTTATTCATCCACGGTTGGAGCCTGTCGAGGAAGAAGAACAACCGTTCTTTATCAGCCATGTTGGTGATCGTCAACATTTGCTTGGAGTATTCCTTGACAGGGTTTAAAGTACTGCCCCATGCCATACGGCACGGGGCGGCACGTACAGTGCCCCCAAGATACAGAGGGGTCTTGGACTCCCCTTCTGTGTCATAGCACGCGGCGCCGTGCCGCACGAGATAGAATGGCACGACGCAGTGTGTTGCGGCACGATCTTTGTCTTGCATTGTTCATTTTTTTTTTTTTTTTTTTTTTTGCTTTTTTTTTACTTTTTGCTTTTTTTTTGTTTTTTTTCTTTGGGGTATCTGAAGCATTTTGGGTATCCCACATCCCTCCCAAAGACATTGCAAATCGAAAATCTACTTGTTAGGTAAGTCAAAAAAATTATAATTTAATTTTGGCTAAATTACAGAAAACCTTCTTGTCAATACCCGCTTTTTCACTTACCTTCCATTCAAAAACCTATATTTTGCCCTTTGAAAAATGAAAAATGTTCACTTCGGCCCCCGCCTTCAGTGTTCCGTTTACATCTTATTTTTTATACCCAAAATACCCCTAAAACCCTCATCCATGCCCACACACATGCTCTCGGCCGCCGCCTCGCCTTAGCCCACTCCTCTGTCCAAGGTTTTAAGTGCCCGTTGGCACAGGCCGTATCTACCGTGCCGTAACGTGCCAACAAGATACGACGATCTGCACTTCGTGCACGATCATTCAGCTCTATTCTTTAAATTAGTAAGTAATTTTCTCAATAAAGTTCAAAAGATATGATAAAAAGACATAATAAATAGTTAGAATATTTTGTTGCTAAAGAAAATAAATATTTCATGCTATTATGTGTCGGCACACAAGAATTTTTTTGATCGGCACGCATCGGTACGGCTCGGCACGCACCGTGCCGTACCGTGCCGGCAAGTTTCCGGCACGACCCCGTGCCACGACACTTAAATCCTTGCCTCTGTCCATGCCCAAACACACGCCCTCGCCCTCCTCCGCCATCAGGATGAGCAAGATTAGGGAGAAGAAGATGAAAAAGATGAGGGTAATTTGGTCATTTTGTCATCGTACCCTTTGTGAACATTTTTTATTTTTTAATGAGGCAGTGTATGTTTTTGAATGACAGAGGGGAAAGTGAAAAAGCGGATATTGACAGAAGGGTTTTATGTAATTTAGGCTTTAATTTTTTTTGTTTATCAATATACGGACAAATTTTTAATTTACATATCCGATCCAATCGCCATACTACGGGGGTTTTTGCCCCCTGCACCCCCCTCGGATGTCAGTGGTGGGCTGCGGGTTCGGGCCTGTCGGCCCGAGCCCACCGCTTCCACCACAAACATTCATTTTTTGTTTACAAATTATTTTATCAAAATTTGTTGCACCGCGAAATTTTTGACAAATTAGGAGAACAAAATCGAACTCAATAAACAAATTTTGAGGCACATCAAATATAAAATTTTATTTTTGCGCTAGTATGCTTGAGCCATCGAAGTTGCCTCTTTGCAAATTATCTGATGTGCTCAGGATAGAACTGTGCCTTGAGTTTGTGTATGAAATCCTTCCAAGTCTTTAGCTTGCATTGGCCCTTCTTGGCCTCCGCGGACCACCGATGCCGCGATAACATTGTGTCATCGATGAGGCACACGGATGCAGTTTGAGTCTTTGCCTGCTCGTTGTCTAGCTGCAGCGCCTTGAAGTAGCGTTCCATGTGCCACAAGAAGTTATCGAACTCCTCGTCCTGCATGCCCTTGAAGCTCCTAGGCTTGGGGCCTCGGACTCTTGGGGCATACTCCTTCTATGCCTCAGCACTATTGAGCACCGCTTGCGTGAGGATCGCTGCCCTCATCTTAAGGTCCTCGGTACCTCATCGATCCTGACTATGAGGTCCTCAACCAGCACCTTTTGCTCCCCCTCACAACAAGTGATGTCATTCTGAAATTGTTCGATACCTCTCCTGTTGCTAGTTTGCACCTACTCGCCCCACGACTAAGTGCAAAAAGAGAGAAAGAGTTTCACATAAACTTATAAGTATCTCACAGAAACTTAAAAGTACTTGTATTAATTTGAGAATAATTGATTACAATATTCTGAGATTGGCTTGAGGCTCTTTACTATTTATAGGCCTCTAATATACAGCAGAATATGACTCTTCGACTTATGCCTATGACTCCTAGAGTACTGCCCACATTTATTCTCTGGGTTGCCCATGACTCTTCGGCTCCCCAAGGTTGTGATGCTTCGGTTCCCTCATGCTGTGATACTTCAGCTTCCACGCGTTGTGATGCTGCTGCTTCCACAGCTTTCTAGAATAGTCTAGCAAAAATGCCCCTCGTCTTGAGTAAATGCTCAGGGACAGTGGGCGAAAAATTTCGTAGTCCCTGATAAATGCCTTGTTTTTTTTTGCTCAACGATACATTAGAACTGTAAAATAGCCATCCTGTATGCAAACAGCTTTGGTCTTCTTCAGTAAGAGGGCTAGCACTTTACATGCTTATAGACCTAGTGAAGACTGTAAACTAATTGGGAAGTTCCTGAGTGAAGCCCTTAATCTTCGTCAAAAAATCATTACAATGTTTTTTGTCCTCGCAGTTCTATTCTATCTTCACTTCTTTGAACATATATGTATAGTACTGTAATGAATGTAATGATATGTAACTTTGTGAGCTCCACGCAATATTTTTTAACCTCGTAATTCAAAACTGCTAACAAGGCTTTTTTTTGCAGGTGAAGTAATTATTTGTCAGGAACCTTATGCCTCTGCACCTAACAAAGTTTCTGCTGGCTCAAGTTGTGATGGTTGTTTTGCCTCCAGTAACATAAGAAAGTGCTCAGCTTGTCGGATTGCATGGTACTGTGGGAACGCTTGCCAGGTGTGATATTAGCTATCATCAGTATCATTTAGCCTGGAGTATAATTTTGCTAGAGTGATTTCTTGCTTCCCTTTCCTTTTTTGTCTTAGATACTGCAAATGATCTAGGTTGCAACCCAACTTACAATGTGCTGGGTATTACTCTTCCCTATGCAACCATATGTGTGTGTCTATATTTTTTCCTATTAGCTTTCCTAATGCATTCAATCTTAAACCTACGTATATTTATTCAGCTCAATTTTAGTGATAGTTATCAAACTCAAACTGCACATGGTTGGCTTACGTGGTTCACCGATTGGGCAGAAGGTTACCTAGTTGGTATATAGAACTAGAAAACAATATAAATAAAAATTCTAATTTCTAAAATGAAAAAAATAGTTAACAGTAAGGTATCGTTTGGTTCGGGGATAAGCAAAAAATTGCTATTCTAATTCTAGGGATAGGTATAAATTGGGGTATAAGCAGGGTGTGACACCCCAATAGTCCCACATCGGATGGGAAAGGAACTGTCATTGGGTTTATAATAGACTTAGACACTAGTAATAATAACTGGGCTTAAGCATTTTGGGCCGGTGGTTGGGCCCAACGAGTTATTGTTGCTAGTGGGCTGAGTCGTTACATTTGGTATCAGAGCCGGTTCACCAGCTGGACATGTGTGGCGAGTCTCGGCTGAGCCAGGGTCTGGATGACGGGCTAGCGAGACGAGTCTCATATAGCCTGGTGATCTTGGGCTGTGTGTGATTGGTGACGAGACGTCGAGGGCCATATGAGCGGAGTCGCGACACCCCAATAGTCCCACATCGGATGGGAAAGGAATTGTCATTGGGTTTATAATAGACTTAGACACTAGTAATAATAACTGGGCTTAAGCATTTTGGGCCGGTGGTTGGGCCCAACGAGTTATTGTTGCTAGTGGGCTGGGTCGTTACACAGGGATTAGATCAATTTTGCGTTTAGATGAAAATTGGGTTATTCCTGGGAATAAAAAGATAGTGTTTGGTTAGGTAAGATGGAATAAGAAGGATAGTGGGTTTTTATAAATAAAAAAATAATTATATTACCCTTTTATTATATTTGAATTTGAATTTTTTTAATTTTTAAATATATATTTTTAAATTTAAAATTTTAAAATTTTAATTTCAAAATTTGAAATTTAAAATCTCAAATTTTAAATTCAAAAATTTAAATTTTAAATTTCAAACTTTAAATTTAAGATCAAATTTAAATTTGAAAAATATAAAATATCAAATTTTAAATTTCAAAAATTTTAAATATCAAAATTTAAATTTAAAAATTGAAATATATAATTTATAATTATAAACTTTAATTTTGAGATTACAAATTATTAATTTAAAAAATTAAAATTTAAAATTTTAAAATTTTAAAATAAGAATAGGGGTAGGAACAATTAATAAAAATAATTTATTATAATAAATTTATAAATTTTTTTCAATTCTACTTAAACTTAAATTTAATAAAAAGAATTTATTATAATATTTAAATATAATTTATTATAATAATAAAAATAATGTATTATAATATATAACATATTGTGTTTGTATAATTTAGTTTTAATTCAATTTATAATTTTAATTAAGTTTGAAATTAAGAATTGGAATAGCACTATTCCACCAAAATGGTGGAATAGCGAATCCCTTGCTATTCCGGGAAATTAAGAATTGGAATAGCACTATTCCACCAAAATGGTGGAATAGCGAATCCCTTGCTATTCCGGGATAACTAGGAATAGCAAGGTTTGACCGGGATAAAATATCCTGGTAAAGCATCACCCCGTTTGGCGGAATAGCGGGGATAACGAAAGTTATCCCTGCTTATCCCCCGAACCAAACGGGGCCTTAAGTGTATTCCATAGATAATAATTAATTTATAGAAATTTTAAAAGAATATTTGTCACGCCCGGTTGCACATTCACCGGCACGCGACAAATCCGCCGTATACAAAAGAATTTCCTCGTATACGAAGCGTAGTCGTACTGTATAACATACAATGCTACAAGCAGTAGCATAGAGCTGAAGTAAACTATAAACACGCAGGTAGAAAAAACAAACTTTATATACATACAATCGCAGATACAAAAGAACACTACTCGCTCCAGCGAGTTCAACTGTATGTACAAAAGAGCAACCCAAAAAGTCACTACCTGCAGTAGAGGAAGACGGCTAACTCAGCACCAGTCGGGAAGGGCTCTAACTCGCGACGCCCTTGTCACGGTCCACCTCAGAGGGAGCAGCAGCCGACGCCGAAGGCCCTGCAACAAGGGTGGAGGAGAAGGGGCGTGAGAACTACTGTAAAAACAGGTAGTCCTCAGTGGGTGCCGCCCTAAACAACATCGGTCCACCCACTAAGTCTACAGGGTAAACAGGAAAGTAGAAAGAGAAGCTGGAACCACTCTACAGCTATAAGTCACAACTTTGTAAGCTCGAACACTATCAACCAGTAGTACCAACCAAAACCTGACCCAATTTCACCAGGGACTGTGATACACCCGTCCCGCATGTCGAAGCAACACTACAACTACCACTGGGTAGCTAGCGGAGAGCGAGTCCAAAACGAGGACGTAGCGACACCAACGCAAAAGCACTAAGCCAGACTCCGGAGCGGCACTCGTGGGCGCGAACCAACCGAGTATGCAAGCGTATCTCTGTCGAGCTCAATCTGGCTCTCACAGGCATAGTCAAGTAACTGTGTCTAACCACTAACACACCACGTGCCCCTGGCACACACACTGTAACCGAACAGTAAACTGGGCCCACCGTCAGCGCCCGACGGTCCCCGACAACTCTACAGAACTAAGCTCGGCATCCACAGCGCGAGCGTCAAACAAACTACACTACTCTGAGTATCCGTCGCACTCCCCCGGCGACGATATGACACAACACGACTCCTAGAGCTAAATCTGGTAGTGTAACATATGACGATCAATCGTAGTTTTCTCCTAAGTCAAAGTCCAAGTCCAAACATGTATAAACTACTACTTATAGTCATGCTCCAAAATTCAGATTTTAACTTGTAGCAATTCACGAATTCGAGCTAAGGATATATCGATGAAATGAAACTATACATGTTGACTACTTTAACTTAGGAGTAACCGATGAATGCCCACCTCGATAGCAATCCCTGGGCAGCAAGGGTGTCCTAGATCCTACTCGATCTCCCCCGCTGGTCCGCCAAGGTCCGAGAAATCCTGCTGCGAAGAAGAAAACCCAACGTCACACGATTCCCAAAATCTGCCTGAAAAACAGCGGCTCAGTAAAGCTTAATTCCGACTAAGCTAACCTTCTTCAATTTCAGCAAGTAAGGGCTCTGTAGCTTCGTCTCGAAGTCGTGAATCCAATGGCCCAAGTTTCGTCGAATTCCGCCTCTCCTACGTAGAGTACGGGTCAAAACACCGACGGTCGACGCTGAAATCATAAACAAGATTGCAGTTAGCTCGTAACAGCGGCTCAAGAAACAGACTTTCGACTGGGCTAACCTGCTCCAAAAATTGCAAACTTGGTCTCAGATTCTTCGTCTCGAAGTCACGGATCCAATGCCCCAGATTTCGTCGCGTTTCGACACTCCTACACAGAGTACTAGTCAAAATTCCGCGGGTCGACGCTGCAGTCAGCAGCAGCTCGAAAATCTGATTTAAGGAAAACAGCAAGGGAGTAAATCATGATTTCGAGTAAGCAAACCTTCTTCAAAAATTCCAAGTAAATGCTCTCTGGATTCCTCTCGTCGTCCCGGTTTCAACGAGTCAAGTCTCAGCGAAATCCGCCACTCCTACGTCGCGTACGGCCCGAAATACGGCGAGTCGACGTCGATTTCTGCAGCAGTCCGAACTTAGCTCGAAAATAGTTGAAGTGGAAGCAATGGAGGTGTTCTAGATGGATCACTCACCTCTGGGAACACGCTGGAACCTTCGTAGTATCAACGACATCGAAATCCTGTACTTGCCCGGCTCTCTCGCAGCCACACGATGTCGAAAACGTCCTCAAACGGCTTCGCGACGCGTCGTCGGCGAAACCGCACCACCCGAGCTTCCTCCACACCAACCGGTCACTAGAGGGAGAAGGAGAAGAAAATGGAGCTGAAGGAGTTGTGAAGACTCCCCTCTCTCTCCTAACGTGTTATGTAGCTGGGGGGTGTGGGTGATAAAAACAAAGTGGCAAAAGACTAATCTGCCCTCAGCTCACCTACCACCCTATACCGGTATACGGGCACCGGTACCGGTACAGATGGGTCAACCCGAGAGCATACTGCGCGACTCCATACCGGTATAATCCTGGTGGCTATACCGGTATAGCCATCACTCCCATACCGGTACAGCACCAAATTTGTACCGGTACAGCTCACTGAAAATCTGCTATTTCGCAGATTTTCAGGATTCTAGCTGCTCTCGCGTTCCCACAAGGCCCGTTTGGCGTCCCGTTGGCGCCAACGCGCCCCGGACTTGTCCCGACGCTCGCCTGAGTCGTCGACAAGCCTCTACAAGAAAAATCCAGGTCACTACAATATTAGACATTTAACCTAAGTAAATTGATATGTTTACTTGCTTTATTTTGCAAACTATTGCATTTTTTGTGTCTAAAGCCTCTTGTTATGTCTTGTAGCCATCTGCTATACATTTTTATACAAAACAAGCCGCAGTTGTGTAATGGATATTGGTATGGAACTTTAATACAAACCCTTGTTTCTAACCATGAAACTACAAAACTCTGAAGGGAAAACCTGATTCACCTTGAAGTCTCCTCGAAAATATGTTCTACAGTTTTGAGACAGTTTTTTGATATTATACAATGATGTAAACTCTCACTTCTATTATTTAATCTTTCGTAAATATTCTTCATTGATTTAATAATTGTCATAATACTTTCAGTGAAACATATGTAGTGTGCTATATTGAACTGGCTCCTTATTATTTATGTGCTTCAACAAGCATAAGCACAAAAAATGGAGATGAAATACCTAGGAATTAAATGAAGTAGAAATACATGCGCACAGAGGAGACAATATATTAGCATGGTCTGGTAATATCCCTAATCTTCAAGGATTGCTAGAGAGAATTGGTATAAGAGCCTTAGCTTAAAGCTTGAAGTACAAATGTACAAAAACTCACCTTTGTTGTCACGCCCCGAGCCCGATCCATTTGGCCGGTTCGAGAGCGTCAAACAGACGCCGAACGGACAGAGCCTCCCCTGTCCGCCCAAGGCTCAACGAGTACCGATAGAGTATAAAGTTTGCACATGCGGAAGCATACAAAAACGGCTTGCACGAAGACAAGCAGTAGCCAAAGTGAAAGTACTAAACTTAACATACAAGTAACATGATTAATTGAAATCACTTACATGTAAATATCTTTACAAAATGTCGTTCTTTACATTCCTTGCATCATTTCTTTTTACATCCCAATTACCTCAAAATAAAGCTTTAATACATTTAAAGTTTACAACTATAATCATCAAGTACAAAAGATGATATAAAGGGAATGCAACTATAGCGTATAAAATAACTCTGTGGTCTCTACCTAGGCGCGATGCCTTACCGCGATCCCTGACGGCTCACTCGGTCCCGAATGTGGAGATAGCGAGAACTACAACGAAGTTCCCAGCGGGTTCGGCAACCAACCACGCCGACTTTCTCACTAGGTCTAATTCAGGCACAATAGAAGAAAAGGAATATAGTAACCAACTAACAAATGCAGCTAATATGGCTGAAAGTAAATGATAATATGCTCAAAATAAAAAGTATGCAAGATCATAAGTTCAATACCCAATCTCTTTGCTAACCCGTAAGTTCGCCCTCAACAAGACTCAACCAACTCAAAATCCCTACTATCGGGAAGAACTCACTACGACCCGACGGGACCGTCCTCTGGGGAATCTCCAACCCAGTGATGACAACTCCGGAGCACATCGCCCGACGGGGAGCTACCGCCCTCGAGCAAGGACTATATGGTGAGTACGATCAATCCTTAACTTTAAGGATTCCAAATCTCAACCCATTCCTTGACTTTAAGGAGAACTTATGTTCATATGACCCTTAACTCTAAGGTTGTTGTCATGATGTCAATCTCAAGACTCTACTAGTGTTATATACACTACTTGTTCTTGTTCTTTGATGCCATACATGTTGTCTAAGTACTCTAGACTTATCATTGCCACACTTGTTCTCTATGTTCATGTCCAATGTCAACTAACTTGTCAAGTACACTAGGTTCTCTATATTCTTGTTCTTTATCATGCATATATAGGGTTCTTGTTATTTATCATACTATCTCATGCCATTCTACCTTATGCATTTGAACTCACAAAAGCAATAAGAATTGTATATTAAACCCTACGATGCAACAAGCTCAACATATAAATATGCTCAATATATGACACTTAGACATAAAGAGAATTCCGGTGTCCTTGGAGTGCACCACCCACCTTTAAATATTCAAGATGAGTTGTGGTTCAAGTCTCGTGCTCACCCGATCCCTACCTTGCGACCTGCGCGTTAAACAGAGCCCTAAGCAGGCTAGTTTACATAGTAGCTCATAGATGAGCTTTTCGTTTAAATAAACGGAGTTGTCCCACGCGTCGGGGATACTCCCAATTAGGTTTCTACAAGGTCAATTTGACCCTTGAACCTCCATGGCCAAAAGCCCCAAATTGGGTGCTCTACCAAAGCCCTATGTGAAACCCTAGGTTTTGATCTCATACACAAGCAAAAGGGAGCTTGTTAATCCTCTAGGAGTTCATCTAGAACCATCTAAACCAATTCTAGGGCTTCTACTTGAAACTCTAGAGATCTACCATGAGAGCTCATGGAGCTTCCATGCATTTTCATGGAGTATGAAACTCTACAAGGTCCCTACACCAAAGAGAAGCTCAAAACTTAGCTCCTAAGGACCAAAAACACAAACCCTAACCTAGGTTTTCCTTAGAACCTCACCTTGGCCCAAGCTCCCCAATGTCCACCTTGTAGGAGAGCTTCTAGAACCTCCAAAATCTCCTCCTTAGCCTTCTCCTCCTTCTCCAAGCTCTAGGAGCAAATCTCTAGAGAGAGAAAGAGAGAGAAATGAGATAGAGATGTATCGGAGTGAGAGGAGAGAGGCGGGTCGTATAGTGTTGCAACAATGCAACTAGGCCCCTCCAATTTCGAGAATTAGAAACTGCCCAGTCTGGGCATTTTTCATGCTCTGAGACCGGTCTCAGTCTTGGGGACCGGTCTCGGGATGTCCGGTCTTGGACCAATGTCCGGATCCCGCACGTTGGAATTTCGGGACTTAGCCATTTTTCTGGCTGTTGCGCAGAGGAGGTCCGGTCCTGACCGCAGGGTCCGGTCTTGGGATGTCTGGTCTTGGCTCATTGTCCGGATCCCGTGGGCTGGAATTTCAGGACTTAGCCAAATTTTCCTCTCCGCGCAGCGGGCTCCCGTGGCATCCGGTCTCCATCCCGGACCGGTTTATCACGCAAACTGAATTTTTTCCAGATTTGCAGATTTACACTTGTGGGTCCCCTTTTTTTCACTTCACATAGGTTCTAAAACACTTAGAACCTTGTGTTACTTGACTCACTCCGCGTTCCGCTCATTTTTACAGAACTCGGCACGTTTTACGAGGAAGTGGGTTGTTACATTTGTGCTTCTTTAAGCCTAAATATAATAACCTTACTGTAAAAAAGCACCGTTCTCTGGGAAATATGAAGTCATAGAAAAATGCCCCAAGTAGATTTCTTCGGCAGAAGCACCATTCTCTAGGAAATATGAAGTCATAGAAAATGCCCCAAGTAGATTTCTTGGGCAGACATACGTTAGATGAAACTAGTTAGGCAGTTTAGCACTTCTACTCTTTTATGATTACTTCTTAACGGAGAAGACACCGAGGAAGGAGAACAGATGCGCAGGACATTTTGTCATTCTTAGAAATCTCATGCGATAATTCTTGTGATTTTTCTCTGGTTAGCTTAACGTAAGAGTTCACCATTGGGAGAGTTGTCTCAACTGTGTCATTCTTATGATAAAATGTCTTGATTTTTCTTCAGCAAGGGTATTCTGTAAGATCTTTTCCTAGATTAACCATTTTATCCCTGAACTCAAACCCCAGAACATGGTCCATTTTAGGATTGCATCTGTAGCAACAGTATATCTTTATGAAACCTACAGATTAGTTGTAATTATTCTATCTTGGTTGCTGATTTGGTTATGTAACGAAGTATCGATTGTTGAAAAGTTCCCCTAATCAATTGCAAGTTTTCTTTTTTCTTCTATAGAAGTTTTCCTAATGCGGACAGCATAAACAAACCAAATGGTCAACTACATCATGCTTCTAGATATCACAAGAGATTTATTTTTCTTTCTGATTTCTACGTACTAGTATATTACATGTCCTGTGCTATAACTTTAGAATCTAACATTTTGCAGAAGTTTTTGAAGATGCTTTGGTGACAGTGAGATTGATTTAAGAGTGCGCTTTTGTTGGATGATTGAATCAGAATGTCTACTCAAGTTTACTGGAACGTATATTCGTTACTATAAGAGTTTATAGAGTTTAATGGTTACAAACTAATGGTTTTATACTGGTTTTGTTAAAATGGCCTTTTTCTTTAGTATCGAAAAATTGGGCCAGGACTTCCCCTTTGGAACTTGGTGAGCTTTTGGTGCCTTCACTCTAGGCTGGTTGTGTAAATTATTATCACACTAGTTAAGAACCCGCGCTTCGCAGCAGGTAGACGCTATTAAAATTTATTATTATGTTTATGTATCATATTTTCAATAGAGCTCATTACAGGTAATGTTTTTTAAAGTTATAACGTATAAAATGATGGTATAACTAATATGAAGAATAGAAAAACTGTAAGTAAATTACATATTATAAAACTCGTATATTTGATTCAAAAGGCATATAATGTATAGATAAATTACTGAAAATTTTCTCAAAGGTATTTTATTGAACAACAGCTTTAATTGTACTTTGAAATACTATAAGGAAAAAAAAACTATGTATCCAAATTAAATTTAGCAAATTAGTAATTAAAAAATAAGGTTATAAGAATGGGAAAACTAAGTATACATTTTTTTTTTTATTCAAGTGGTGGAACAATTCGTTATAGGCTCGAAATTCACTGCTAGATGATCTTTCGTCAATTGTGTCTTCTTCTGCATGCAAATCAAGACTTAGAATTAGTAGTCAAAAAATTACGTAATTTAAAAAGAGCAAAGAACAAACATTATTTACAAATGGACTAACAGTTTAGATTCAGATGATTTAATATCTTATGAATTCACTATCTATATCTGGGAGACAAAAAGACAATATAGAAAAATCAAAACAAAAAAGAGTAACAAAGTAAATTTATCTTTTGTTTAAAAAAAATTATATTTGACTTTTAAACCAAACCAAACAAAGATGTAAGAACGGAAGCAATGTATTGGTATAACAGCAAAGCAAGATAAATAGAAAAAAAAATGTAAACAAAGTAATCGAAATTAGAATTGACGGCAAAACTATGAATTGCTTTCTGGTCCCTTGCATCAAAATATCCTAACGATTACTAAGAATAAATACACCAAGAATAAATACATCTGACATTAAAATGTTGTATTGTTTCATTAGTGTGCAGATGCTTTTCATATTAAGCTCATCAATTTGGCCTCGTTGTTTGGGAACTTTCAGAGCACACATAGCATATGCCTTGAACAAAATAAAAAAAATTGCTTAGTCAACTGCTCTACCTTTGCCCGCTTCCAAAAGACAAACTGCCAAAGAAACAACCAATGCAAACAATGTAAAAGTGACCCTTGGTTTCACAAATTTTTCTAAGGTTTTCATTGGTCTGATAGTTGTCGGCATCCATATGCATGCTTAGTATTCCGAGCTCTGCAAATTCAAAATAGAGTGGTCTATTGTAAGGACTGAGATTTCGACAGTGCAATTTGACTCTCCGTTGACGATGTTCCTGTGTGTAATTTAATTACATAAGCACTCCTCAAGTTTCATGGGAAAATGAGCTAAAATGGAGAAGATACACGATTATTAGTTTTGACTTAAGTGAATAGTAACTCCGGCTTTTCGGGTGAGCCGGGAGTAGAGAAAGGGTTCAGGTGCAGATCGGACTCTGAACATAGGCTTCCAATAGCTCGTTTTGAACGGCTCGGATATTCTAAATCCAATGGCACTGACGGATTCGGATTCCGATGCACGGTTGTCGAGAAAAAGGGTTCCGACTGAAATCACCTATATATTATATATAGGTGGCTTTATTGAAGGAAACTAAGAGGGATGGATTCGTCGCAAATCGGAGACCAAATCGAACTAAACGAAATGCTAGGTTCGATGCCCCAGTAGTGCTGAGCGTGCTGGCGCGATCCGTTCGGAAATCCGTCGGACGGATCTCCGGAAATTGCAAAATGTTCGCAGAAGGGTCATAAGGGCATAATCGGAAATTATGCGAAAAAGCTGATATTTTATGTGCCGAATCGCGTGATTTCAAACGTGGAGGGGTGTATGTGCATATTACACATACTAGCAGGGGACTAGGATTACGATTTTGACATATGGGGGGCTAAAGTGCAATTGTGCACTTTGTATATAGGCATGTAGTTGGGTTTTCGTGAGAAAAACCCTAACCCTAATACCCTAGTTCTGTCCCCTGCGACCCTGAGCCCCCTAGCCACCTTAGCCCTACCCTGCTTACCTCGTGCGCACGACCGCGACCTCCGGCGATCTCCCCGGCCGCCGGAAAAACCCTGCAACATCCCTCTTCCCTTTCCTCTGAGCCGACCACCCTATCTTTGTTGGTTGCGGATCGCGGGAAGTCTCCCTAGCGCGAGCTTCATCATCCCCTGGTCAAGAACTGTGGCAGGCGCGCTACCCCGGTCGGCCCCGCTGTGCCGGAGCGCCGCCGGAGCTCCTCCGTGCTCCTCGCGGCGCCCGGATCACCGAGACCGAGCCCGGGTGATCCGGGTTATCGCGCGCCGCCGCTACCCTTCCTTCGGTCGGGCCGCCCTTCTCCGAGCCGGTGACTGCGGCGCGCTCCCCGTCGTCCCGCGCGCCGCCGCCGCCGCTCCTTCACCCCGTCGCGCCGCACCGCAGCCGAGGCGAGCCACCTCGGCCACCGCACGTCGTACCGCTCGCGGGAGGGTGCACCACCTTCCTCGCCGCTACCGGAACGTCGCCGCCCCGACGTCCCCCGGCCGTCGCCGTGCCACCGACGCCATCAAACCCGAGAGGGAGTGGAGGGAGGTCTCCATCCCGGGGGAGAGAGGGAGGTCTCCAAAGTCCAAACAATTACAGAAACCAAGTTTTGAGAGTAAACAGATGAAGAACTAAACATATGACAAAAGACTTAATTACCATCAATAGGATTCTCCATCAAACGTGTGAAGAGCAAGAAGCCACGAGTGGTCATATCATCCAACATGTGAATAGTAATACAACGCTCACAAAAGATGGACAAAAATTTAGGCCGCATACTTGAATGGGCAATTTATTGAACACATGAAGAGCAAGAATTGGCATAGTAGGAAAAGGTATTGAAGAAATGAGCACACAACAGATGATTAAAGAGAAAGATTAAGAGCATGTCCAAAAGAGATTTGACAAAATATGTAGAAAAAGATATGTGTAAAAAAAAAAAGGAAATAAAAAGAGAGGACGTAACATGACAAAGGAAAAAATGAAAATAAAAGTAAAAAACCTTAAATTGTTAAAGATTAGACCCAATTGAATAGAAAGAAATATAACAATCATACATTGCACCTATGGCTTTGAAAAATCTATCTTTCAAGCTCAAACTTGATAAACTTCAATTATCACCTGCACCATAAATCACTGCACTTAATGTGCTTAGAACAATACATGTGAAAAATAATAAATGGAATAATCGCAAAGAAAAGATCAGCAGAGGGGTAGAATAAGGCTCACCTTTTGCCCATCAATCAGACATGAAACATTCCAATATCAGTACTCCATGATCCAGCTCTACCTTCTTCCTATTTTTTTTTCTTTTTTCTTTAAAAGCTTTTCCTTTGAAACAATGTACGGGCATTTGGCAGCGAGGCACCTCCGCACGCGCCTCGGCGTTTGGCAGCGCCTCTCACCTAGGTGCCGAGGCGTGCGCCTCTTTTCAAACAATGTACGGTCTTATCCGGATTTTTGAGATGAGTCCAATGATGCATGTATTACGTGATTCCGCCATACAGATAAAAGGTAATGTCTCTTTTACAAAGCAGTCTCTCGAACCGAAACTTCTATTTATATATTGGTCCTGGTTGCCATTGATAGCATCCAAATTTCGTTGCATCCGGTCCAACACTGGCAGCGTGTATCGGAAGCTCTTCCGATCAGTTTGAGCCCAACAACAAAGCAAGAATGTGGTAATTTATTTAATAATTGTAACGAAAATCACTACGATAGTTTTAAGTTTACAGGTCAATTTTGGTTAGACTAGGGCTCATCTTCATATGTCAAATGCCATTCTGAATTCAGAACCTGAATAAATAATTAGTTTCCAAAACTAAATAAATTTAAATTAACCTGGACTGTGTATTACATGTTCGTTGTAGCCTAAGCTTGATTTGGCATGAAAAAGGCACGAGCCCCAAAATTTTTTGCGGTGACCTGGCTAGGATGTTGATGCAGGCTGAAAATACTGTAGCAGTATTGTAGAAACAGGTACTGTAGTAGCAGGTGGAAGAGGGGAAAGGGAAGAATAGAGAGAAGGAGAAAGGGGAATAAAAAGAGAGAAGTCACATAGGCTAGGATAAGGCTACAAAGGCGATAGAATGATGACATAGATCTAAATAAAACTTTCATTAAACAAAAACTCTTTTTCTACAATTGATATGAAGCCATTTTATAATAAATCAAATTCTTATTCTAATCCTATTCAATTCTTTTGATTTTAGGAATTTTCCATATACAAATATATCTAATTTTAAAGCAGTATTGTAGTCGTGGGTATTATAGCAATGGGTACTATAGCAGCGGTGGTAGAGAGGAAAAGGAATGAATAGAGAGAAGGATAAAGACAGAAGAAGAGGAAAGCCATACAGGCTAGGACTAGGCCACAAAGACGATAAAATGATTACAAAGATCTAATAAAATTTTCATTACGGAAAAAATCTTTTTATACAATTGGTATCTAGCCTATTTATAATAAATCAAATCCTAATCCTAATCGTAATCAACTTTCTTGATTTATGGAATTTTCATAATACAAATATATCTAAGTTTATTTCAAAAACTTGTAAATCCATATCCTTAATTCCACATGAAAATTTCTAAAAATCTAAAAAAAAATCTAAAATAAATGATGAAATTAGTACTTCAGAAAATTTTATTTTATTTTTTTAAAATATAGTCAATCTCTTGGCTGCATAAGATGTCCAAGGAACCTTAGTGGGACTACCATTGTTTATGCTGGACTGAAATATTGCCTAGACCCAGGGCAACTCAGGGCGTTTCGTATTTAAACATATTCCAATTAGGGTCAGGCTCAGGCTTGAGGCTTTTATTCCTGTTCCTCATCAACAGTCATTTCTCTTATCTTCACATTTATCCAGATCTATTATGGTGCCATATCTTGACCTCATAACTACTGAAAGAACTAGTGCTCTGCAGTGCATATAGTTTAATAGTATGCGCATCTGTGCTTGCAAAATGTTCGTACTTCAAATAAAATATACCAATTTCTGCAATACGCACCAAAGTTAATGATTTCCCAAATAGAAAGAATAAGTAGCAAGTTAGCAACATGATCCATTGGCTTTCAATTCCTTAGTTATCTCATTCTCTTTTCTCTCTCTTTTCCATTTTCGAAATACTTGGGTGCTCAATAGTTACTCAAACGAGACCTTCAATTGTGATTCTTCTATTCTGATCATAGTTAGTTAATTCGCGAATTATTCGCGAATTTTTGAAAAAACGAATTAAACGATCGAATTCGTATTTTTGCGAAAAATTCGGAAAAAAACGGAATTTTTTGATTAAAAAATCGGATTCGCGTATTATTCGGCGAGCCGAATTATTCGGCCAAAAGAAACGGCTTGCACCCGCGCTTGCCCGCCCCTGCCCGCGCTCCCGCACGCTCCCGCTGCCCGCACACTCTCGTCGCGTCGTCGCCGTCCTTCGGCACCGGGAGCAACTCGGGGAGCGAGGAAGAAGAAAAGGGAGCAACTCGGGAGCGAGGAAGAAGTAGTGGTTGGGAGTTGGGACTTGGAAAATAACATGGCAGTGTAGGGGTGGAAATGGCACGGCCCACGAGTGGCCGCACTCACTTGTGGACCGTGCGTAACAGCTGAGACTGGAGCGAGGCGTCTGCCTTGAGATGTGAGTCATGTGACAATTCATACATACATACATACATACATATATATATATATATATATAGTCCTATTATGGTGCTTGTAAAGGCACCAAGCATTTGGTGTATGTGATTTTTTTACCGTGAGATCTACGACTTTAATCATTTTCATCCGTTAGATTATACTATTCAACCTACCAGCCACTTAACCCATGGGGGCCCACATCATCCTAACCGCACATCTATCAATCCAAGGGCTAAAAACTTACAAGCACCAATGACTTGGTACTTTTAAGCTCAATTCTATATATATATATATATATATATATATAGAGTCCGCTATGGTGCTTGTAAAAGCACCAAGTATTTGGTGCTTGTGAATTTTTTACCGTTAGATCTACACCTTTGATCATTTTCATCCGTTAGATTATACTATTCAACCAACAACCCACTTAACCCAAGGGGGCCCACATTATCCTAACCACACATCTATTATTCCAAGGGCAACAAACTTACAAGCACCAATGACTTGGTACTTTTAAAAGCATAGGAGCTCAATTTATATATATATATATATATATATATATATATATATATATATATATATATATATATATATATATATATATATATATATATATATATATATATTATAATTATTTATGATAATAATATATCTAAATAAAAATTTTAATTTAATAGAGTAGTTTTTAATTCGAATTTTTTAATGATAAATATAAGATTCTTGTGTAAAGTTATTTGCTTAATTAATTATTTATTTTGAGGTATAATATAGTTTATTATTTTCTTGCACTTAATTAGCTTAATTTTATAATTTTTTTCTTATATTCTTAAAGAATATGAGTATTTATGTTAATAGCCTAAATTTTGAGAGAAATTTTTTTTGATTTAATAGCCGAATTTTTTATCCCGAATTTTTAATTGGTGAACGTATAATATCCGTATAAATTACGTATTCGAATAATTGACGAATCCGTTTTTTAGCCGTATTTTTCAACAAATTTAAAAATTAGAAGACGAATTTTATCCGAATTATATCCGTACCGAATTTTTGCCGAATCCGAATTTACTAACTATGATTTTGATAGCTATTTTTAGGTTTACGATATCTTAATTGGTCGTTGGAGTTCAAAATTCCTATTTCGTTATATAATCTTTTGTTTGTTTTACTTCATAACAGAGAGCAGAGTGGAAGTTGCATCAACTTGAATGCCGAGCTCTTGCAGCACTCTCTGAAGATAGAAAGAAAATGCTTACTCCTGCCATACGCCTGATGGTGAGGCTTGTGCTTAGGAAAAAGCTGCAGAATGAGAAGGTGATTTGCGTATTATGATCTTTCATTGTCAGCCATGGTGTATATTCTTTCCCTTTGATTGATTTTATTGATTAGGCCTGTTTGGTCCCGTGATTGCTGCTAGCCTGGTTTAGCGGAATGTTAAATTGGTGCTCCGCCTGTTTTTTTTTTTTTTTTATAATTGTGTTTGTGGGTTGTGGTGGCTGCCAGAGCCCACTTACATGGACTTTAAAGCCACCCCAAATAAGGAGATTGATAGGACAAACATGTTATTAATATAAAGGCATGCTATTTTCCATATTACCTTTCTGACAAGTCATTATATATTAGCAGTACATAGTATTCTACAATTAACTACATATTTGGCCCCTAAAATGTGACTTCAATGTGGACATAATTTCAATTTTAACAAATTATATTTCAGAATTTCAATTTTAGCAAATTACCATTTGTTAGTCTACCTTAAATAAGTGCTAAGTCAGTGCCTTGTTAGAATTCTTGCCAAGGCTAGCTTCTAAAAGTTGCCAGATAATATACTCTACTGATGAATGTTAGATAAATAGGAGGCTCTAAATTGTTCATCTGATCAAATTTTAGGAATTAAATTAAGGACACAAGGTTTAAAGTGCCGTGGCACGGGGGCGTGCCGTTGTCTGCCTGGCACGGTATGGCACCGGCATGCTTTCGTGTCGACACATGGTACGCTTGCGTGCTGATGGATACGCATGACCTCCTATTGGTACCCGTTGGCACGGACTTATTTCAGTTTTTTTGATTTCAATAAACTCTTATAATATTATTTTAAAAGATTTAATCAAATAATTATGAATATTTGCTATGTATAGCTTACTATACTCATCAATTAAAATACTTGTAAGTTTTTTTATGTAAAGGACAACTATACGATGCAAAATAAAAATTTTTACAGGTTAGAATTTTTAAAATGCAAAGACATCTTTTTTTTTCTTTTTTCTTTTGACTATATTACAACCTTTCTTTTATAAAATACAAAAATAATTTTTAAAATTATTTTACAAAATTATTTTTTAATTAATTTTTTTTAAAAAATAGTGGATCCATCAAAAAAATTAAGCGATAATTATATGACAAATAAATTAAATAAATTTAAGTATCAATTAATTTAATTTAATTTTTAATTTTACCAGTATTTTCAATTTTCTAACGCAAAAATAAAATTTTATGTTTGATGTGCCTTAAAATGTATTTATTAAGTTTGATTTTGTTTTCCTAATTTGGCAAAAGTTTTGCGGTGCGACAAATTTTTAATAAAATAATTTGTGAAGTAAAAATAGATATTTGTGGTGGAAGCGGAGGGATTGAATATATAAATTAAAAATTTGCTCTATATTGATAAACAAAAAAAATTAAATTATAATTTTTTTGACTTGTCTAACAAATAGATCTTCGATTTGCAATATGTTTTGGGGGTTGTAGCCTTGTAGGGTACATTGAATGCTTCGGGTACCCGAAAAAATAAAACAAAAGAAAAAAACAAAAAGCAAAAAAAAAAAAATTGCAGTGCTGTGCGGCACTCATCGCCGCGCCACTCTATCTCATGCGGCACGGCCCCGCGTGCCACGGCGCAGAGGGGGGGTCCGAGACCCCCCCTGTACAGTGCCCCTTTCTTGGTGGCACGGTATGTGCCGGTGCGGCACTGCTGGCACTTGAATCCTTGTAAGGACATAATTAAAATCACGGGCGAACTTCAACTACTAGTTGTAATTAGTCTAGCTTCTATTTTGTTAGTTTTCTGCATTATAGTTTCTTTGAAGCTATCTTCAATATATTACACCTTTCTTTTCATATGATTCTCATTCTTAGCGGGCCCAACTTTTCGTATGCCTGCTCAGTTGCCTATTTTTTCTTTTATCCTATGTTCTCTTTACTTGTTTTTTGTATCTTCTAGTTCATATTTCTGCAAATGTTTTTATTGGACTTGAAACGGTCAAAATTAATTTTGCTCAAATCCTGTCCTTTCTTGACCTTTGTGAATCTTAGTAAAATAATTTATTACTTAGGATTGGGTAATTTTTTCTCTACATCAGATGCTGTGAATTCACCTTTTCGCAAACCATTGTTACAGAATCATCGTTAACTTTATTTATATATGTGTGTGCGCACGCAGGCGTATGAATTCAACTGTTTGTCAACCATTGTTACATACTCACCCTTCAGAGTCTATCTGATCATTGTAACTTTGTTTATATATGTGGGTGGGTGGGGGGTGTGGGGGTGCGTGCGTGTGTGTGCGCATGTGTATGTGTGCGCGTCTGTGTGTGCGTGTGTGGGTGGGTTTGTGCATGACTGCATGTGTGTGGGTGTGAAATATGCCTCAGGTTGTTCTCTTCTGGGCTGGTGGATTGGCTGGCCGGTAGGCGGGCATGTGTGGGTGCATGCGTGTGTGTCGGTGTGAATTTCAGGTTGTTCCCTTGTGTTAATGCATGCAAATTCTGCAAGAATAGTCACTCTCTAGCTAAATGACTTCGTTATTGACCTTCTGTTTAATTTCTAAAATCTTGTCTCACCATGAATATACAGGTCATCTGAACCTTTTGTGTTCCTTTTTCCTTCTATCATGATTAGTTTGTTGCTATCAATGGTCTCTCATAGTAAATTACTAAAATTAAGATTGCAAGAATGAATGGCCATCTCCTTGTCTGTTTATTGTCAACAAAACTTTGTGAATGAACATTTGATTGATATAATTAGCTGAATTTCCTTGAGTTGGAACTCTAGCACCATATCACCATACAGTAAATAATCTTTGAATTTGATGAACCTAACCTTTTTATTGTAAGGTCATTCCTACTTCAGGAACTGACAACTACGACTTGGTGAATGCCTTGGAATCTCGTATCCTCAATATAAATTTACATTGTGGTCAATTTTTGGTTCTTAGAATCCATGTTCTTTTGTTGTTTGATTGACAAACTGTATGAATGAAGATATATCTGACCTCGATGAAACGCAACTAGTGCTGTACGCACAGATGGCTAACCTCGTCAAGTTGGTGCTTCCATCGCTTGAGGTTGACCTCAAGGAGATTACACACAACTTTTCCAAGGTGAAGTGTGAATTGATGTTTTGTTCCTCTAATGAACATATTGTGTGAAATGACTGAAAAAAATGTGCAATAACCATTTCATTAGCTTTTCTATTGTATTGAATCTTGGTTGACTATAAAATCTAGTTCATCTTTGGCCAGATTCAACATCTTAATGATCAGAGACCAATAGGACTCACTCGGAATATTTTACTTGTTAATTTATTGATAGTTCTTTTTTCATGTTTTCTTAATTATTACTTAAGTGTGAAAAGAATTACCGTCCTTACCAATTCTGCGATATTATTCAAATGTGTAATGATCTGACCCACTGGCCCAAAATGTTTAAGCCCTTATTATTTCTAGCGTGTGATGCAGAACAGACTTGAACATATGTTGATTGGATTAAACTGATTTAGTTCATCATTTTTAAAAACTTAGATTAGATTAGTTGAGCATATCTTTTAGTTAGTTAAATGAGGATTTTATAGTTGTCCTCTAATTTAGTTTTATCTGTATTTACTTT
The DNA here is from genome assembly GCA_025177825.1 of Aechmea fasciata. Classification (NCBI taxonomy): domain Eukaryota; kingdom Viridiplantae; phylum Streptophyta; class Magnoliopsida; order Poales; family Bromeliaceae; genus Aechmea; species Aechmea fasciata. Next base: position 9,922,550 of record CM045939.1, read on the forward strand.
TAGATTTTATTGTTAGGAATTTATCTGAAAGTTGTTAGAAAAGTTGTTAATTTGGTAGAGATTTTATTGTTAGGATTTTGTTTTGAGCTTATCACTGTCAGGGAAAGCTCTTTAAATATTCTATACATTGGACGATAAAAAATCAATGAAGATGAATTTATGAATTTATAATGAAGACAAATGCTTTGGCAATGGTGTCATTTTTTCCTTCGCAAATGCGTCGCCCTGGAGTGAGTCCAGTCCCGAAGTGAGTTCGGTTCAGGAGTGAGTCCTGATTATCTTTTCTATTTTTATTTTTTTTTAATTTTTCTATTTTCTTTAATTTCTATTTTTTTAATTATGAAAATTTCTAAAAAGTATTTCAAAACTTTCAAATTTTCAAAACTCTTTCAAAATCATAAATTATATTTTAGAGCCCTCTAAAAACGTAGGACCCTATGTCCTGTCCTACATCAGCGTGCCTACTACATATAGGTCCCTTACACTCTCCCACATTATCCGATATGGGATTATTGGGGTGTCGCATACTCTCCATCTTAGGCCCTAACGTCTTTATCGGTCTAATCACACGTGTAGCCCAGGACTACTAGGTGATGTGAGGCCTCCCTCACACTTTTGGTTGGTAAATCAGCTTTGATACTAACTATAATGACCCGGCCCACTACTACTATAATTGTTCGGCCCAAACCACTAGCCTAAATGCTTAAGCCCAATTATTATTTTTAGTGTGCCTGCTATGTATAAGTACCTCACACTCTCGTATTATCCGTTGTGTGATTATTGGGTGTCATGAAGTGTCATGAAGAATTGTTATTAACATTGTTAGGATTTAGGAGAAAAAGTAGGTTATATGAGTGGAATAGCTGTGCTGTTTACTAAATAGTTAAGACCTGCAAAGAATATTCTTTTTGATTCCTGCTTGTCTTGCGAAATTGTTAACATATGGAAGTATTCACCTCAAGTTCATTGTTTGACAATGTAGTCCTGACATAAATTAAATTAGAATTGCTCAAGCAGAGGTCTGTTATGTGCTGTACATCAATTATTAGATATTGATTGCAGCGTGTGATACTGTATATACAGTGGCAAATATTGATGCTGTCTCAACATGCTCCACATAGAAAGAATCCTCATTGAGACTAGATACAGTATTATTCCTAAGCAACAGATTAGTTAGGTAAGTACGACATCTAGTGATCTAGAATATTACCCAGGATGATCTTTGTAGTTTCATTTTGATTTTCCTTTTTTTCCCTTATATATGAGAATATCTTTCCTGGTTTATGATATTAATAATTTGTGAATGTCCTCTTGTACACTTAATTAGGTTTTTAAAGTTCTGATTTAGTTTTTTTTTTTCCTTTTTCTTCTTAATTTATAATTGCTTTATTTTTGTTAGATATTTTTAAATTTCTATTATGCCCAGCTTGTTTTATTTGTGTCACTTGTAGACATTTATTCACCATTCTACTGTATGCGCACTATGCGGAATTGCTACCCACATACCATTGCCGCTTATTTAATAGTAAGATAAGAGTTTTAGCATGTCGTAATAATCGAAGCAGGGAAGAAATTGAAGAGGAAATTAGAAATTAAAGTGGCACTTTTCTTGATTGCCAATCTTGTGTCATGACCGAAACCACCCCCGGTTCAGATTGCCACAGCATCTCGGTATGATTCAAATTTGAATTTTGAATCCTATAGCTTTAACTTAAATGGTTTTAAGTGCCCCTCGGCACGGGCCGTATCCACCGTGCCGTACCGTGCCAACAAGATACTGGCACGATACAGACCCCGTGCCGATGGCACAGTTCAAAACCCTCTATTTTTTAAATTAATAAGTAAGTTTCTCAATAAAATTCAAAAGATGTGATAAAAAGACATAATAAATAGTTAGAATATTTTGTTGCTAAAGAAAATAAATATTTCATGCTATTATGTGTCAGCACATAAGAATTTTTTTGACCGGCACGTATCGGCACGGCTTGGCACGCACCGTGCCGTACCATGCCGGCAAGTTTCCGGCACGACCCCGTACCACGACACTTAAATCCTTGGCTGTAAGACTCAAGGAAATCTGCATCTATATTTACTTACACTTGTAGGTAAATTAGAGTTGCAAAACAGAATGTCGCATGCACAATAATATCAGTTAATGCAATATGAGCGATTATAACTGAATGCTCTACTAGTGTAGGAACCCGCGTGATGCGGCGGATATAATCATATTTGATTAAATTTAATAATATAAAAAATACTTTAAAATTTTTAGAATAAAATTATAATTCAATGAAAAACAACGAAAGATAAAAAAAATTATGGAAGAAAAAAATTTGTTACATAGAAATCGGACCCCTTTGTATCCTCATTTCGGGCATTCTCTACTAACACCGACCATTTCGTGAAATATCATAGCGCCTTCGACCCTTTTTCGGCAAGTTCTATACATTACAAATATAAGTGGTCGATATCGAGGGAGAATGGTTCGAAGCTAGGGTTAGAGTTTGACTCACTCGACGTTGACGGCGAGAGCGAGGGCGGTGCGCTTGCGGGGCTTGAGGGGAGCGGACATAGTAGGCGAGGTCGTTGTCAAGTACGCCATATGCCATGTCCACGGGCTTCTCGGGCAACGCTTCTTAAAAAATAGGAACTAATGAGAGGGAAGTCGAAGTAGCGACGTTACAAAGAAGGAATTATGAGATGGGAAGTCGAAGAGACATACGTTATGAAAAAAGAATTAATAAGACGGGAAGCCGAAAAGGTAGACGTTACATGGAAGGAATTAATAAGACGGAAAGCCGAAGAGACCGCTTAGCCGTTTGGTTCAAAAGAGGGGCAAGAGGCTGTCACGTGGCAATGGTGAAAGATAGGTTGCCATGTGGCAAGATGATTAGGGGAATTGGTTCAAAAGAGAGGCAAGAGGCTGCCACGTGGCAAGGGTGAAAGATAGGCTGCCACGTGGCAAGATGATTAGGGGAAATAATGTATAGTAATAGAAGTAATAGATAATAGATAACTATGTTGTCTTACTCTGTAGTCCGCTTTGGGTGCGCTATCCAGTCCTACCTACAAAACACTAGGGACAAGCCCCTGATGAGTGAAGATATGATTCTAAGGAGTTTCCAACCAGCAATGCATGTAATCAACCTATACTAAGATGCTCATGACTATGCTCTACGCTCAATGCTTGACACCTCGACACTCCTTTGTGCCTTAAACACGGACACATCGACTCAACCAATCAACTCGACCGTCCAAAGCACAATCTCGATACTAGTACTTGATGGTAAACAGAGAAATGAGGGAAAAAGGTATTAGGGCTTAATTTCCATAACCCTAAAACCAATACATATATTATTGACATTTTACATATAAAACCCTGAACAGAGTAAAAATTATTATACTAGTTAACACCCCCCGTCAAGATGGTGCATAGATATTTCTCATGCCCATCTTGTATACAATAGAATTGAATGACATACTTCCCAATCCTTTGGTTAAAATATCTGCTAGTTGGTTCTGTGACTTAACAAATGGAATGCAGATGACCCCTTTGTCCAACTTTTCTTTAATAAAATTTCTATCAACTTCAACATGTTTTGTTCTGTCATGTTGTATTGGATTATGTGCAATGTTAATACTTAATAGCTGCCTTGTTGTCACAATACAACATTAGTGGTGTAGTATTCTGTAGTCCTAACTCCTACATAAATTTTTTAATCCAAAGCAACTCGCAAGTGCCTTGTGCCATTGCTCTATATTCTGTCTCTGCACTTGATCTGGCAACAACTGTTTGCTTCTTGCTTCTTCAGGTAACTAAGTTACCTCCTACAAATGTGCAAAAACCCGATGTAGATCTCCGATCATCTAGAGAGCCGGCCTAATCTGCATAAGTGAATGCCTCAATCTTCAGGTGACCATGGTTTAGAAATAGAAGCCCTTTTTAGAAATAGAAGCCCTTTTCCTGGAGCTGATTTCAGGTACCTCAAAATATGATAAACTGCTTCCAAGTGTGATTTTCTAGGATCATGCATATACTGACTCACTACACTCACAACATATGCTATGTCTGGCCGAGTGTGTGACAAATAAATCAATTTTCCAACCAACCTTTGATATCTCTCCTTCAGCTTTCAAGCGGTGATTTGGCTCAATTGGTGAATTTATAGGTCGACATCCAAGCTAACTGTTTCCTTGAGTAGATCTAAAACATATTTTTGTTGTGATATGAATATACCCTTATCTGATAAAACATATTTTCGTTGTGATATGAATATATCCTTATCTGATCTTGCCACTTCAATACCAAGAAAATATCGCAACTTTCCTAGGTCTTTTATTTCAAAATTTTTTGCGAGATAATCTCTAAGCTTGCTTATTTCCTCTAAATTGTTTCCAGTTACCACTATGTCATCAACATAAACAATCAGGATAGTAATTTTTCCATTACACAATTTTATGAACATAGTGTGATCTGCATTGCTCTGTTTATACTCAAACTCGAACAATGCCTTACTAAATTTGTCAAACCCAGCTCTTGGTGATTGTTTCAAGCCGTATAAAGCTTTTCTTAGCTTGCACACTTTTCCAACTGTCTTTTTTGAGGAGAACCCTGGCGGAAGCTCCATATACACCTCTTCTTTTAGGTCACCGTGTAAGAAAGCATTCTTCTCATCAAACTGTTGTAAGTCCCAACCTAAGTTGACAGCACGTGCCAAGAGAATGCGAATAGAGTTCAATTTTGCCACATGAGCGAAGGTTTCCTAATAATCAATTCTGTAAGTTTGTGTAAATCCTTTTGCAACAAGTCTGGCTTTGTATCTCTCAATTGATCCATCTACTAACACTTCATTGAAAAAATCCATTTACATCCTACTATTTTTTTTCAGCAGGTAGGTTCACAAGCTCCCATGTTCTATTTTTTTCCAAAGCCTTCATCTCCTCAAACATTGCTTCCTTCCATTTGGGATTTACAATTGCCTCTTTCCAATTTTGTGGAACATAAACAGAAGATAAAGGTGACAAAAAAACTCTATATGAAGGAGACAATGAAGCATATAAAATAAAATCAGAGATTGGATGTTTAGAATGATTTCTAACACCTTTTCTAAGAGCAATAGGAACATTGAGATCATTAGGAATAGAGTTGATAGGATGCACGCTTGTTAAAGACTTACAGTGGTTTTGAGGTTGAAAAGAAGGAACTAGATCCGGAGATAACTCTTGGCTAGATGGAGAGTGCAAGATGGCTTTATTTCTCCTCTTCATTATGTACACTTGCCAGTCGCTAACATTTGTGTTCTCAGCATATTGTTGTACTTTCCCCCCCAACTCTATCCTCTTCAACTCGATATTTTTCTTTGTTCCCTTAATTGTCTTGCAATTCTTGTAGCTGTTGAAATTCCTCCTCTGCATTATCTTTCTTATTTTCCTCTTCAACTTGCTGACACTCTTCATCTTTTTTCTTTCTCCTCTTCAGCTTGAGGAAACTTAAGTATGGAAGTCCATCTTGGCATATCAGTTGTACATGTATTCATCTCAGGTTTTAAGTGCCCGTCGGCACGGGCCGTATCCACCGTGCCGTACCGTGCCAACAAGTTATTGGCACGATACAGACCCCGTGCTAGTGGCACTGTTCAAAACCCTCTATTCTTTAAATTAGTGAGTAATTTTCTCAATGCAATTCAAAATATGTGATAAAAAGATATAATAAATAGTTAGAATATTTTGTTGCTAAAGAAAAATAAATATTTCACGATATTATGTGTTGGCACACAAGAATTTTTTTGACCGGCAAGCATCGGTACGGCTCGGCACGCACCGTGCCGTATCGTGCGAGCAAGTTTCCGGCACGACCTCGTACCACGGCACTTAAATCCTTGATTCATCTGTTCTTTCTCAAATTGATTCTCCCCCTCAAAAGATGGGCGTGAATAGTATGCCTCACGTTCCCTAAATGTTACATCCATTGTGATAAACGTCTTCCTTTAAGATGGATGATAGCATTTATACCCGTTTTGTGTAGCAAAGTACCAAATAAAAATGCATTTCATAGCTCGAGGATCAAGCTTATCATTCGTTCTTTGGTGATGGTGCACAAAACAAATACAATCAAATACTTTAACCGGAACAGTATAATAAGTAGCACCCAACAATTTTTCAAGAGGGGTTTTAAAGTTGATTACCTGCAGTGGCATTCGATTAATCAAGTACGTTGCCGACAAAATAGCATCACCCCAGTAATTCTTTGGTACATTCATAGAAAATAGCAATGAATGAGCAACCTCAAGTAGATGTCTATTTTTTCTCTCCGCTATATTTTGTGCTGGGGTGTTAACACAACTAGTTTGATGTAAGATTCCAAAATCATGTGGGTAATTTTGAAACGCATTCTCAGTATACTCTTTACCATTATCAGATCGAAAAATTTTGATTCTAGTACTAAATTGGTTCTCTACCATCTTATGAAATAGTTTGAAACAAGAAAACACTTGATTTTTTTTGTGCATTAGATACACCCAAGTTGTACGACTGTAATCATCAAAGAAAGTAACAAACCATCTATATCCAGAAATAGAAGGCACCTTAGTAGCACTGCACATATCTGAATGAACAATTTCAAAAGGAGAATTGCTTTTATTATCACTAATTGAATAAGTAACACGAGTATGCTTTGCAAGTTCACAAGCATCACATGTAAGAAGTTCAGGATTACACTTCTGAAACAATCGAGGAAACACTTTCTCCATTATTTGAAAAGAAGGGTACCAAGTTGAAGATGCCATTGGAGTATCTTTTGACAAGTCGACATCACTTCAGTCTGATGAGCAGAATGATGTGCAAATACTCTTTCTGACTCTTCCTCTAGGAGATAAAGCCCATCATGCACTTTACCGAAGCCAATCGTTCTCTTCGTCTCCAGATCCTAAAAAACACAATTGGATGGAAAGAAAGTGACTTTACAATTAAGATCCCTAGTTATAGCACTGATAGATAAAATATTATTGGAAAAAGTAGGAACATGGAGAACTGAAGACAAGGTTAGATCAAAAGTGCAAGCTATGGAACCTTTACCAGAAATAGAAGAAAATGAACCATCGGCAATACGAACTTTTTCTTTGCCGGAAGAAGGAAAGTATGATAAAAAATGATTTGACACACCCGTCATATGATCAGAAGCATCGGAATCAATGATCCAAGGAGAAATATTATTCCTAACTGAATGAAAAGCACTAATGAACATACTTGAAAGCAAGGATTTAAGTGCTGTGGCACGGGGTCGTGCCGGAAACTTGCCGGCACGGTACGACACGGTACGGCACGGTGCGTGCCGAGCCGTGCCGATGCGTGCCGGTCAAAAAAATTCTTGTGTGCCGACATAGTAGCATGAAATATTTATTTTCTTTAGCAACAAAATATTCTAACTATTTATTATGTCTTTTTATCACATCTTTTGAACCAAGGATTTAAGTGCCGTGGCACGGGGTCTTGCCGGAAACTTGCCGGCACGGTACGGCACGGTGTGTGCCGATGCGTGCCGGTCAAAAAATTCTTGTGTGCCGACACATAATAGCATGAAATATTTATTTTCTTTAGCAAAAAAATATTCTAACTATTTATTATGTCTTTTTATCACATCTTTTGAACTTTATTGAAAAAATTACTTACTAATTTAAAGAATAGAGGGTTTTGAGCTGTGCCATCGGCACAGGGTCTGTATCTTGCTGGTATTTGTTTGGCACGGTACAGCAGGGTGAATATGGCAGTGCTGATGGGCACTTAAAACCTTAATTTGAACTTTATTGAGGAAATTACTTACTAATTTAAAAATAGAGGGTTTTGTGCTGTGTCATCGGCACGGGGTCTGTATCGTGCCGGTATCTTGTTGGCACGATACGACACGGTGGATACGACCCGTGCCGACAGGCACTTAAAACCATGCTTGAAAGTGCAAAATTAGATGCAGAGGCAATTGCATTTGTAGAGGAACTAGAACTAGAATCAAGTTTGGACATCAATTTCCTAAGTGTTTGCAGATCTTCCTGAGAGAAGTTGTCGAATCCTAGTGGGGTTCCCTCTTGTGAATAAGGCTCCATTAATTCGGATTGATATGCTTGCCTTCTTCCAGATCCTCTCCCTGATCCACCTTTTCCTCGTCCTCTAGTAGGCCGTCCATGAGGTTTCCAGCATGTATCGCAAGTGTGAGTTGTCCTCCCACAATGATCGCACATGAGCTGGTCCTTATCGACCACTCCCGGAGCACCTACTTTGCTCTGATTTTCTATTACGCTCCTTAAAGAAAAGTTTGTAAGCAATGCTGATTTATCAGTGGAGTAATTTGATGTACCATCACATTCAAGGTTTTAAGTGCCCGTCGGCACGGGCCGTATCTATCGTGCCGTACCGTGCCAACAAGATACCGGCACGATACAGACCTTGTGCCGATGGCACAGTTTAAAACCCTCTATTTTTTAAATTAGTACGTAATTTTCTCAATAAAGTTCAAAAGATGCGATAAAAAGACATAATAAATAGTTAGAATATTTTGTTGCCAAAAAAAAAAAAATATTTCATGCTATTATGTGTCGGCATAAAAGAATTTTTTTGACCGGCACGCATCAGCACGGCTCGGCACGCACCGCGCCGTACCATGCCGGCAAGTTTCCGGCACGACTCCATGCCACGACACTTAAATCCTTGGGCGAAACCTACGGGTTAGCCAAGAGATTTGGTATTGAACTTATGACCTTGCATTCATCATGAGCATACTATTGAGCATAGTTTCTATATTGTTCAGGCATATTAGCTGCATTTGTTGGTTGGTTACTTTCTTACCTTTCTTCTATTATGCCTGATTTAGACCTAGTGGGAAAGTCGACGTGGTTGGTGGCCGAACCCACTGGAAACTTTGTTGTATTTCTCACCCTACTATTTCCACAGAGCCGGGATCGAACGAGCCGGTCGAGGATTGCGGTAAGGGCGTCGCGCCCTAGGTAGAGACCGCCCGAGATGGTTTACTTTTGTTATAGTTGCACACCCTTTTACATCATCTTTTGTATTTGATGATTATAGTTGCCAACTTTAAATGTATTAAAGGTTTATTTTGAGGTATATGTGATGTAAAAAAAAATGATGCAAAGATTGTAAAGACTTTAAAGATACTTGCATGTATGTGATTTAGATTAATCATAGTACTTGTATGTGGTTTAGTTTAGTACTTTCACTCTGGCTATTGCTTGCCCTCGTGTAAGCCATTTTGTATGCTTCCGCAACTGCAAAATTTATACTCTATATGTACTATTGTTGAGCCTTGGGTGGACAGGGGAGGTTCTGTCCGTTCGGCGTCTATTTGACGCTCTCGAACCGGCCAAAAAGGATCGGGCTCGGGACGTTACATATCGTGTGTCGGCATGAAAGCGTGCCGGTGCCATACCGTGCCAGGCAGACAGCAGTACGCCCCCATGCCATGATACTTTAAACCGTGCTCTCTGCTCACTCGCCACTTTTGGGTACCCTAATTAACATCCCGGCGTCCAAAACTGTTTGGTACTCCAGATTTAGTAGATTTCAACTTTTCGAATTCGTTGTCGCGTCCATTTTGCGCCAAAGCAGCTCCAACTCGGTCCAGCACTCCGCAGATGTGCTGAACATTAACTCACACTGTGACCTTGCCCATTTATGAAGGTCTTGTACAGTATGGTCAAGCCAGTTGCCACATGTCTATTCTCTCTCACACGCACAGAGTTAGTTCAATTATCACGTCTTACACTCGCGCGCGCACACACTGAGTCAGGTCAGTTACATGTTAATCACATGTCTATTCTTACATGCGCCCGCGACGCACTCACGCACACATGAGTCAGCCAGTTATTCATGCACGCACAGGGTGCTCTTTTTGCCCACTCCTTCACTTTATAAATCTTTTTAGTGGGGTATGTCTATATCAAGTGCACTAGTGAGAAGGGAGCTTGTTTATTATCATTAATATGGGCATAAAATCAGGGACCTCTGGCTGTGATGTTGAATAGAATATATCTAATGCAATCATACATTACCAAAGGAATATATCTGAGCATAATCTAATTTTCAGTGATAATTAAAGTTTTGCACCTTCCTCAATCTCTATGTGCATGCAATTGTCTAATTTCTACTCAGAAGATACATACAGGATTGTTATGCACATCTAACAATTTACTTTCAAATTCAAAATAATCATATTCAAATTTCTTGTAATATGTTTGATGCAGTTGGCATGCAATGCTCATACAATATGTGATGACGAACTTAAGCCCCTGGGAACTGGACTGTACCCTGTAATATCTATCATTAATCACAGGTAGTCTATGACTTGGTTCAGTTTCCCTTTTTCTTGCGAGGCCTTTTAGTTCAAGACTATTCCATTTGTAGTTATACGGTTGTCTTATTGGAATCATTTGGAATTTCAGTTGTGTGCCGAATTCAGTTTTGGTATTTGAAGGTCGGGTAGCATATGTTCGTGCGTTGGAACCTATAAATAAAGATACTGAGGTGATCTCTCTCTCTCTCTCTCTCTCTCTCTCTCTCTCTCTCTCTCTACGCGCACACACACACATCTTTGTTGTCGAATCAGGTGATCATCCCTTTTATAATGCATTTTTCAGTAGTATATAATAAGGTGAAGCGTTTGATTATGTCATTAACAAATTCTTTTCTTTTAAGGTCTCAATAAGTTACATAGAAACTGCAGCTACGACAAAGAAAAGGCAGATTGATCTAAAGCAGTACTTTTTCACCTGCAGGTGTCCTCGCTGTACAAAGGTTTTCTTTTTTTGGGGCTTACTCTGATTATCCTTTTTTTTTGGTTGGGGGGTATGGTAACTTTTTTCTCATGATTTTTACTTTCACGTCTGTTATTTTGTTTTGTGATGCAAGAATCCAAATGAGGAGCTTCAGGATGATGCTATCCTTGAAGGGTACAGATGTAAAGACCCGAAATGCTATGGTTTTTTGCTTCTTGACTCAGGTTAATTTTCAACAGTGACCTGCTTGCTTAACCTATCTCAAAGATAACCTATTTCATTTGAGTTTAACACATTGGATCAGCTGTTGTGTTTTTCTTGCAGAAGAGAAGGTTTTAACATGTCAACAATGTGGTCTAGCTCGAGACGAGGAAGAAGCAAAACCGATGTCTAGTGAAATAGCTCGATTATTAGACAAAGCTTCTACAGTTTTCTCTGCTGGAAATATCCTTTTCGATGAACTCCTAATTGTTCTCTAGCATTCATGTTTCCAAAGCTCTATTAGCATTCATGTTTCCCAAGCTCTATGAATAGTCTGTTATAATCTGATTCCATCAAAATAATATTGTTTTTATGGACCAATGTCTTGACATGAGAATAGATTATTCTGAAGCTTGCACTATGTATAAAACTGTTGAGCAGCTTCAGATAAAGTTGTGCCATCCATTTTCACTTGACCTGCTACGAACTCGTGAAACTCTTTTGAAGGTAAATCTATTCATAGGTCACTGCTTTTTATTCCCTGATTTATTTTTTTAATATCATTCTATTTCAAATAATGGGAACAATCACAGTGAAGTGAGTTGTCAAATCTCTAATTGAATAATGTTGTTAATACAGGTTTCCATGGAGCTAAAAGATTGGGCAGGTGCCTTGACTTATTGCAAATTGACAATTCCAGTTTATCAGAGTATGTATATTTGCCTTTTCAACTAGTTATTACAATATACCTAAATTTTTATGTTCATTAAGTGCTTATTATCATCTTCTTCCTTTTTTTTTTTTTTTTTTTTTTTTTCAAATTTAAGTTTGATATTGCAGTAGTGCAAACTGTGCACCAGAGGACCTAATGAGCTGAGAAAATTAAATTTTCAGCAGATTGTCTGGTTTCAGAGTTTACAAGAAAGCAAGAAAGAAAAAGCATTTTGTTTATGACCGCAAAGTGTTTTTTCCTGCCCAGAAACGTAATGAAAGTAGCTTGATGACGAAAAGATTGCCTGGGGATTGTCATTAAAATTGTGAAAAAGCAACAGTTAGGGATTAATAATAAGACAAGAAGGAAACTTCTAGGGTTTACACCAAGGAAAATCCTACCTTTACACACCAAAAAGAGGGTGTAGATCTTGCACACCCTAAACCTTTTGGGATTTTTTATTTAAAAATAAGTTGACAAGGCATAAGAGCAATAATAGCCCTTGGATGATTCAATGCAAGATTTACACTCTTTTTTGGGGTGTACAAGTAGCTTTGCTCTTTCACTAAGGAAAATACTAGCTGAGTGTAGATCTTACACCCTGCATCCAAGGATTTACAAACTCTTTGGGGCTTTTAATAGTATTAAAAGAAAAAGTTGACGAGACATGGGAGTAATTGTAACCCTTGGATGATGGTGTGTAAGATTACCTTTTTAGGGTGTACAGGTAGCAGTACTTTTTTACCAAGGAAAATTCTATGTTATGTCCCTCATTCAAAGGTTTACAAACCATTTGTGATTTCTAATATTATTGAAAAAAGGTTGACAAGACATGGGAGTACTAATAGCCCCTAGATGATAGGGTGTAAGGTTTTCTCCCTCTTTTGGGGTGTACTAATACTATTGCTCTGTCACCAAGGAAAGTGCCATTTATGCCACCCCAAAAAAAAGGGTGTAGATCTTATAACCCTATTCAAGGGTTAACCATTTAGGGTTTTTAATATTAGTTTTTAAAAATAGTTGACAAGACATGGGAGTAATGATAGCCCCTGGATGATAGGGTGTAAGATTTATACCCCTTTTTAGTGTGTATAGGTAACATTGTTCTTTCACCCAAAGAAGCATTGTTGGTCATACTAGCAGAAAGGCCAAAAAAAAAGAAAATATCCTTCTCTCAAGACTTACAAGTTAGGGATATTTTTTACAATTAGCCCCCTGAAAAATATTTATTTTAAAAATAGCCCCAGCAAATTTAAATTTGCAAAAATAGCCCTGACCCTACCACGTGGGCACCACGTCAACGCCATGCGGGCCGGGCTGGGCCAGATAGTTAAGTTAAACACGGTAAACCATTTACCGTGTCTAAACACGGTGAATTGTTCACCATGTCTGGACAAAGGGAAGGACAAGGGAAAATATAGAAAAAGATAAGTATGGGACACGGTGAACCATTCACCGTGTTCAACTTAACACCCCAACCGTCCACGTGGCGCTGACGTGGCCCACGTGGCAGGGCCATGGCCATTTTTGCAAATTTAAATTTGCTAGGGCTATTTTTAAAATAAATTTTTTTCACGGGGCTAATTGCAAAAAAGCCCTACAAGTCATAATTCATTATATATATACTCCATATTTTATAGTTTGTCTCGACTATCAATTTGTCAAAATAATTCGTCCAATTTGACATTTTCACTGATATAATCCCACTTTTCGGCTAGGTATGTACCCAAGAATTCATCCAATGGTAGGACTGCAATATTATACTTGTGGAAAGCTTGAGTGGTAAGAAATAGTCAAAGTACCCTAATTATTTTTCCCAATCATTTTATCTTTTATATAACAATGGATGTATGGCATGCTCAATGAACTCTTTTTCTTGTGTGCAATATTCTTCGGTTGATTTGCTCCACATGATCTATTTGTCCATTATTAATTACACTTTACCGATTGATGTGGGAAGGTTTAGGGAATTTTGGGGTTCTTGAGAATTGCATAAAATACAGATCAAGCGATTCATAAAAATCAACCCGAAAAGAAATAAACGACAAATCTAGAAGTTTGAAAACTTAAACAAGAGATTGGTTAGGAAAAGATCGCACCTTGGAGTTTTCACATTGCACGCACGCGGGCGAGTGGGCGTAGCTTCTTTCCATCGTCGAGTCTTAGCCGGTTTGCTAGTACTCCTAACTAATAGAAAGATAATTCACGAGACTCGCTCTCGAGCTGGACTCACTCCGGTCGATGCTATCGCAAAGGCAAGGAAAATTTATGAGGAATTTAAACAACTCAATTCTCATTAATCAAAAGCATGCCTTACAATAGGGTCTTGACCTTTATTTATAGAATATACATTAAAACGACTAAGAATACTACCAGGAGTCCTGAAAAGGAAATTAAACAAATTTGCATAGCAAAATCAAAATAGAGTTCTAAAAAGGAATAGAATTCTAATATAAAACTTTCTAATAAACTAAAACTTTCAAATAAAATTCCTAATCTAGTAAAACTTTCAAAATCAATCCACCGAATTTGAATTGGACTCAAATTCAAGTCAGGCTTCTAGTATCGGTCCATTGTCCCAACCAAATATTCCAAATATGGTTCCGATGACGAGTATAAGTCTTTTTTAGGACCCGTTTCCTCATCAACCCTCCCTGGCTTGGAAAAATTTGGCTCCGACGAATTGTGATAATGTATTCTTTATAAAGTTTCAGGTTCAATCCTTCGAATCTTCTCGTGTGAGCCACATCGCGTCCTCTTGAGGCATGTACAATCATATGACTAAGAATATGCGATTCCCTCCATCTCATGTTGATACAATCCATCTCATGTTGATACAATACAGTCATCGAGTATCGTTTCGATTGCACTTTTCTCTTTCTACAAAGAAGGGGTAGAAAGACAAGTTGAAGGTGGAATAAGACTATCAAATGAAGAAAAATCTGAGTCATATATATCTTCATGGTAGGGTGTTAGGTCTTCAATATTAAAAATAGAGCTAATCTCTGTGTCGGGTGGTAATTCCAACTAATAGGCATTAGAACCAATTTTCTTTACAATTTTATACGGAGCCATTCGTCGTGCATGCAATTTCTTATCTGCTTCTTTGGAAGCCGCTCAGGTCTAATTTTGACCATAATCATATCTCCTTTAAATTCTTTTTTTTCTGGGTGGTCTTTAGGAGATTTCTTGCAAGTTTCGTTACTAAGAATTATTCGTCTTTGAATTTCATTATGCAATTCTCGTATATGTTGAGCAAAAGAGTGCATATTCATTGCTTTGGTAACCGATAAGTAAAGGTGCTGAATCAATAGGTTTTCATGGTTTGTATCCCGTAATGGTTTCAAAAGGACTCATGCCGATGTTTAGTTGACGGAGCTATTGTATGCAAATTCAGCTATGGGAAGAATACTGTTCCAATTGCTAGTGTTATCGCCAACTAAGCACGTTACTAAATCACCTAAACCTCGATTGACAACTTCACTTTGTCTGTTCGTTTGGGGTGGTGCGCAGATGAAAATTGCAATTTTGTTTGCATTATTTTTAAAGGGTTTTCTAGCTAACAAATAAGACGCCTCTATCTATAACTATTGTTTTGGGCAATCCATGCAACGTGAAAAGTGAAAGGCATCATATGTTTTTCTACAGGGTATAAAATGTACCATTTTAGAAAATCTATTGACAACAACCATAATTGAATCGTGCTTCCTAATAATCTTGGGTAAACCTAAAACGAAGTTCATATTTTGCCGCTTGCCTTTAGCTCGCTGACATGTCCCACACCTCTCGATAATTTTTGCAATATCCCGTTTCAAGCTAGGTCAGTAAAACCTATCTTACCATGGTAATGGTCTTGTCCTTCCCAAGTGACTTGCTAATCCTCCCTACGCAGTTCCAACACAATGAAATCTCGTAGTGACCCGTGGGGTATGCATAATTGACATCCCGAAAAAGGATGTTGATTGTGTAAGACATAATCATTACTAGTGATCGTACTCTTCGAAAGTGCAGTGTAGATTTCACCAAAGTCGAGCCGACTTTGATATTCTTCCTTGACACTCAAGCTTAGTGCGTTGCAGCCTTGCAGGCTTATTGTCTACACCAGCACGATGTTTGAGAATGAAGGTGTATTCTTGAAGGAATTCTACTCATTTGGCATGTTGGGATCCTAACTTCTTTTTTGAATTTAGATACCTCAAGACCTGACGGTCATAAAAAAGAATAAACTTTCTAGGCAAACTGTCAGGCCCTGGACTTAAACGGAAGCTCACCAGTCACGTGCACAGACCCGCTGTGTACACCACGACCTCAAGTATACACCAGACGTCTGCAATCAACATAGTAAAACATAATGTCTTAACCAGGTAATCAGAGCAAAACTAAAACTTCATAAGCTGATACAAATACAAAACCCTATTACAGCTTCAAAGTAAAGTCCATTCTATAAAGTCCCAATATACAACACTGAACCAAACTAAAATAAACTTGTAGAGGTTCATCAATTTAACATCGAGAAGGCTCTAGCTAGCCGCTGACCCCTCGTTAGGAACCCTAGCCTTTCTCGCTGCGGAAGGCTCTGCATAAAACTATTAACAAAAGGGCGTGAGTATTATTAAACAATAGTTTCCAGTGGGTAAGCCGCCGAGAGTAGCGAAGTACACCACTAGGTCAACTGAGGCATGAGTACATAGCAATAAGTAAGCAAATTAAGTGTAACAAATAAATGAAGTAATTCAACCATAGCATGCCTCACAAAATATGTTTTCTAACATGTCTGATAATCTAGTTCATCATAACAAGTTCTATATGTCATGCTAATTGTCAGTTTAATCAACTATATGTCATGCTATATGCAGAATATCATCATAATTTAACTAGCTAATGGCATTATGTTATCTTCCTACACTAGCAATAGTGTAAACGTACTGTATTGCTATTATACTTTTGACTCACAGGAATGTCAATCTCCTAGTATGCTCATTACTGGGTCTACTCAATTAATGACATAAAGTATCTTTACTACTATGTCCATCTAAGGTTAAAGGCATTTACATTAACCCAATTAACAAGAGACTTACACATGGTAAAGTCCCAGCCCGTGCCATGCTTAATGGGCTCCGTGGAAGTCAACACTACCCACGGCAATCCATTTCGGCGCTTAGTCTCGTACATAAGCGTGCAATCTGTCGCGTAGGCCAACTCCGGAGTGCTGGCTTGTGGGGCGCGACCCTCACAAGCATGTGCGAATAAGCACATCGGCAAGCAAGCGTAATCTATAGCATAGGGTTTACAAGTTCATCACGTCTCTAACATGGAATCTCAACTTGACACAAGGTCGACCATTTAACACTAAGTCATAATTCACTATCAACTACTTGGTGGCAAGTTTCTATCAATAGATAGTATGACTTAAACAAGTTCATGCTTTACATCATATGGATGATTCTAACTGGCTATACCCGCATACTTTCATATAGTTCTCTCACTACTCCCTATACATAAGGAAAGTGGGTTACTAAGGTCATACTCAATGACTCATTCTAGTGTTTATGTAATTCATGGCACATACTCTCTAGTTCTACATAAACTTCCACTACCTGGAGTAAATGAGTATTAGCCAAGTACCTCTACTTGACTACGCAGGTATACTCTCATGCAAGGTTTTAAGTGCCCGTCAGCACGGGCCGTATCCACCATGCCGTACCGTGCCAACAAGATACTGGCACGATACAAATCCCGTGCCGATGGCATAGCTCAAAACTCTTTATTTTTTAAATTAGTAAATAATTTCCTCTATAAAGTTCAAAAGATGTGATAAAAAGACATAATAAATAGTTAGAATATTTTGTTGGTAAAGAAAATAAATATTTCATGCTATAGTGTGTCGGCACACAAGAATTTTTTTGACCGGCACGCATCGGCACGCACCGTGCCGTACCGTGCCAGCAAGTTTCTGACACGACCCCGTGCCACGACACTTAAATCCTTGCCCTCATGTAGTCATGTTCAATTCTAATTATTTACCTAGAACATATTCAATAGCATAATATTCATGTTATGTCATATAACCCAGTTCTAGTTACTTAACTAAATCATGTACAAAGCACAAAGTTCACACTAATTCTATCAGATGAAAACAATAACCAACTTGTCAACATAAATATGCGAAACATCATCTACGGTACTCTTTATATGATTTCCATATAAATGTATAAGTAACCTCACTATACATGATTTGCCAAGAGTTCTAGCATTATGTCTATAACATGGAATTGCATAATTTAACTCAAAAGTAAAACACCATAATATATCCTTCACTTAGTTATATATCTAAACTAAGTGTCGTATTCATAGCTTTATATCCATTCATTCATGAATGATGTCCTACTTAACTTGTCTACGCAGGAATACTAATATCAGGTAATGCAGGTTAAACAAGAAGTGATCTATGTATGCGAAGCCCTTTCATAATTCTCCCCCACTACATAGAGGTTTCTTTTTATGCAAATTTATGCATCTCGATGCATGCCCAAATTCATTCAAATAAACATGTATTCCCATGAATATGCAACGATTCCAATTCCATAATGTCAAAGAAGTCAGAGAGGGATTTCACCCATTTCGGTAAGGTCAAACCCACCAATTAGTCGATGGCTCTCTTTGATTCCGCAGCTGAAGGTAATCCGAAGCCTCCATGTACCTTAGTAAACATTCTAAAATCAGCTAGGAGCGTAGTTCAGCCCTCTACATCAAAACTCCCATAATCACTTGGTTTAAGCATGAATCTCACCTAGGATTGAACCAAGGTCAAATCTCCACTTCACTTCAGGTTAGAGCACACCACCTCTAACCTTTGATGATCACAAATTTCAGCCCAAAGGAGTCAAATCCCCTGCTGCGAACCTGCTGTGAGTCTGCAAAGAATTTCCTTAAAACATTTATTTCAACATTAAAGCAAGTGAAATAGTAGCTAACTCATCTTCCAAGGCTCCAACTCAGTTTCTACTGAGTTAAGATTGAAGAACCACAGCTAAAATACTGTTTCTACAGCTGCTACAAGTCTCCCCCAATCTAGCTTTAAATAATGCTGAGATGCGAGAAACCACTTCCCGCGATTTATGAACAATCACAACCCTCGCTCGTGACAAACGAAGCTAAAAAGAAGTTTTTCCTCCCTAGCTTGCCGTAGGCTCATCGGAACACCAATCTGAGCTCTCCAACACGTCGATTTTATCCTCAATTAGGATTCCATGCGATCAATTTCAAGCTAGGCCCTCTATCCTACGAAGTCGCATTTTTAAGCTTAGGTTTCACATAGCCTGATTCTATACAAATTGCATAAAACACATATAGCAATCTAAGCTTCAATACACCAAGAACCTCATATCCAATTAATTTAGAGGATTTATATCAATCTCTAACCAGGAATTATAGTTAACTCACCTTGATTCCCAGCTGTCCAAGTTCATACACGACACTTACACATATAGCTCTCTCTAAGTTTTCATGGCAACAAGCTATAGTAACCAAGAATTCCATTCTTCCACCTTTTTATAGAGTAAATAACATCATTCTAACCAGGAATTCACTTCACCCAACCTCAAATTTCAGCTACCAGATGAATTCATATAATTCTACTAGGTTTCTTCATAGAATTACATGCTGTCGACATACCTTCTCTAAGCCTTTTCATTGTAATAGGAGTTCTAGCATCTATAAGTTAAGAAATCCATAACCCATAGTTTAGACCCCTTTTATTTGAGCAATTATCCTAACCTGAACCAGGATTTTCAGCTCACAAACTTCTTCTCAACCCAGTTCATATATGACATCCATACTACTCAACATATAGCTTACTTCTATGACAAAACAGGTTCTAGAGCTCAAAAATTCGTAGTTCAAACCTCTTTAAGGTTAACTAGCATAGCTTTAACCAGGAAATACCTCATCCTTACCTCAAGATTCAGCTCCACCAAGTTCTCCCCTGCTCAAGAACTCCATCTCAGCTCAATTCCCTTCCACCTAACAACTCTACCAACTTCTTCCTCAAATCCTACCACATACGGTTTAGAGAGAAAGAGAGGATAAGAAAGAGATAATGAACCAGCTCCAATACGTATAGAGGTGGCTGAGGTGCTGGGGTTAAGGATAAGTCCAAACAATCTCAAATAAACCCCTCCACAAGGCTGAATTTGCTGTTTTTACAAAACAGTCCCTGCAGCTGTTACAAAACAGTCCCTGCAGTTTCTTTTCAGCACTTGACAGCAGCAGCAGCAGCACTCAACAGTAGCAGCAGCAGCACTCAGCAGCAATTGCTCTTAAGCCCTCACACAATGCCGAAACTCAGTTTTTACAGTGTTACGATATATTTTTATAGTTTATATATATTAGGATACTGTGTTTTATTGCCTTCTATAGAGTAGGATTATATAGTATGTAATCCTAGTTATACTCGTACTATAGTAGTCATTGTTACTATAATAAGACTATCTCTTGTACTATATATATTCGTTAATACAACCCAAGAGGGTATGCTCTGTTGCTCTTCTAACATGGTATTAGAGCGGGAACCCTAATTTGAGGATATCGATCCATAGCCACTATCTACTATAAGTCTCACCTTCTTCCATAGGCGTTCTTTTCTTTTTGGTGTTCTATCTCTCCTTATCCTTGGACTTCTTTCTCTCTGCTACAGTACCAACACTACAGTACTACTAGCTACAGCACCAGTGCTACAGTACAGCTACAGTACTACTACTACAGTATTTTCATCCTTTTTGTGATTCTTCTTTGCTCTTCTGGTGCCGCTCGGACTATCCTATTGCCGCTCTCTCTGGTTGCTCGTGTTGCTCGGTTTTTTCCCTGGTGCGGCCGTTTTTGTTTGTGGTGGATCCTCCTCTTAAGGTAGCAAACATGTCTTTTTCTATTTCAAAATTGCCAGTTGTTAACATCAAAACTATTATACCACTAGAACTTACTGATTTCACATATCTTGTGTGGGAACAAGTCTTTCTTAATGTTCTAGAAAGTTTTGGTGTTACATCACATGTGGACGGAACTGGTGTTGTGCCTTCTCAGACTATCGATTCTGCTGATAAGAAGGTAGTTATAAATCCCGAATATTTAAGTTGGAAAAAGGAAGACACCACTATAATTTCATGGATTAATGTCACTTTATCTCTTAGCATATTACAAATGGTTATTTCTAGCTCACCTAAAACTGCATATGATATTTGGAGAATTATTGAGGCATATTTTCTTGATAAGACTGCTTCCACGGCTTTTTCTCTGAAGTCTGAATTGCGGAGGATCAAGAAAGGCTCAATGAGTATGAGTGATTACATGCAAAAGATCAAGTTAATTGGTGATGCTCTTTAGGCGATTGGTGAAACGGAGTCGGACCATAATTTGGTCATGACTGTTCTTCTAGGGCTACCAGAAGAATATCGAGGTTTTGTTAGTGCTCTAAACATACACAGAAATAAGCCACTTTTGAACAACTTCGTCCACTCTTGATGCAAGAAGAAACGGAAGTTCAACGTCGTACTAGTGTGACGACGTCATCTGCTATTCCCACTATTGATGATGAAGCTCTTTATGCCGATCGTGGACGTGGTAATCATGGAGGTCGTGGAGGTAGATATCGTGGAGGCCGAGGACAGCGTGGTAGACACAATTCTAGTCGTGGATCTCCTGGAACCTATCCATAGTTTCAATCCAATTATCCTCAACAATCTTACACTACGAGTCTGGCATACAATGTCAGATTTGTGGACAGTTCAATCATTCTGCTCTTTAGTGTAGACAACGCTTTAATCATTCTTTCATTGTCGATGATGCTCTTCAGACCTTTGCTGCTATAAACCTTCACGAACCCGGTGAGGAGATTTGGTATCCAGATACCGGAGCATCAAATCATATGATCGCAAACTCTGGTATTCTCACAGCTTCTAAATCTTATAGTGGGCATGAAAAAATTCTTATTGGTAATGAAAATTTATTTGATATTACTCAGACAGGTGATACTCAATTGAATACATTTTCTAACTCCTTTGCTCTTAAAAATGTTCTTGTTGTTCCTGCTATTAAGCGAAATTTACTTTCAACCATTGTTTGGTTGGGGGTTAAGGGGTGGAATAACCCCTTAAGCCCTATTTTATTCCCAAACACCCTAAAAAATGGGTGGGGTTAGCTAATCCCACCTCAAATGGGTTATCCCGGCTTAGCTAACCCCACCTAACCCCAACAAACTCCAACCAAACACTATTTTCTATTCATAATAACCCACTATTCTTCTTATCCCACCTACTCCAGCCAAACACTATTTTTCACTATCCTGCACTAACTCCAACCCCCAACCAAACACAAAAATACTTTAACCCCACCTTAACCCTGAACTTAACACTATCCCTGGAATAACTAGTTTTTCCTTAACCCCGAACCAAATGGTAGCTCAGTGCGTAAGTTTTGTCATGATAATAATTCTCTTTTTGAATTTGACTCCACTGTTATTTCTATGAAGCACAAGGAAACAGGGAAGGAGCTTCTTCGATGTCCTAGCTCGGGAACATCACTTTATCCAATTTATTTCATATTGACACCTAATTTTGGCGATTATTGCATCGAAAGCCCCATTCGAGCTTCGAAACATTTTCAAAGTTAGGACAACAGTCCAAGGGTCAAACACAATAACACTGCCGAAAGCAGCCTGAAATGCACAATTGTATAAAGGACCCTATGATTTCTTACAATTAAGCAATTAGTTTATAAATTGGAGTGTAGTCTTTTTACTGGTGCTTCCTCAATTTGGAAGCCGACCAATGACACTAGTAGGTTGGCAGCGAGGTTCTGGGCCATGCTCGCAGTCGGGATCACCAACGGTTGCCGATGATAAAGTTGGAGCACGCCGGGACAAGAAGTCCACATGAGCGCGCAACCAGCACCTGCCCACTGCAGTGACTCGGGTTGTCACTAAGGTGAGTATGAGTACCAGGGAGGTCGAGGGGCTACTGTGCTCCCTCACGGGAGCGTTACCCACTGCTGGAGGTGGCCGTAAAGAGAGGCTCTGCCTTGGGTGAGTGTAGCTAGGTAGGCGCTGGCCACAATTGGTAGGCGCTGGCCAGGGGAGGTGATGTTCAACAAGAAGAAGGCCAGGGAGGTGATGGCCTGCAGCTGGAGGTGGAGGCAGAGGCGGTGGCTGCGACAATGGGTCTACAAGATTTGGCCATGGAAGCCCTCTTTGGGGTTTGACCAAAACAGGGCTCGATAAGGTTTTGGTGCAGCAGGGCGGGCAGTGCCGAAGGGAATCACCGTAGGTCCAGGAGGCCGGTGGCGGCAGTTCAACTGAGAAGACTACGGGAGTGAGAGGGAGACGGGGAGAGAGAAAAGAGGGTTTGGCTAGAGCAGGGTAGTTGGAGATCGGGGAGGGCCGATGACAGTGAGGGGAGGTAGGTGGCAGTTGTGTTAAGGAGAGGGCGAGAGAGAGAAGAAAAAAAGGTTAAAAATCATAACTTCGACATTTTATACATAATGTAACAATTGTAGTTTCTTGCTCAAAACTCTTTGGCATGTGTATTTTTCACAGTAGTACCTCCCACTAAAATTTCATGTAGTTTGGTATATAAAATGTCGTGCTTTTTTTGTAGAAAAACCCACAACTTATCGGTTGCTCTCTTGCCGTTTTTCTCTTCAAGCCATGCTTTTTATCGCGTGAAGTCGCAGTTAGGTCTCTCCCACAACTTACGATAATGCCAGATCTCGAAAGTGGCGAGTTTGTTTCATTGAAAACTGTGAAGTTTCACAAAAATTTCCAACTTGAATTTTATTTGATAAAAAATTGGTTGCTACGAAATGCGAAATAATTTTTTGTCTCCGAAAGCTTAAGTTGCCAAAGAATGTCATTTTTAAATTCTATATTCAATATTCTTTGTCAAATATGGGCTCGGGACTTTGATATGCCTTCGATGGACCCAAATATGGACTTGAATTACATGGGAAAAAAATTAAACGAAGCTAGAGGGCTGGTGGAATTCTAATTTAGTTCTTCCTGCTCGGATACTATTTTAAAGAATGTGAAACAATCTTTTGTCTCCACAAGCTTAGGCTTCCAGAGAATGCCGATTTTATATTTTATATGCAACAGTTTCTTACTTCATATCTCTATCTTACTTCATATTCAACAGTTTCTTCGTATCTCTCTATCTTTGTTCTAGTAGTAACCTACATACTAACCCTTTATGGCTGAAACCGTTTTATGAGCTTTCTCGTAAGCTTGTATATGTAGTTTGCCTACTAGAATGGCATTGATAGTCATTGCATGGAAAAGGCCTCAACTCTGGTCCATCTTGAAGTGACTACCCAATTTTTACCTATTTTGTTGATTTGAGCTGACTGATGGCTTTTCTATTACAAACTTAGGATGCACTACTTGCTTTAATAGGAATGTAATCATGTGAATTACGTTAGATACTATATTCTAGTGTAAAAATAATTTGCACATCTGAATTCTCTGACAAAAGAACCATGAAATGAATTAAAATCAGCTAAAGTTGAAAAGTTTGGTCGTAAAATCAAAACTTCAAAAGGTTTGATAGTCTTTTCGGAACGGATCATAGTTCAGGTAAGCTCCATGCAATGATACCTAGGCATCTCTGATTCAATACATTTGCTTCATATAAAATATGATTAGAAATTGGCATATCATTTAAAATATATATATATATATATATATATATATATATATATATATATATATATATATATATATATATATATATATATATATATATATATATATTTTTTTTTTTATATTTACTTATTTCATTTTGGTTTCATTTCTTACTTTGTATTCATTCATACCCTATTCTGTGTAGGTTACTTGAACGCACAGAGGATGCTCTCAAAATGTTTACTATAGCAGCAGACATACTTCGAGTTACTCACGGTACAAGGACGCCATTTATGAGGGAACTATTAAGCAAGCTCGAAGAAGCACGAGCCGAGGCTTCTGTCAAGCTCTCAGGCAGTGATAGAGAATGAGGTCGGGAGCTGTTCTATCCAGATTGAAGCCGCTGTGCAGGTACCATTTGTGAAGGCCGAAGAGATTTTCAGGATACCATTAAGTCATGACGCCTCTGCAGTGCCATGTTAAAATGTTTCTGAGTAGAAATGGTGGCACTGCAAGATAGAAGAAGTGGGACAGTTCTAGCCTGCATGTGTATTCTTAAATATGCATACGGACTCGTCACAAGACATCGAACATTTCTTCTTTTTATCTTCTAAGAGAAAGCATTTCAGTTTAATTTTAAGGATCAGTAAATTACACACAACGGCAGGAGGGCAAAATAGATATAGGGATTCTTTTTTTCTTTTATTTTTTTTATTTGAGACTAGCTATCATACTATGTGCATCATCATGTTTAACAGCATCATATTAGTATACTGGCAATTAACTTGTGCGATGCACGAAGTTTAAACTTATATTTTTTTAATTTACTTATTTACTGTAGTTTAGATTTATATGTTGAAAAGAATTTAGTAGGATCAATGATGGACCAAACCGTATTAAGAGGATAAAAAAGGAAAGAAAAAAAAACTCTTATATTGGGAAATAAAAAGAAATCATACGTACCTAAATATTTTTTTTCAAACGATTTGAGAAGAAAACTAGAGAATCCCTATTTTGTGGTAGTTGCTACATGCTAAATAAAATAAGGTATTAATAGGATTAAAGTAGGCAAATATAGAGAATTAATAATTAATAAAAAACGGAGCGCAGGAGAGAGGGAGCGGAGGAGCAAGGGAACAAGGGAGCGGCAGTTATAGGAAGCAATGCCAGGCTGAACAGGGGATAGGTGAAGATGGCATTCCTCCCGCTGGGCCAAAAGGAGCCTTAGGTCGAGAGTCTATCAGAGTCTCTAAACCAGTCGGAGGAATCCAGCCTAGCAGTAAAAGAGAGAAGAGCACAAGGAGAAGAAGACAAATTCTAATGTCATAGAAGAGCACAAGAAGAAGAAGACAAATCCTAAAGTCGTTTGGGCAGATCAATTGGGACAGCCTTTAGTTTCCAGCTCTCCCCTTACTGGTCGTCCTCTCACTTTAATCCCCGCTGCAGCCTACCACCCTAAGGAGGATAATGGACGGAGAGCGCCATTAACTGATGGTTCCAGGAGTGGAATATTGCAAGGAAAATATGTTATTCCGAGAAGGACTTATAAAGAGGTCCTCCTTAGCTCCGCTCAACTCAACAGAAGTTGCCTTCCTCCTCCTGCTATCTCTAGGCGTTACTCCTTTTCGAGGCAGCCTTTCTCCAGGAGGCCGAGCTCCACTGTAGGCAGGTGCTTCCGGTGCTTGGCTAGAGATCATCGGGTGCAAGATTGTAGGGACCCAATCCGGTGTGCTGGGTGCTTCCGAACTGGGCACCCGGTGCGGTTCTGCCGGGCGCGTATCGAACCTCCCGTGTCCAGGATGCACAGGGCCATGCAATTTCGGCCACCCTCGCGGAAGGTATTCGTACCTGCCACGGAAGGCTTTCGTATCCGATAGCAACGATGCCAAAACGCAATCCTTGCCAACATCCTGTGCTCCACTTCCCTCGGCCACTGCCCCCAGGAGACTGTTGCGAACGACTTCGCTAACTACTTTGGGGGTTTCTCGAATGATTTCTTGGTTGCAAATCACAGCGAGAGAGACTTCGTTGTTTTTCTCCCACAGTGGGTCCAAGCACCAGATCTGATTCGAAGGGGAATAGTCAATCTGGCCCACTGCCAACTACGATGCTATTCATGGAATCCTTATAGAGATGCCACGTCGACCCGGATCATCTATAAAGCATGGATAAGGCTTGTGGATCTGCCTTTTGAATGCTGGTCCGAAGCATCTGTCGCGGTGATCGTCAACAGTTTCGGGCGTTATCTCCGAGCGGACGCGAAGAGCATCAATATGCAGGATTTGATCAGTTTTAGATGCCAGATTGGAGTAGACGACCTCGCGGAGATACCGGAGAACTTAGCAATCTCCATGGGCGACATTGTCGTGAATGTAATAGTTCAGCTGGAGAGCTCGGCACCCTTTGGAGGGGATGATCATGGCATCTCTTTCGTCGGCGGAGGCCCAAACGAAGGCGGGGACCAAATCGATCCATTTGGCCGCAGAATCGTTCAAAGAGTGGATGCTCAGGGTAGGAGATTGGGAGGCAGTAACTCGGGGAATGCTGCAATCTCTGGCGACGACGGCGGTGAAGACGATACATAGATCTCTTCGGAGATAAGAGATAGGAGACGTAACCTCCCTACCGAGACGCGCGGCGGCGCCGGAAGACGGTGGCTGTCCAGATCGCGACGACTGTTACCCCGTATCATGATGGCCGTCCGATGAGCGATGCACGAGACCCAAGGTGCATAGCGGGTGAAACCAGCGAGATCCCCAAGGTTGAGAAGCAAAAACATCGGGAATCGAAAGGAAAGGAAAAGGTTTCTGGAGAGAGTCAGTTTTCAAACCTCGTCACGGGCTCGGAGGGTTCGAGGTTTCATAGAAAGAGAAATGAGGAGGGAGCTCTGAATGGTGGGGAATCCGAGAAGGATAGGGAGAAGATTTTTTCACGAAGTTTCGCTGCGGCTCTTGATGGTCTCGGCGGACGACACGTTATATCTGCACGAGAAAGGTCAGAGCTTACCCTACAGTCCAAGGATGATCTCGGGGATCTAGTTCCTCGGGCGACGGACCCTACCCAAGGCCGCATGACGAGGGACTTGGTGGGTAAGGCCGGAGCAGGGAGCCCAGGGTGGACCACGTGGGCCGCGAACAAACAGCTCAGCAATCTTGGGTCGGTACTTCATTGGAGACAGAAAGATAAATCAATTCAGTTGGGCTCCACACAGGCGGACAAGGGAGGCTGGCAATTGTGGGCCCATTCAAGCGGTAGATCCCAGGAGGTGCAGTCGGGCCTTGATTACTTGTTGGGCCTGGGAACCAAACACACTTGGGGTAAGCAGGAGTCAATATCACCTTATGTAAGTAAAGTGGCCTTTTTTCTCAACTTGGGCCCTTGTATCGAAGCAAGAGTTTTTCTTATGAAGGGGCGCTCAGTCCATCTTGGAGGCCACGTCTGGTTCTCGCCGTCCATGGTCTCGTTTCGTCGGGGCCCCGCAGATGAACCCCTACGAATTGAAATCGGCGGCTGTGCCATTATTGCAAAACGAGGTGGTGATGTGGCCATGAGACAGCTAGATAAAATCAGAGGGTATTACAACAATGGAAGTCGAGATGTTGAAGCCATCATAGACGAAGACACATTGCTGGATGAACTCAGTTTCAAGGTCGGGAGGGGAGTGTCGGCATTCACCTCAAATCAGAGACAGCACAATCTCTTTCACTGCTCACCTGGTGCTTTAGATATGTCTCCCTCCATAAGGAAAAGTACGCGGATGGCCACCGACTCCAACAGAACCATTTTGGACCGGGCTATTACGCGCAAATCGCACTTGCGGGAGGGCCCCAGTCACATGCTGCAGGCTGCACACACTAGGAGATCCAGGGGGGAGAAAGTGGAGTTGGAGGCCAACAGTCTCCGAAAAATCAAAGAGAAAAGTGCGCTCTGCGGGATTACGTTGAGCAGTGACGACACGCGCAACCTCTGTGATTTTATTAAAGCTTTGGTCTAGTGGCTGAGAGTTATTTTGAGCATTAGTGGTGTTTTACTGTCTCTAGGTTTCACGTTTTAAGTTGGAATGTTAGGGGTCTTAACGACTTGGGGAAACGGGAAGTCGTGGTTTGAGAGTCAAGAAGTATGTGGTTTGCCTTTAGGAAACTAAAGTTGATGCTATCTCCCGTTCGTTTCTACGGTCTTTTGCGAGGGCATATTTTGATAAGTGTCAGTTTATTAAATCTGTGGGAGCCTCGGGCGGAATTGTTACTTGTTGGAACTCACATGATTTCTTGTGTACGGAGGTTGTAGTACAAAATTTCTCGCTTTTTGTTCGATTATCTGTTCTCTCCAGCAACTGCTCATTCTTCTTAACTAATGTGTATGGCTCCCCTTCGTGGGAAGGAAAGGTGGATTTTTGCAAAGAATTGTCAGAACTTAAGAGTATCTGCAATGGAAAGTGGATTATGTGCGGGGATTTCAACCTTACCAAGAATCAGAACGAGAGAAGGGGGAGAAGTTGGAGTAGAAGATTATGACAATGTTTACCGACCTCTTACATACGTTGGAGCTAATCGACATGCCATTAGAGAATCAAAGCTTCACGTGGTCGAACATGCAGCAGTCCCCTACCTTGGCCAAGTTGGATCGATTTCTTGTTTCAACCGAATGGGATCACTCTTTTCCGTTATCAAAAGCGGTCGCACTACCAAGGATCATCTCAGATCATGCGCCTATCCTACTGTCATCTTCGGACAAGAGACCTCGGGGCTCGTTTAAATTTGAGGAAGTTTGGTTAACACGAGAAGACTTTCGTTTGCTCGTGCCGGTGTGGTGGGAGGAGATACCTCGCAGAGACAATAGTGCTACCACTTTTGTCGCCAAGCTCAGATATTGCCGCAAAAGAATGAAGGAGTGGCGAAGGGCACATTTCTACGGCATCTTGAGAGTGAAGGAAGAACTGGCTGAAGAAATCCAAAAGCTTGATATCCTAGAGGAACAACAAATTCTTACGGGACAACAATTAGAGAGAAGGAAACAGATCAAGGAGCAATTGGCAAAAGTGATATTAGACGAGGAAATACTGTGGAAGACGCGAGCCAAACAACATTGGTTAAAGGAGGGAGATGGTAACACGAAGTTCTTCCATGCTATGGCAAATGCTAGAAGACGCGAGAACACAATCGGGTCAGTCGAAGTGGATGTCAAGACACTTCAAAGGAAGGAGGATATTCGGGAGTATTTTTTATTCGCATTTTCAAGGGGTGTTCGCACCGTCACAAACCAGTTGGACGTCGGTTGGTGACTGGAGCGAGCTATTTCCGAACAAACCTTGCTTAGGAATAACCACCTCACCGCACCTTTCTCCCTCGACGAAATAAAAAAAGCTACTTTCCAACTTGCACAGAATAAAGCGCCAGGCCCAGACGGCTTCAACCTGCGATTTTTTCAAGTGTTTTGGGACACGGTTAAGGATGACCTCTTCAACATCTTTCGGGACCTGGCAGACGGGGTGCTAAACTCATCCCCTCTCGACTATTCGTACATCTGCCTGATCCGGAAGAAAGATGGGGCAAAAAATGCGAATGATTTTCGACCGATTAGTCTGATCAACAATGCACAAAAAATTATCTCAAAAGTGTTTGCAAATAGACTTGAGGGGGTCCTATAGAATGTTATTTTCCCGTCGCAGTCGGCCTTCCTCAAGGGAAGATCGATCTTAGACTCTGTCACGCCCCGAGCCCGATCCATTTGGCCGGTTCGAGCGCGTCAAACAGACGCCGAACGGACAGAGCTTCCTTTGTCCGCCCAAGGCTCAACAATAGTACAGATAGAGTATAAGACTTGAGGGGGTCCTATAGAATGTTATTTTCCCGTCGCAGTCGGCCTTCCTCAAGGGAAGATCGATCTTAGACTCTGTCACGCCCCGAGCCCGATCCATTTGGCCGGTTCGAGCGCGTCAAACAGACGCCGAACGGACAGAGCTTCCCCTGTCCGCCCAAGGCTCAACAATAGTACAGATAGAGTATAATACTTTACACATGCGGAAGCATATATAATGGCTTGCACGAGGGCAAGCAATAGCCAAAGTGAAAGTACTAAATTAAACATACAAGTACAATGATTAATTAAAATCACATACATGCTTGCTACTTTGAATTTCAAATTATTTACATACTTTGCATCATTTCTTTTTACATCCCAATTCCTCCAAAATAAACCTTTATACATTCAAAGTTGGTATCTGAAATCATCAAATACAAAAGATGATATAAAAGGGTATGCAACTATTACAAAAGTAAAACCATGTCAGACGGTCTCTACCTAGGGCGCGATGCCCTTACCGTGATCCTCGGCCGGCTCGCTCGGTCTCGGCTCTGTGGAAATAGTGGGGTGAGAACTACAACAAAGTTCCCAGTGGGTTCGTCAACCAACCACGCCGACTTTCCCACTAGGTCTAATTCAAGCATAATAGAAGAAAATGAAAGAAAGTAACCAACTAACAAATGCAGCTAATATGCCTGAAAGTAAACAATAATATGCTCGATAGAATACTCATGATTGATGCTAGATCAAAAGTCCAATACCCAATCTCTTGGCTAACCCTTAGGTTTCGCCCTTAACAATACTCGCCTACCCAAATCCCTATTGTCGGGGAGATAAACCGCTACGACCCGACAGGACCGTCCTCTGGGAAGATAAACCGCTACGACCTAGTGATGACAATTCCGGAGCACATCCCCCGAGGGGGAGCTACCGCCCTCGAGCAAGGACTACAAGGTGAGTACGATCAATCTTTAACTTTAAGGATTCCAATTCAATCCATTCCTTGACTTCAAGGAGAACTATGTTCAAACGACCCTTAACTCTCAGGTTGTAATTGTCATAATGTCAATCTGGTTGCAATCTCTAACTCTACTAGTGTCATATACACTACTTGTTCTTGTTCTTTATCATGGATGCCACACTTGTTGTCTAAATGTTCTAGACTCGTCAATGCCACTTTACAATCATGTCCAATGTCATATTTGTTTTCTAAGTCCTCTAGGTTCTCATTCTTTAACATGCACATATAGGGTTCTATGATTCTCAATCATCATACAAATATATAACATGCATTTAAACTCATAAAATGCAATAAAAGCTCGCAATTAACCCTACTTATGCAATATGCTCAATATACATGAATATGCTCAAATATGACACTTAGACATAGAAAGAAGTTCGAGGTCCTTGGCATGCACCACCCACCTCCAAATATTATAGATGGGTTGGGATTCGCGTCTCGCGACTAATCGAGGCCTATGTTGTGACCTACGCGTTAAACAGAGCCCAAGTCAGGCCAATTTACATAGTAGCTCATAAATAGGCTTTTCGTTTCGATGAACGGAGTTGTCCCACGCGTCGGGAATACCCCAAATTAGGTTTTCACAAGGTCAATTTGTCTTGAAAACACTCTAGGGCAAAAGCCCCAAATTCCAAACCCTAACAATGTCATTTTGAGATTTCACCTAGATTGATCTCAACCCCAAGCAAAAGATAGCTTAGGATCAACTAGGAAGCACTCTAGTACCATTCTTAAGCCTTTAGAACCATCCCTAGGGCATCTACTACAAACCCTAGGTGTTCACCATTAGAGCTCATGAAGCTCTCATGAGTTTCATGGAGTTCATGGCCATAGGGGGCTTCTAAAATCTCTAGCAAGCTCAAAACTCTAAAAACTTGGGATTAGAACCAAACCCTAGAAGTTTGCTTGCAAGAAAACTCACCTTTGCCCAAGTTCCACCAAGTCCTCCTTGTTGGAGAGTTTCACACACCTCAAAAGCCTCCAAAAATCCTTCTCTTTGCTTCTTCTCCTTCTTCTCCAAGCTTTAGGAGATGATTTCTAGAGAGAGAAAGAGAAAAATAAAAGGGAGAGGAGATGGGAGTGAGTGTGCTGTAAAAAGAGGAGGGGCCAAGCATATAACATGTTGTTACAATTGCAACTAGGTCCTCCAATTCTATCTAATTGCAACCTGCCAGACTGGGCAGAAATCGGGCATGGAGACCGGTCTCGGCATGGAGACCGGTTCCTGTAGGGTGTCCATTAGGGACTTAGCCGATTTTCGGCTGGTTGCGCGAGCGGAGACCGGTCTGTACCTCCGGGACCGGTCTCGGGGAGACCGATCTCTACTTCAAGACCGGTTCCCGTAGAGTGGGATTCCAGGACTTAGCCGATTTTTTCCTCGGCTCGGCTGCTGCGCGCGTGAGGACCGGTCTCCACCCGTGAGGACCGGTCTCTGAGAGCTCCAAGTCTGGAACTTCTCCAAACTTGTAGTTTTGTTTTCTCGGGTCCCGTTTCCACTGCAGATGGGTTCCAATGCACTTAGAACCTATCAATACTCGCTTCACTCCGGGTTCCGTTCATTTTGACGGAACTCGGCACGCTCTACAAGGACATGGGTTGTTACATTCTCCACCCCTTAAGATTAGTTTTGTCCGCGAAACTAACTCACTTACAGTCTAGATTTGTACCTCAATCCAGATTTTCAAAGAGATGGGGGTAAATGCTCCTGCATCGCACTTTCGAGCTCCCACGTAGTCTCCCGGTCATTGTGGTTGCTCCAACGGACTTTAACATACGAAATTCTTCGGCTCCGTAGCCTTCTTTCTTCCCGATCGATGATATACGCCGGGAATTCCTCATAAGTCATATCCTCTCGAATCTCGATGGTTCGAACGAGAGAATATGCTCAGGGTCATGAACATACTTGTGGAGATTTGATACATGGAACACGTCGTGTACTCCCGCAAGCCTCGGTGGTAAAGCTACTTTGTAGGCCACCGCACCAACTCGCTCCAAAATCTCAAACGGTCCTAGATACCGGGGACTCAATTTCCCCCGCACTCCAAACCGCTTGACTCTTCGCATCGGCGATATCTTTAAGAAAACATGATCTCCAACGGCGAACTCGATATCCTTCCGCCGTTGGTCGGCATAACTCTTGTGCCGTGATTGCGCCGTAGCGAGTCGTTGGCGGGCAAGGCGAACTTTCTCCTCCGCCTCCTGTACTACATCCGGGTCGAGAGCAGTTCTCTCGCCCACGTCGCTCCAATGAATTGGAGAACGACAGTTTCTTCCATAAAGGGCCTCGAATAGCGCCATTGCGATACTTTCTTGATAACTGTTATTGTACGCGAATTCCGCCATCGGTAGATGATCGTGCCAATTTTCCTTGTAGTCAAGTACACACGCTCGAAGCATGTCCTCAAGTATTTGGATCGTCCTCTCCGATTGACCGTCACTTTGAGGATGAAATGCCGTGCTAAAGTCGAGCCGTGTGCCCAATGCCTCCAGTAGGCTCCTCCAAAGTGAGAAGTGAACCTCGGGTCCCGATCCGATACGATAGACAACGGAACCCCGTGAAGTATCACAATCTCGTCGATGTAAACTTGAGCCAACTTATCCCCCGACCAAGTAACATGAATCGGAAGGAAATGTGCCGACTTCGTTAACCGGTTCATGACTACCCAAATTGCATCATATCCTCCTTGAGATCGAGGCAACTCCGTCACAAAGTCCATAGCTATATTCTCCCATTTCCACACCCATAGGTAAACTTTGTAGTTTTCCCGCCGGAAATTGCCGCTTCGCTTTTACTTGTTGGCAAGTAAGACATTGTGCAACAAATTCTCCTATATCTTTCTTCATGCCCGGCCACCAATATTGTAACTTTAGATCTTGGTACATTTTGCTGCCACCAGGGTTAATACTATAAGGAGATTGATGCGCTTCTTGCATAATCGCCTTGCGGAGATCCTTGTTCTTAGGCACACACTAATGATTTCGAAATCGAAGTGTGCCATCAGTCCCAATGCCAAAGTCATCGGCACTATCGTTTTCAACTTCACCGCGCACCTTTTGGAGATACTTATCGGAAGCTTGTAACTCCTTAATCCTATCCATCAAGGTCGGTTGCACCACTAAGGTGGCAAGTGTAGCCGGCACTCCCGGCACTACTACTTCCAATCCAAGCCGTTGCATCTCCTTTAGCAACAACGGTTAGGGCGTAATTGCCGAGGCCAAGTTTTCTCCCAATTTTCTACTAAGTGCATCGGCCACGACATTTGCTTTTCCGGGGTGGTATAAGATCGTGACATCATAGTCCTTCAACAACTCTAACCACCGCCGTTGTCGCATATTTAGCTCCTTCTGGGTGAACAAATACTTGGATGAACTCATAATAAAGGCTGACTACTGTACTATTATGCTCAACAATAAACAAGTTCTTAAGTTACCCAATCTCGCTGTGAGCCCAAGGGCTCGCCTTTTCGTCTCACGTTCTTTAGTCTCATAGGGGCGGAGTCACGCTGCTCAACTATCCCTCGTGACCGCCTGCGGACAAATACTTTAGTCCAAGGGTAGATACTTTAGCCCTCCTCTAGTGACAACTCCGGAGTGCACAGCCTGTGTGGAGCAACCACCCCAGGCGTAGGCAGGCAAAGTGAGCACGATCCAAATCCTGTGAACCGGGAATACCCTACCAACTGTCTATCATCATTGTGGGATCCATATATCTCTTTACTCGACCCTCTAGTGTTTGAACTCACACTAAGGGTTTCATGCCACTTGTTCTTGAGTTCACACACTAATTAATTGCCACACGTCATAGTTAATTGTTTACTAGATGCCACTCGTCATAGTTAAGGTTTGACTAGATACCACAATCCTTAGGTTATCATTCGCCTAAGTTTTCCAATCATATACCTGATCACATATAGGGTTTATACTATGCCATGCTATCCTCATGCACACTAGGTTCAAGTAGTACATCTGTTTGCTACTTTATTATAAGCATGCTAGTTTAGACATTACATCGAACACCCTATATGTACCATGCACAATATGCAATCGATTAACAATATTACACTTGGACATAGGGAGCAGTTCAACTGCTTCGGGATGGTCACTACCCACCTTTTAACGACGCAACACGGCAGGAAGCCTAACTTCACAATTACTTGTCGCCGCTTGAGCTCTCAAGCGGAAATGAAGCCGAGACGCTCATCGCTTAGCGATATTTTCGCACCGACTCGACAAGTCGCCGAACCGTCGCCGCCAACGCGTTTAAGTACCTACCAATTAGGTTTACTAACAATCAAATGAGATCAAGATCCATCATCCAACAAAATCCCATTTTGATGCCCTAGGGTTTCCACACATGGAAAGTACCTTACTAGAAACCCTAGATACATACTATTAGTGCTTACTAGCACCCCTTGGTCTCAACAAAACCCTCTCAAAAGCTTAAGGACCAAAACCCTAGAAAACACTATTAGAGGGTTTGGAGCTTTACCTTCAAGCCTTGCTCCCACAAAAGGAAGAAGATGAAGGAGGTGATGCTCTTCTCCTTGTTCTCCTTCTTCCACTCTTTCTCCTCATTTTCACATTCAAGGGAGTGAGAGAAAGATCCTAGAGAGAGAGAGGGAAATATTTTAGGGCCTACAAATAAGAGAAGTGAGAGCAAATAAGCTCTCAGGTGCCCATATAGCCTAATCCATGCTACAATTGCATAATAGCCCTCCAACTCTCATCACTCTCAACCAGCCCACTCTGGGCATTTTCGGGCTCGGGGACCGGTCCATCTATGTGAAGATGTTACGGATTTTATGTTGGCATATTTTGTGAAGTTAGTCCGGAGTCTTGAAGGTTTAAAGAAGAAGGGATAAATCGAAGAATCGAAGACTCAAAACATGAATCCACAATGCTCGGTAAGTTCAAATATTATTGATGATGATTTATAAATATTTAAAAGTGTTTGGAAGACTTAGGATGTTTTAAAATTGAATATCTGGACAAAATTGAGTTTTTCAAATCCTAGTCTATTTCTAAGTCTTTTCCCTGAAACCGAATGTGTTTCCAAATTGAGTTTTTCAAATCCTAGTCTATTTCTAAGTCTTTTTCCTGAAACCGAATGTGTTTCCAAATTGAGTTTTTTCAAATCCTAGTTTATCTCTAATTTGTTTACAAAATTGAATTTTTTTTCAAATCCTAGTCTATCTCTATTTTGTTTCCAAAATTGAGTTTTTCAAATCCTAGTCTATTCGAAAATTGAGTTTTTCAATCCTAGTCTATTTCTATGTCTTCTAAATCTATAAATAAGATGTGGGGGTGTTTCTAAAACATAACGAAGCATATAATATTTTTTTGAAACCCTAGAAACTTGTTGAGTGCTCTCTTTCTTTCTTCAACAACAAGTTTCTATCGGATCAATTCTTGAAACCCTAGAAACTTGTTGGGTGTTCTCTTTCTTTCTTCAACAATAAGTTTCTATCGGATCAATTCTTGAAACCCTAATTTCCCGTGCTTCATGGAGATTTGATCCGGCTATTGCTTAGAAATATCTTCTACGGTTCTTTAATTATTATCTAAGCAATAAATCATCATCGATCGTATTATTCTTGCTCCGAATGGAGTGCGCTCGTGGATTCGAGTGAGCGTCGTGGATTCGACGTGATCGGAGGCTTCGTGGATTCGAAGTGGAGGCGTTCGTGGATTCGAACATGGGGCGTGGACAACCCGGCGGCGTGCGCGAGATCCGAAGAAGATAAAGAGAGGTTTAGTCAGTGGATTCAGTAAATCACCTTGTAATCTTTTATTCTTAGTGGATTGTTATCGCGTGTTGGTCCCGTGGGTTTTTTACTCCAAGTTGGAGTTTTCTCACGTAAATCTCGGTGTGCTTTTTATTTTTCCGTATTTATTTTTATTGCATCGAGATTTGTGATTTTTGGCCGTTACACCTATTCACCCCCCTCTAGGTGTTGTTTGATACAATCTAGATAGATCCTTGGGCACCCCATAATTTACAATTGGTATCAGAGCGGGATCTAGATATATTGCTATCTAATGGCCGAAGAGTTACTAGGTGTGTTGCAAACTTATGAGATAACTTTTCCTTCTAACCAATCTTCTTCCAAGTTTTTTTCTAAAAGTACAGGGGTTGCGTTGAAAACATCAAAGGAAGAAGACGTGGACTCAGATTCCGGCGAGGAGGAATCAAACGACGAGAATTTAGCGAAAGCGTATCATCAACTCCTCGTCGAATCCAAAAAGATGGCGTAGCACAATAAGAAATTGAGGAAGCGTCTACTTGAACTTGAAGAGGAAAACAAAAGTTTGAAGACAACGAATAAAGATCTCGATGAGGAAAAGGAATCAAATTTGAAAGATCATTCAATCCTCTAAGAGAAGCTTGATGAAGCGGATTCAACGATCAAATCCTATAAAGACAAGGTTGGATTTTTGGAGCAACAATTCAAGGAAACCTACACATCCAACCAAGCATTGACCAACCAAGTTCGTCAACTTAAATCCGATCTTCAAAAATTTTCTTCGGGATCGAAGAAATTGGATCACATGCTCGGATTGGGTCAAACGAACAAGCTTGGCCTTTGATACGAACGGACGTATGTTGAGAAGGGTTTAAAGTCGACATCGAAAGCCTCAACAACTTTGAAGGTGAAAGTGTGTCATAGATGTGGCATCCAAGGACACATCAAAAAGAGTTGCCCGAACAAAGAAAGGAATATTAATTCGGCAACCTCTACAAAACAAGTGGTATCATCTAAAACTCGACATCCCCCACGGAATCAAAAGCAAAATCAATTGAGTCGAGTATCTCAAGTGAACCGGAAATCAAAGCCGACAAATCAAGTTCAACCAAAGCCATATGCAACACCGACGGTGAATCAAAATCCAAAACGAATTGTGCCTAACGTCGACAAGCCAAGACAACACAAAATCCGACAAGTTTGGATTTGAAAAGGGGGAGGAAAAAAAAAAAAACTTGAATTGAAGATCAAAGGGGGAGAACGTGAGCGTGATAATTTTAGATTTTCGAGTTTGATTTTCAATCTTTTGATGCATGAACAAAGGGGGAGAGATTTTTATTTTCATATTTTTACTTCTAACTTTGTTCGTGGAGAAAGTAATTTAATTACAGATCATCGAAGACTTCAAGACTCCTAGTTGCATCTAAGTCATAGAGTTTGTTTAGGAGTTTCAAAAATATAACTTTGTATTTCTCTTTGGATATTTCACGCGAGATGTTCATTATTTTGGTGATGGCAATGAATTTCATTTTCTATTTTTGGTGAGGTGAGCGTTGTGAGTATTTTGATGTAATTTTGAGTTTTGTCAGGAAATTGCCAAAGAGGGAGATTGTTACGGATTTTATGTTGGCATATTTCGTGAAGTTAGTCCGGAGTCTTGAAGGTTTAAAGAAGAAGGGATAAATCGAAGAATCGAAGACTCAAAACATGAATCCACAATGCTTGGTAAGTTCAAATATTATTGATGATGATTTATAAATATTTATAAATATTTAAAAGTATTTTTAAATTGAATATCTGGACAAAATTGAGTTTTTCAAATCTAGTCTATTTCTAAGTCTTTTCCCTGAAACCGAATGTGTTTCCAAATTGAGTTTTTCAAAGCCTAGTCTATTTCTAAGTCTTTTTCCTGAAACCGAATGTATTTTCAAATTGAGTTTTTTCAAATCCTAGTCTATCTCTAATTTGTTTCCAAAATTGAGTTTTTTTTCAAATCCTAGTCTATCTCTATTTTGTTTCCAAAATTGAGTTTTTTAAATCCTAGTCTATTCCAAAATTGGGATTTTCAATCCTAATCTATTTCTATATCTTCTAAACCTATAAATAAGATGTGGGGGTGTTTCTAAAACATAACGAAGCATATAATATCTTTTTGAAACCCTAGAAACTTGTATGGTGCTTTTTTTCTTTCTCCAACAACAAGTTTCTAACGGATCAATTCTTGAAACCCTAATTTCTCGTTCTTCATGAAGAATTGATCCGGTTATTGCTTAGAAACATCTTCTACGATTCTTTAATGATCATGTAAGCAATAAATCATCATCGATCAAATTGTTCTTGCTCCGGACGGAGTGCGCTCGTGGATTCGAGTGGGCGTCGTGGATTCGGTGTGATCGGAGGCTTCGTGGATTCGAAGTGGAGGCGTTCGTGGATTCGGACGTGAGGGTGTGGACAACCCGGCGGTGTACGTGAGATCCGAAGAAGATAAAAAGAGGTTTGAGTCCGTGGATTTGGTAAATCACCTTGTAATCTTTTATTCTTAGTGGATTGTTATCGCGTGTTGGTCCCGTGGGTTTTTTACTTCGAGTTGGAGTTTTCCTATGTAAATCTCGGTGTGCTTTTTATTTTCTGCGTTTACCTTTTATTGCATCGAGATTTGTGGTTTTTGACCGCTACACCTATTCACCCCCCTCTAGGTGTTGT
This sequence comes from Aechmea fasciata, assembly GCA_025177825.1. Classification (NCBI taxonomy): domain Eukaryota; kingdom Viridiplantae; phylum Streptophyta; class Magnoliopsida; order Poales; family Bromeliaceae; genus Aechmea; species Aechmea fasciata. The sequence continues at coordinate 9,962,178 of CM045939.1, forward strand.
TTGACACAATCTAGATAGATCCTTAGGCTACCCTAAACTTATAGAAGACCGGTCCCCGAGGGCATCTCCCCCAGGTTTATGCAAAGGGAGACCGGTCCCCATCCCAAGAGACCGATCCCCGAGGGTAGCTGGCCGACATCCAACGTACGAGAACCGGTCTTTCTTGCCAGAGACCGGTCCCCGAGAGTGCAATTCACGCAGAAGGCCTCCAGGCCCTTTCCACGCGTACGGGAACCGGTCCCCCTCGCCAGGGACCGGTCCCCAAGAGTAAAATCTGCAATTTTTACAGATTTGCCCAATTTTCTCTCGGGACCAACTCCGATGCACTTTTTGCCTCCGGATTACCTCCGAACTTCCCAAAGCTCACACACTCGACAACTAGTCGATTCTAAACGAAGTGTAACTGTCGGATTTCGAGAATTCACTTCCTTACAGGAGTACCCCACGGTGACACACTCGGCTTTACAAAGCCTTTGTCGAGCAAGTCTTGAAGCTGTGCTTTCAACTCTACTAGCTCCGCCGGTGCCATTATGTAAGGAGCCTTCGAAACTGGCGCCGCCCCGGGAACCAAGTCTATGACGAACTCGATCTCCCAGTCCGGTGGCAATTCCGGTAACTCCGCCGGAAAAACATCCGGAAACTCACACGCAACTTGGATATTTCCAAGCTCTGGGTGCTTCTTCTGGGTGTCCACTATGGTTGCCAAATAGTGTTTACATCCACCCTTAATCATCTTCCTCGCCTTCGCCGCTGACACGGTCGCCGCGAAGCGCGAGCTTTTGCATGCCTGGTACACTAAATCCTCGTGATTAGGTTCACGGAATGTGATTCTCTTGCTCTCGCAGTCGATCACTGCATAACACTTGGAGAACCAGTCGACCACCAAGATTACATCAAAGTCCCACATCTGCTTCATTACTAACCGGTTTGCCGGTATAATCCAATCTCCTATCTGTATTGGACAATCCGGACACTAATCATGTACGTTAAACATATGCTCCGGTGCGTTGACCTACCAATGATCAGGGCTATACTCTACTTCAAAGCCATGAGTTTTCGCAAACAACACACCAACGAATGAATGCGAGGTTCCCGTATCAAACAATCCTCTAGCCCTAGTGCCTTTAATTAAAATTATACCTACCACGACATCATCTGGTGCAGCAGGTTGCTCCTCCACCTGAGCGGCGAAAACCCGTCTGCTAGGTGCTCGCGACCCCTCAGGCTGGGGTGACGCTGTCGCACGCCGGGCCGACATCGCCGATGGTAACCCCGTGAGCTGTCTCGGGGTCGACGGTGAGGACACCGCCGTCAGCGCGGACGACGCCCATCTCGGGCACTCCCGAATCATATGCCCTGCCTGACCGCACTTAAAGCACTTCCCCTCGCTCTGCGGGCAAGCCGTCGGTCGATGCTCACCGTCGCAGATAACACATCGGGAAGGCCTTCAACTCCTCGTCTGCTGTCGGGGATACCGACGGGGTTTCTTAGCATTTGGCCTGCCCCTGGCACCGCCCGCCGTTCGCTTTTTTTCTTTATCTCTCGACTCCGCCATGGACTCACGCTCCTCTCGGGCGTAGGCACTACCATGCTCCGCCCACAAGGCTCGATCGAAGACCTCCGCAAATGTCGTCAACTTGAGGATTTGCACCGCCTCGTAAATCCTCGGCCGAAGTCCTCGTAAGAACCAATCGGCCCGATCCCGATCATCATGAACAACATCTGGGACACAGTCTATAATGTGGGAAAACTCCTCCTCGTAGTCCGCTACCGAGCGATCTCCTTGCCTCAACTTGCGGAACTTCGCTTGTAGCTTCCGCTTTATCATATCTGGGAAGTAGTTGGCAAACACCGCCCTCTTAAACCCCTCCCACGTCATCGGCGGAAGGTCAGAAGACCTATTGCGCTTGATCCGCCTCAACCACACTTTCGCCACCTTGCCTAGGCAACGTGTGGCAATAAAAACTTTATCCTTCTCCGAGGTGCTGAGGTCCTCGAAGAGTGTTTTCATAGAGTCGATCCACGACTCCACCACCGAGGGCTCCGTCACATCCCCTTCGAGTATCGGTGAGTTAAACTTCTGAAACTTGACGAGAGCCGCCAGGGCACGCTCCCGTTCTGCCTCTACCGCCGCACTGTCGGGATCTGAAGTCCCCGACCCGGCCGGTACTACTGTAACTGCCATGGCAGCCATAGGCACTCCCTCAGCCGCGGCCGGCACTACAACAGGGGGCGTAGGAGGCCCTCCACTAGCCTGAGCTGCCGCCGCCTGTTGCCGCTCCATAGTCTCGTGAAGCTGCCGAATCTGCTCTCCCTGAGCTCGCACTGACTCTGCTTACTGTTGCACTACTCCAATTAGTGCAGACAACTGCTCTCGATGCTCCTCATCGCCGCCTGCTCCGGGTTGCTTAGGAGCCACACTCGGTTCCTCCGGCATCGATCGCGTTCGAGGTTGACCACGAGGTATCGTTCCTGAAAGGTAGCATAATACATTAGCTACACGATTAACATTACTTAAGCATACCCAATTAGGCGAAAGCAACACTTATATTTGTCCTCGTCCCAATGCGTAATGTTGTTGGCCACCCAACATTACACAAGGTATAGAGAATCATCATCATCCTAACTTAGCCTCTAATCACATTAGAGACAACACACTTCGACCCAATCAAGTGCTTTCGCTAACCTTGATCCCACGTCTCTCACGTTTCCTAGATCCCTAAGTCTTGTCCATCTTAAGGGTTTCTAGGTCCATTCCTATTTTTCTTTCACTTTAGGCTCTGATACCAAAACATCTGTCACGCCCCGGGACCGATCCCTTTGGCCGGCCCAGGTCCGTCGAACAGACGCCGAACGGACAGAGTTTCCCCTGTCCACCCAAGGCTCAACACAAGTACAATTCAATCATATATGAAAAGCACAAGCGAAAGCATACACAAACGGCTTACACGAGAGTAAGTAATAGCCAAGTGAAAGAAAACTAAACTAAACATGTAAGATGATTTACTTCAAACCATATACATATACTTACATTTTCTTTTACATTCATTATACCAAAACATCATTTCTTTTCTTTCCGTACATGAAGATTTACATTTAACTTCAAAAATTAAGTAAATACACAAGGTATGCAACTAACAAAATATAAGGCTTGACTCAGGTGGTCGCTGTCTACTGCGCGATACCTTTACCGCGGTCACTCGCCGGCTCGCTCGGTTCTGGCTCTGTGGAAATAGTGGGGTGAGAACTACAACAAAGTTCCCAGTGGGCTCGGCCCCCAATCACACTGACTTTTCCACTAGGTCTATCTCAGGCATAATTTAAAAGAAAGAAGCAGATAGTAACTAAACTATAATGCATACAACTAATATGCATGAACGATAATAAACATGCTCATGCTCAATATTTTATTCATGATGAATGCAAGATCTCAATCTCGATACCCAATCTCATGGCTAGCCCGTAGGTTTCGCCTCACATCGAACTCACCAACTCAAATCCCAGTATCGGAGAGACTACTACACCCGACGGGACCGTCCTCTGGGGAGACTACTACACCCAGTGGCGACAAACTCCGGAGCGCACCGCTCGAGGGGGAGCTACCGCCCACGAGTAAGGACTTACAGGCGAGTATGATGCAATCCTTAACTATAAGGATGTAATCCAAATCCATTTTCTTAACTATAAGGAAGCAATGCACAATGATCCTTAACTATAAGGTTATATGTCATTTGTCGCAATCTCATGTTCTTTGTTCTTGTTCTTGTTATTGTTCATATTCTTTGAAACCATGACCATGTCATTACACTAACTCTAGTATTCTTGTTCTCATGGATTCTTGTTCTTGACCTTGTCATTACACTAACTCTAGTGTTCCTTGCACATCACTAATGCCACTCGATCTACATGTCACAGTGTCACTTGTTCTTTAACCACTAGGTTTTTTGTCTCAATACATGCATACATAGGGTTTTGCTTGTTCTCTCGTTGTTTACAACCATCTCATTTGCATCTTAACTCTAAGCATGCAATAACATAACTCAATCACTCTACTATGCATGAAAAGAAGCTACAACATATATGCTCAATAAGCGACACATAGACATAAAAGGAATTTCAATGTCAGTGAAAGCACCCCCACCTTGTGAGTTTACTAGGATGCTTGAACTCAGATTTCACGATCCACGGCTGCCTATTTCCTTATCTGTGGCAAAACAAAGCCGAATTAGGCTTTTCGCTCTAATTATTACATAATCTTTCGTTTCGACGAACCGATCGCTCGAGCGCGTCGGAATCACCCCCAATTAGGTTTCCTTAGGATCAATTTGATCCAAGAACCATACCACATGAAAGCCCCAACTTTGGTGCTCTAGGGTTAGCACAAAAGCAAAACCCTAGCTTGATCTCAATAATAAGCAAAAGAAAGCTTAAATCCACCAAGGGACCCAATTAAAATCATTTCTAGGTCAATCTAAACCCTACTTAGGGTTTTACCATGAGAGGGAGCAAACTTACCTCAAAACTTTTCCTTCTCTTGCACCAAAGAGGAAGAAGAGGAAGCTACTTCACTTCCCTAGCTCCTTCTCCAACTTCTTCTCCTTCTTACTTCACTCCTTTGAGAGAGAGGGAGAGAATCCTTGTAAGGTATCGGACTTCGGAAGTTATGAAGTTGCGGTGGGATGTAATATGCCGAAATTTAATATAAAAGTTAAGTGTAAATAAAAATAGTGTGAGATACTATTTTTATTGGACTTAAGGGTGTAAGGTATAGGTTGAAAATGACATGTGCTGAAATCGGAGCGGAAATAGAAGATTTAAAATTTTCTATGAGAAACGGGGCAGATAAATTAGCAGAAAATGCACAGTGTCAAAAAATTATGAAAATTGGAGGGTATGTCAGGATTGTTATTATGAGGCTAGATTTAAAGTTTCGTGCCATTCTGACACCCGAAATTGCCAAGATTGGGCTGTTTTGAGAGGTTTAAGTGAAGGGGCATTTTGGTAATTAGAGCACCAAGAAGGCTATTTAGACTTGAACACTCCCTCTTCCCCTCATTTCTTGCAGCCAAAGCAAAGGAAAAAAGGGCTCCTCTTCTCTCTCTTGGCTGATAGAAGGAGAAGTGAAGGGAAGAAGAAAAAGAAGGAGAAGTTGAGGGAAAGGCTTTGGAGAGTGAGATTTCTCTCCCTTGGGCCATCCTCCTCATCAAGTAAAGGATCTCTTGAGGTAGGCTTTGGATTTTCTAAAGCAATATGTTCTAGGGTTTTGTTGTTTAGCCTTAGAAATGGATTTTGGTAAACTCTAGAGTTCTAGCTAGTTGCTAGAAACATGAATCTAGAGTTCGTTACGGCTGTTTTTGCCGTAGTTGCGAGCTAGGGCTCCGAGTGGATTTTTACGAAAAGTTGGGGTTTGATCTCGATTAACCCTATCCTTGTGGTGGATTTAGGCTCACGAGTGCGCTGGTAAAGTCAGTTAGCTGATCCGACGAGCGAGAGCGGAGGAATTGAGTCGGGAGCCTAATTTGGCTCAGGTTGCCGTCGAGCGCGACACGGATTTCGGAAAGTCGGCGAAACGCGACGGTAGAGTCAACGCGACTCTAGAACGTGGGTGGTGTCCATCCCGAAGTAGCTGGGCTGCTCCCTATGTCTGTATGTGTATATGTGTATATTGTCGATCTATAGTCTATTTGTCGAGAACATGACAGGGTTAGGACATTCCTTTATTTGCATGTATTCTAGCTAGTGTAGCGAGGTGAGCTTGACACTAGGGTAGAATACGTGGATAAAGGCGAATGGTAACATAGAAACCCTAGTGTAAAGAACTTGCATGAGTTTGACAGAACTGAGAACAAATGACAATATACTGAGAACAATGACAGAACTGAGAACAAATGACAATGATAACCTAGATCGAGTGGCATCTGGTGAATGAGAACAATGACAAATGACATGTTGACCTAGAGTATAGGTGTATACTATGCATGATGAACTAGAGGTGATAGTTCTGAGAGATGCATCCCTAGTTGACAGGGTATCCTCGAGGTGAGAGGATTGGATCATACTCACAGTCTGTTTGTTTGAGCTTGTGGAGGTCGCTCCTCATAAGCGTGCACTCCGGAGTTTAGCACACAGGACAGAGTTGATGTCCTGGGGCGGGTGGATGCCCCGCAGACTGTCTCGGGTTCGCGAGCGCCCCGTACCTCGGCACCCTTGAGGCCAGTTTGAGTTCCGCAGACCGTCTCGGGTTCGTGAGTGCCCCGTACCTCGGCACCCTTGAGGTCAGTGTGAGTTGTGGCTAACCTTGAGGGTAAGCCAAGAGATTGGACAGAGAAAATAACATGTTTCTTTATTGGACATAGTAGCATAATAGTTTCCTTTATACTATTCTGAGCATGCATACTATATTGCTGAGAGCATAGTAGAGATATTGATAACATGATTTATTGCTTTCCAAACCTATCTATCTGTTTATATGCTTATGCCATATGGACCTAGTGGGGAGATCGGTGGAGTCGGCGGCCGAACCCACTGGGAACTATTCGTAGTTCTCACCCCACCACTGCGGGGAGCTAGCGAGAGCGTGCGGCGGAAGGGACCGAGAGTAGGGGCACAGCGCCCTAGTAGCTAGCAGCTTCCATTATGCATTAGTGTACCCTCGTGTACATAAGAGTTCTTGGTGAGGGGGCCAGTTGGACAGCCATATTTGTATTATGAGAATTATATGTGTATTCATTTGAGAGATGAAAAAGAAAGAAAAATGTAAATCATTATGTGAATGTCGAAAGTGGATGTAATAGCTAGATGTTTTCTCTCTTTATTTACTTGTATAGTATACTTGTACATTGCTCTTACTTGTTAGCACTTGTGGTGCTCGGTTGAATCATGTATGTTGATTGAGTTTATCCTGGGCAAACTCTTGTACATGATTGGTGTGGTTTAGCCTTGGGCGGATAGGGGAGGCTCTGTCCATTCGGCATCTGTTCGACGTGCCCAGACCGGACCAAATTGGTAGCGGTCGCGGGGCGTGACAATCCTAGAGAGAGAAAGAGGGTTGAGTGTCTGTGTGTGTGTGAGTAAATGAGGGAAAAAGAACCCTCACAGCCAATACATAGCCCCACACATGCATATTTGCATATAAGCCCCTCAACCTTTATCTCTGTGCACAGCCCTGCCTGGGCACTTTTCGGGTACGGGGACCGGTCTCTCCATGTAGGGACCGGTCTCCGAGAGCTCATTCTGCACATTTTCGCAAATCCCTCAACAAACCTCCGATAGTAGCCGGCCAAACCGATAAAACTCCGTATCTCAGTAAGACTCGTCGGTCTTGGCCAATCCCTGATGGCTTCAATCTTCCTAGGATCCACGGCTATACCTGATCCCGAAATCAAATGTCCCAAGAAAGCCACCTCTCTAAGCCAAAACTCACACTTCTTCAATCTAGCAAAGAGTTTCCTTTGCCGAAGCACTTGAAGTACAAGTCTCAAGTATTCATCGTGATCAGCATCACTCCTGGAATAAACCAAAATATCGTCGATGAACACCACGACGAATCTATCCAAGTATGGCTTGAAGACACGGTTCATCAAATCCATAAAAACTGCTGGGGCATTAGTAAGCCCAAATGGCATCACAGTGAACTCATAATGTCCATACTGTGTCCTAAAAGCCGTCTTCGACACATCCTCATGCTTGATCTTCAACCGGTGGTATCCCGACTACAAGTCGATCTTGGAATACACACTAGACCCCTGAAGCTGATCAAACAGATCATCGATCATCGGCAACGGATACTTATTCTTAATCGCGACTTTATTAAGTTCACGATAGTCCACGCATAAGCGAAGTGATCCATCCTTCTTCTTCACAAATAAAACCGGTGCTCCCCAAGTTGACACACTCGGTCTCACAAAATCTTTATCCAAAAGGTCCTGTAACTGTGCCCTCAGCTCCTTCAACTCTGCTGGTGCCATCCTATAATGCGCTTTTGAGATTGGAGTAGTCCCAGGAACGAGATCTACTACAAACTCAATCTCCCTATCAGGTGGCATACCTGGTAGCTCAGCTGGAAACACATCCTGGAACTCCCGCACTACCGGGATATCCTCAATCCTAGGGCTGTCCTCAACATCCCGTAGTGTAATACTAGCCAAATAGGCTATGCACCATCTACTAATCAACTGCCTAGCTCGAGAGGCGCTAATCGTCATCGCAAACAGCGAGCTCTGGCATCCTCGAAACACAACCTCATCCTGCCCCGGCTCCCTAAAGGTCACCGTTCGATTCTTACAATCGATCATGGCGAAGTACTTGGTCAACCAATTCATGCCCAAGACTATATCAAACTCCCCGAGTTTGTGAACCACAAAAAGGTCCACGGGCATGATCCAATCCTCAACTTGTATCGGGCAACTAGAACAGCACTCTCGAATATTCAAGGAGTGACCGGGTATAACCACTCGTCCCGAATGCAACAATAATGTCAATGGGATGCCATGCAGCTCGGCAAACAGCCGATCTATAAACGAATGTGATGCATCGGTATCAAATAAAGCACGTACTCGAATGCCATAAAGTAAAATGATACCTACAACGACATCCTTAGCTGCTGCCGCTGCTTCAGTCTGGGCGGCATACATACGCCCACTCGGGGCCTGTCGTGACCCCTCGCTCTGCCTCTGCACTGGCGACCTCCCGGCCTGGTAGGAAGCAGTAGGCGTCCCCGGGCTGGAACACAGTGAAGCGAGTCTTGATGTCGTCGATGGCGTGGGCCCGATCCTCGGGCAATCGGCGAAAGTGGCCCTCACCGGCCACAAGAGAAGCACTGCCCAGGCCACTGCGGACACTATCGGGGGTAGTAGGGGCCGCTACAGATCACGCAGCGCGGTGCCGGTCGGCGATCTGATCCTCGGCGCTGCGGTGGGGTACCTCGTCCTCGAGACTGGCTTATGGGGTGCTTCGGTGGCTTCCTTGAGTGCGTCTGACTCGCACCCTAGCCGGCGGGCCTCTTGCCCTTGCCCCGATCCAAGCCTTCCTGCCGCTCCTTCACAACCATCGCGCCCCGCTCCACTATGAGAGCGCGATTCACCACATCTCGATAGGTTTGCAAGTTAGATGACTGCACAAACCTATAGATGGATGGCCGAAGTCCACTCTCAAAAATTCGGGCCTTATCCTCGCCGTCCCGCACGACGAACGGCACACAGTGAAGAAGTCTAGTGAACTCCCTCTCGTACTCAGCCACTGTCCTCACCCCCTGGCGTAAGCTGCGCAGATCTATCTCCATCTGTCTTAGAACACTATCGGGAAAGTAGTGCTCGAGTAGAAGTTCGTTGAACCTCTTCTAAGTGAAAGCTGATAAGTCGGTGTTGGGATTCTCCTGGATATCCCTCCACCAACGATAGGCCTCACCATCAAGTGGTGAGTGGCGAGCCACACTCAGTCTCTCTCCTCCACAAAAGTATCTCGAAATAGCTTCTCCATATGCGTAAGCCATTTCTCCACTATCCAGTGATCCATGTTCTCACCGTCGAAAATCCGTGGATTGCACCTCCTGAACTCGTTGAGGTGGCTCATCAGTCGGTCTCGCTCTGGCCCCTCAACCATCATCGAAAATACCGCCCCTACTGCGGGCATCTGAACTAGGGGCGCCATCGCCACTCTCTCCTGAGGTGCAACGGAGGGTGCTAAATGCGAAGAACCGGGCGCGGGGGTCTGCGCCCTCGGTGCTACCACCTCTGCTGGTACTGGTGGTACAGCGTCCTGGGCCTCCCTGGCAGCCGTCTGCTGCAGTAGAAAGTCCTCTAGTCGCTTCATCCGCGCCTCCTGCCGGCGCGTCGCCTCGGCCTGCTGCTGGGCCGTCGTCGTCTGTCGAGCCACTAGGTCCGTGAGGGCCGCCAACTAGTCCCTCAACTCACGGACCTCGCTGGATCCGGAAGTAGCGGAGGTCTGAACCTCCTGAAGATGTGCCATGTTCTCCGCCCCAACAGATTTGGAGCGAGTAGTTGGCATCAACACTGCAACAACATAAAAGCGCAAGTCAATAAAACTCACGCTATCGCAACCCCACTCAAAGCCCAAATCATGCAAAAGTAAGGAAGTGTGCTTCACTATTAACTCCCGATGTTACGTTGTCGGCCGCTAAAGTAACTCTCCGCGAAGCTAGAAGTTATACACTACGATCAAACTCTAACTTTTTAGAGTTATCATAAGACCCAATCTAGGTACTTTCGCTCACAAGTTAAATAGACCTTGTCTCTCACGAGCCTATTTTCTATAATCCAACCAGCCTAAGGCACTACACCAAAATTGATTTTTAGCGGTGATTATTTTTTAAATTAGCGACAATTACAATTGTCGCTAAATAGTTTAGCGGCAATCTTGACAATTGCCGTTGTTGGCAGGGTCGCTAAAAATTATAGCGGCATTTGTTCCGATGGTTGGTAAAAATCTAAATAAATGCCGCTAAATATATATAATAGTGACTATTATAAATGCCGTTAAATAGTATACATTAACAACAATTATAAATGCCGCTAAATACTATACAATAACGACTATTATAAATGCCGCTGTAATTAATTATAATTGCCGCAAAAAATATATATACTAACTAATTGATTATAGCGGCAATTACAATTAATATTAAAATACTTGATTAACAACTAAATACTACAACAAATTGAAGTATTAAAAAATAGTAATAACCAAAAAGTATTAATAATTTGTATAACAAATAGCCTCAACTCTCAAATTACAATCTCAGTATTCAAATTAAAATTTGAACATAAGTTCTAACAAAAAATACTTGTTCAAAATGTATGAAACGACCCAGCCCACTAGGAACAATAACTCGTTGGAAATTGACGGGCTAGCGAGACGAGTCTCACATCGCCTGGTACTTGTAAGTCTGAGCCTGACGAGGACGTCAGGGCTTGAAGGAGGGGAGATTGTGAGACCCTAGATAGTCCTATATATGAGATATAATAGGGCTAAACTCTTAACCCGGCTTAAGCATTTTGGGTGGTGGCAAGACCCAAGTGGTTAAGAGAGTTAAGCGTGCTAGGACGGGAGTAGTCCTAGGATGGGTGACCCCCTGGGAAGTTGGGGCGTCACAATGTAGTAAAAAAATAACAAACATGACAGTATGGTTGAAACTCTTGCTTCCCACTTCAATTTCCGCAGCTCCAGCTGTTCTGGATCAACCAAATAGAAATCATAAAATTTGCGTCCGAAATTACCAAATAAAAATCAACATATCAAATTTCTAAAAAATATGAAAGTTAGGTTGTACTGATTTGGTCTAGCTTTTCTTTTCATTTTGTAACAATAGCACTCAAATTAAGTAGACAAGAACATCTTAAAATGAACATGAAAACAACGAAAATGATTTCAGATAGTGAATAGAATAATGAGCAATTACCTAACTAGTGGGGACAACGATAGTCATCCAAATTCATGCCATATTCTATACAAGTTGCCTACAATCAAGATACTATAATGTAATTTCACTATTGTGCAGCATATGGCTATAAAAAAAATTCAAGGCTGTGGAAATTTCATTTTGTAAGAATATATCTACTGGATCTCGATTACGGTTTATGGTATTTGCATAGTAGATCTATCAATAATTCACAAGGCCATACAAGATTAAAAAGCCAAGAAGAGAAAAATATTCACCTTGTAGATCGAGAAGGCAGAGGAAAAGGATCACAATTCATAAAACACATGATTATGCATAAGATTATTATTAATAATATATAAGAGTTATATATAATGGTACAGCTTAATGCTACTGAATCTTTACAAGGAGTCAATATTACCTTAGAGCAAGTTCAAGGATCTTGGAAGTGCCACAGCAGTACCTCTCATTATAACAGTTCATAGCTGCAAAGAACTACATATTCGAAGCTTCATTATACAGTTCACAAACATGCTAAATAGTATATTACATCTAATCGAATTAGGTTTCACCGTTTTCTTCTGCAGTACATCAACATTGCATGTGTCAAAGAGGTTCAAGAGTGAGTTCGGACTCATAATATCTGACTGCCTAAGGGACTCGCCTGAAGAGGCTACACCCAGGAACGATTTGCAAGACAATGCAATGCCCACACAACTTTAGTAACACTATGGTAAGCGACCAATAGTAAATAGAAAAGGCCATTACTACTATTCAACCAAAGCAAAAATGCTGATCATAACATCTCTGTAAGGAAAAAGTGACATAATCAACTGAAAATACCATTTGCACATTGTGAACTAGGATAATGATCAAGACTAACCATCGGTATTAGCAAAAATATTTACACACTAGATTACTGTAGTGCAAATGCACATGAAACTTTGATAGATACATCTTGCGAGGCATTAGCCCTGGTCTGCAATCAGACTACAGGTTTTCAACTGAACAAAAGCCAACGGTGACTAACAAATAAACAAATCATGACACTAAAAAGGAATGCAAATATTCCAATGCTTAAGTTTTGAAACAATGTTCGATAAAACTGTACATTCTCTACCTATCACGCAAGTTCAGGCAAGAATTTGAGTGTAACTTAATAGACAAACATCATAAACCTACCCAAATTACAGTACCCCCAAAAGAAAGCTAAGAAATGGCAAGTATGACTATACAAAGGAATGCTAGTACTACATAAATAAATGTTAACCATTAGAGGAAACAACTTTCAGAATACGCTAAAACGACTTGACTTAATTTTGCTTCAAGATTGATATATATCCCAAAAGATGCATGCCTTGCCAAGCAGGTCAAAAGCAGATGTAAGGAATTTAGACTTCAATAAGCTATCAGTCTCCAAGATAATTGCCTTAACGAGTAATTTGTACATCCATATCATGATAAGAACTAGAAACATCAGAAACCTGTTTCATGAACATTATGAGAATAAAAAATAACGCAATTTAGTAGTTCAAAAATGACCTAAAAGTGTATAAAAATATTAAAAAGAAGGAACAAAAAAATTTCAAATAGTAAAACTCTTTTACCTTTCCTTGGGATCGAGAACAACAAGATACCGAATCTTCGGGATATCTTCTACTTATGATCGACCTCATCATTGCAACTTCAGCCTCTAAACGTGCTTGATTTTCTTTCATAATTTTCATCTCCTTCACACGATGTTGCTCCTTAAGTACTCCTTAAGTAAGTACACTCCCAACATTAACAACAAACATTCACCTACGAAAATCGTTTAAAATACTAGAATATATAAATTGGAAGACTCGAGTTACCAAAAATTCATCTTTTACTAACCTATAATAAATTCTTATGAAATTTAGATTGGAGAATAACCTATAATAAGAATCAGTTGGATATGCAGAATCGATCTGTTAGATACAAATCAGATGCATCTATTGAAAAAAAAAAAAAAAACTTAAATCGGCCAATAAAGAGGCTAGTGAAAGTGAATTGGTCTAGCACCTATATTTAGATGTACGTCATCATCTACTTTGATGTAGAACTCTGCATCCCACATGGACACAGCTGTAGCAAAGTATCTCTTGGTCTTCGCAGATAGTTCAAGATACCCTTCGACGTGATCCTAAAGAAGTTTATGAATAAGTATGGTTAGAGATGAAATCAAATGTCCAAATTAAAAGCGCCAGGATCAAAATGAAGCTGGACTAAAACCTCAGGGATTAGTATTGCAAATAACCGAGAGAAAATTTTACCAATCTCATAAAGTCCCCATGTTTCCTGCCTTCTGCTTCGATTGCCTTATCCAGTATTCCACCTGGAGTTGCACTATGTGAAGATATCAAACGATCAGAATACATATTACAAATTTAACGTTCTACAAAAATGGTAACAGCAAGCTGGAATGTTTTACTCCTAACACCTGTGACCGATGACGAAGCGGATGATAATGCCCTTCTCTTCCTCTAGCTTCTTTCCTTTCTCGCCTGTTTTAGTTAATCACATTTTTCTTTTAGTGATGCGTTAAATGAGGAAAGCGACAGGGAAATAAGAAGTGAAGGAAAAGTTTCGAACCTTGAGGCAACCAAGTAGCGCGAACTAACAACTTAGTGATAAGTCGATTCGAACACAAAAATCTTACTGTATAGCATGATGGGTCCTTGAAACTTCACTGAGAATGTCCTTGTGCTCTCGCTTCTGGTCAATCTAACAAGCGGCAAAAAAAATAAAAAATAAACAAAATAAACCATCAAATTATAAAAAATATATATATAATAAACCAAATTTTGGGAGCACTAAACATTAACTTACACATAAACTTCATTTTTGATCAGAGACAAGACGATTGTGCATCCTGATATAAACAAACCAATTCTTCGGCAGAATCTAACATTGGATGAATAAAAATAGAAAAACTAACAAAACTCACACTTTTTGTACTACAATCGCCAGCTACGAGGTTCATCTTCTCACCTTCGGTTCCTGTTCTCCGGATAATATCTTTTGGTTTGGGGATCGTCCACATCCTGTTTCCACCTTTTGAAGATTAGTATGCTAAATTGCACTTTCATTCCTCTAACAGCTAATAAGCCGAAGCACATATACCACTTGCAATGCATAAAAAGTTGCAAATATAAGAATCCCTAATTTTTGTTACGCAGTCGAGTAAATGCATATCTTAATTTCATTGTGGTAACAAAGCCAAAACAAACCCAATTCAAATGCTATCAAATCATCAACTGAGAAGTGCTTCCTCTTTGAACAAAAGTGCTACAAAACTCAGCAAAATTCACCTCTCAATTCACCAAATCCTCCATTAGTAGACTCTTCCCTCTCTATCTGGGAGCAACGACTCAAACTTACTAATCCGTATAAGAAAAAGATCTTTTATACCCTTATATAAGATTTACTGATCCATAAGGATCCAAACCCCAAATCTACATTCTTATCATAGAAATCAACAACATTTGAACAACCCCTCAAACCCCTTAATTTAGAAATATAGAGATTAACTATTATATTATTGATAGTATAAAACGTTTGGTGCTATCCAGTTTTTTGTCATTAAATTTATATATAGCTTATTATTTATTGCACTGTACATGAGTAAATTTCGAGTTGGGCCAGTCAAGTTCATGCTGAATAAAGGGCCAAATGAAGTCAACAAAATATTGTCTCGGTCCAAATTAACCCAACTAGTTTTGTTCACGGATGCATATATAAACCCCATTTTAAGTCCAAACTTGGCCCAAAATGGTTTGATTTGAGTCGGATGAATAAGAAAATTCGGAGCTAAAAAGAGGCTGAAAAATTTATTACTCTTCTATAGCAGGAAGCTATTGGAATAAATTTTCTCCTTTTTACTTTTTAATAAAGCACAAGTAATAATTAAGTTTTTAAATATCCTTGCTCAAAAAATGCATCTGCAAAAGCTCCAAAATTGAAGTTGTTTAATTTTTGACAGGACCTATACGAAGAAATGGCGAATCGAATTGACTTTGCTATTACATTAGGTAAAATTCCTGAGGAAGTTAAAGCATATCATAAAGGTTTTTCCGAGTGGAATTTTAGTGTAAGCCCCAAAGACCATCACCCTATTGTTCAGGTAACACCATAATTAAACCTCTGTTTTTTTTTTTTCTTTTTTTTTTTTTTTTTTTTTCTATTTGAGCAATATTGATTCCAGTTGCTAGATCCTGAACATGTAGAAAATCATAACTCAACAACGTTTTTCTCAAGTTGTGAGACTTTTCCATCCTATCATGGAGAATAAAGAAGTTAAATTAAAATAAAAAACTGATTGTAAGGCATACAAGCATTTGTATCTATTCATGTCCAAGCGTTAGTGTAGTTGTAGCTTATTGAACTGTCATTTGAGTTGTGCATATTTAAATCCTCTAAACAGCTTCGACTTTTCATGTTTAGGATCAGATTTTACCTAACCACCATAGTAGAAGTTCTAGACGTCTCTCTTTGCCAAAACTCCCTACTTGAGATAATAGCATCTATTTCTCTTTTCCCTTCTTTTTATAAATCTGTAGTCCACAGCAGTCTTTGCTGCCGGTGACTACATCTTTGCTGCATGCGTACGACTTCTTTATTCTTCTTTGCGAGAATTTCTTGCGATGCGTGAGGGAAGAGAAAGGAAGAGAAAGGAGAAGAAAAGGAAAGAGGGAAGAAAGAGAAGAAAGGGAAGGGAAGGAGAAAATAAGAGAATTCGCCAAGGCATCCTTGCTGTCACTAAGAAAAGCATGAAATTCTTTTACAATTGATTGGTAATCTGACATACCCTGATCAGACACTGTATTAGACTATTAGCTATCTTGCTCATGTCATCTTCTAGCAAAAGGCGATTAATCTACAAAATAGTACCAGCAATTACATCCAAGTAGTGACATGCTACCAGCAATTAAATTCCTGCAGAAAATCAAAGCCATTGGACAACAATTCTTTGTTTAATAATCATTTGACAAATTCCAATATTTTTTAGATTAGGTGGTTAATCAAGAAAAAGAAAAAAGAGAAAAGTTTTAGCTCTTTGGGTTTCTCAGTAAAAGAAGTAGAGTTTGACACCGCAGGTCTTAAGCAGTGCATCAATTATATAAGACTGTCAATTAACAGTTTTCTTGGTAAGATAGTATGCAACTAAGGCTCCGTTTGGGATTGCAAGAAGAATGCATTACGTGCGGAGAGAAAGTCCAATAGGAAATATTTTGTTTCCTTTCGTAAGTGCCCAGTGGCATTAGGTGGCCTTCAATACCAAACGAGCTCTAACCAGGTTTGATAGATACATAGTCTAGACTGGTATAATTGTATAATGCACTATACACTTACTTAGTGATGTACTATAATAGTAACTAAATAGCTAGGGTGTAGTTTGAATGGTATTTACCAATTAACCTTATATTAGTTTGGAAGCATAAATCTATAAATGCAAGAAATTTAGTACTATTTGATCATTTCCAGTAGTTGCAAACTCATTGTGCTTGGATCATACGCAATCCTATCCTTGGGTTTTAGATGCCCTCTGAAATGATTGCAATCCCTAGCTAGACATTCAAATCCTTCTCAAGTTTGCTTAACCGATCACAATGCAGCAACTGGAATCAGTAGTTGCAAACTCATCCATAGGCTGAAGCAGATAACTAATTCAAATAGTAACTAATATTTCTTGATCTCCACTATAAACCCAAATAAATTTATTTTAGTTAAAAAGAAGCTTCCACATTATATGGATCAACAAGGTATTGGGCCAAAGCAGGGATTGTAACAGCGAGAGAAGATCAAAGTTAGACCACAAAGAATAAGTAGTTCTTGGTAAGCACATTCCATCTCAAACCTCTTATAGTAGCAAAAACAAAACAAGCTACTTGGTATAAATGCTAATTCCTTTTGATCTTCATATCAATACTCTCTAACAACTTTTGGGGCATAACCTAGAGAGCCGAACCCAAATGTAACTATAAGTTCAGATAATTTTGGGATGGATGTCCAAAACTAGGTTGACCATAAACTTCTTATCAATCAACTCTACCACATGATAGTTGCTTCTTTCTCCTTTTCACTTGCAAATTGCATATCTACCTACAACAACCAATACACGCCGAGTCAAGCAGATCAAGCTGAGTCAAGTCAGAAAATAAAATCAGTTTTCCAGTTACTATTAGTAACATCATCATTTAGAACTCTGGTAATCCAATTTAACATGTTGCTTTCACTAAACAGAAAGAACTGAAGGATGATACCTAACATAGTTATTTACTCATCGATTGCATGATATCTGAACCAACATCTTTATTTCACCATATTCTCAAAAATTCCTGTTCTAACCAGAACTCAGGTTCAGCATGAATATGAGTTCAACAAAATTTCAATTACCTATTGTAATTAAAAGGTAAATTGGTACTAAAAGATAGACTCAGCTAGTATTCACATAAAACAGATCCAGATCTCAAGAAGAATCGATTGTGGATGTAAAAAGCAGTGAAAGATCAGTGACGCCGAGGGAAGAATGGGGACCTGATGTAGAGATCGGTGACGTTGAGGGAAAGCTGGGCGTGCTAGAGGGGATTCTCGGCGACCCACACGGCGCGTTCGTCGTGGCTCCGCCGGAACCCTGGATGCCGCTGCCGAGAGCTTCCTCAGCCACTCCTCCGTCGCCGAGAGCTCCTCCACCGGAGACGACGACGCCGCCACCGCTGCTCGCAATAAGGGCGATACAGTTTGGATTGAGAGAGGAGGGAGAGGGGGAGGGGGAGGGGGAGCTTGGATCGAGAGAGGAATGGCGAGGAGGAGGGGGAGCTTGGATCGAGAGAGGAGTTGCGAGGGGGAGGGGGAGGGGCCGCGGGTTGAGAGAGGGCACGGGCGCGGGTTGAGAGGAGTTGGGTTGGGTTAGGTTGAGGTTGGGTTAGATTGGGGTTGAATTAGGATTATATTTAATGTATAACTATTAGTCGCTAAAAATATATCTTGTAAAATAATTGTCGCTAAAAGTCAAATAAAATAATAGTAATAGCGGCCGTTGGATAATCGCCGCTAAATAATTGCCACAAAAAGTCATTTTTGGTGTAGTGAGGTTTGTTATGTCCACTAAGACTTTACCCTAGGCTCTGATACCAAATTAATCTGTCACGTCCCGGGACCGGCAGGGCCTTCCCAGAAGCGTGTCCAGACCCGCCATATGTCAACACATACAAGGCGTCTACCAAAAACAGCGAAAATAAAACCACAAAAGGCTACACTAGAGATATCAGAGCAGTATACAACTAGTGCTATCAACAGTTTAAAGAAAGGTAAACTGAAACATAAGGAAGAAATATAAGGTTATACAATAGTAATCACAACTATCCACAAAATGGGTGGTCTCTCTATACACATATGACTCTCACAAAACCTCTCCAAAAAGAAAACAGCGAGAGGTAGACCACCTATCCAACGGTTGCTCGCAGAACGTAGCTACCCCGAGGCAATGCCCTTGCCGCGGTCCCTGGCCTCCCCCGATGCAGAAGGCGCTGAAACAAGTCAGAAAATAGAGGGCGTGAGAACTATAATTTATAGTTTCTAGTGGGCAATTACTGATCTCAGCTGCATGCACCACTAGGCCCAAAAGATAGTATGAGTATGCGATAAATAAACGACTGTAATAAATGCATAACTGAAATGCTATCTATTATGTCACAAGTAAACATGATGAGTGTACAACTATCATGATCCAATATGCCAACAAGTAAAGAATATGCTCTACTATATTAACCAAGTATGCTATGATGCAAATAATGAACTATCATGTATACTATATGTCCCAAGGTATGTTCTAAACATGTCCAAGTAATCCAACTACTATGTCCTATCTAATAGTGATTATCGTTTAATATTGAATGTCATTGTTCAATATCTTTCTAGGATCTACACAAGTGTAATTTAGCTTGTGCCACCTAAGTGCCGTGGTAGCCTCAGCATCCCCCGTAAGGAGTGAGTCTATCCCACTCGGTCTCGTAGGTTTCTCAATACCGCACGCGCGAACGTATCGCAAAGGCTAACTCCGGAGTGCCGGCTTGTAGGGAGCGACCCTCACAAGTATGTGCGAATGAGCACAAATGACAAGCAAGCATAGTCAAGTCTCAAGTACCCAAACCTCATGTCTCTCATATGGCAATAGTCACTAGCAACCCTAAGGTCTAGTACAATACCTCTCATGACACTATATTTTACTATATCAATGTTCCATTCCGAGCCTAATGCCGCTTGATGACATTAGCTCACTAGTTCACATATGAATGCCAAGTCTAATGCCGCTTTATGACATTAGCTTTTCTCCTATGTCATGCATAGTTTTATGTCCATAAGTATATGTCAAATCCACTATACCCATATAGTTCCATGTCTGAAATAGAATGCTAACAACTACATAAGTCTCACATGCACATATCTCTACTATATAGAGGGAAAATTGCATTATACATAACCTATGTATTTTAAGCATTCTAAAATTCTAAAATAATGCATCTAAACATGAAAATGCATGAATTTCCAATTAACCGAGCATAAATTTACACCAATGAGATTTTTCTCATTCTATTGGTGAGGCCAAACCCACCGATGCTCCAAGCGTCGCTCCGAAACGCTAACTAAGTCTATATTCTGGCTCCTAGCACCCTACAAAGTATGCCATAGGAGTTACAACCTCAAAAGATGAACCATGAGTTCAATCTTTAAACCTCAAGGTAAAAGGTAAGGAATAACTCACCTAATGTAAGAAAAATCTCAGAAATCCTCAAATGGAAGCTAAATCCCTTCCAATGCAACCTAAATCAAGGTTCCAAACCAATCAATTGAGCTCAAAAGGCCCCAAATCACAAAGCCCCAAAATAAACCCTAAATCTCCAAAATTAGGTTTTCTACCAAAAGAGAGCTCCAAATCCCAAACTAGAGGAAGATGATAAGTTGCTTACCTTCTAGAAGCTCTAATTAAGGCTCAAATACCATCAAAGTTGAAGATCTTTCCTTCAACAAGCTCCAAGTCCAAGCCTTCAACCTTCTCTCATGGTGGAAAATGCACCAAGAAGCAAAAGAGAGCAAAACAGAAGGATTTAATCTCTAGAAATCCAACCAAAACCAAGAAGAATCAAAGAGGAAAAAGAGAGGACCTCCCTACCTCTTTTCCTACTGTGAAGGGGCTCAAGAGATGCCCTAGGGGCGTGGGGGTGGTATAGAAAGGCCAAATTGCATCTACACCCCTGCAATTTCGGACTGTCAAAATCTGCCAAAGTGTACCGGTACACGGGGAAAGTGTACCGGTACAGATCCTGCGAAACTGCCAAACCCAAGCCTCAGGTTTGAGAGAAAATACCATCTGTACCGGTACAAAACCCAAAGTGTACCGGTACAACCATCATGTCTGTACCGGTACAACCATCAACCTTTTACCGGTACAAGTGCCCGAAAATACAATCCGAAAGCCACCTAAAATCCAACTTTTATGACTTTGGTGCATAGGTTGCAACCGCTATTCTCAGGACTCGTGCCATAGGTCGGAACACAGTCAACGACCCTCCAGAAAGTCTGGAAAAGCTCAGATTTCACATCCAACACTCGAACCTTGTTATTTGCGAAAGTTCAGTGCTTCACAGCCGTTGTCGCATATTTAGCTCCTTTTGTGTGAACAAATACTTTAAACTTTTATGATTCATGTAGATCTCGCAATGTTCACCATACAAGTAATGCCTCCACAACTTTAGCACGAAAATTACCGCGGTTAACTCAAGATCGTGAATCGGGTAGTTCTTCTCATAATGTTTCAATTGGCGCGAAGCATATGCTATGACTCGCCCATTTTGCATCAAAACACACCCGAGATCGATGTATGAAGCATCGCTGTACACAACATACGTCTCCCCCGGCGTACGTCGGTAGAGCAAGCACCGAGCTCGTCGCAACCTTTCTTTCAATTCCTTGAAGCTCCGATCGCAATCTTTGCTCGCAACTCCTTGACACCTCCACGCACCGCCGATAGTAGCCCGCTAGTCCAAGAAAACTGCGGACTTCCGCTACACTCGTCGGGCGAGACTAATCTTTAATTGCCTCTACTTTCTTTGGATCCACCGAGATTCCCTCACCCGAAATCACATGCCCTAGGAAAGTGACCTCCGAAAGCCAAAATTCACATTTCTTCAACTTAGCATATAACTTCTCTTTTCGGAGTATTTCCAAGACAAGCCTCAAATGCTCTTCGTGTTCTTCCTCGGTCCGAGAATATACCAACACGTCGTCAATGAAAACCACGACTCATCGGTCCAATAGCGGACGGATGACGCGATTCATCAAATCCATAAATACCGCCGGGGCATTAGTAAGCCCGAATGGCATGACCGTGACCTCGTAGTGGCCATACCGCGTACAGTATGCTGTTTTGTGCACATTCTTGGGCCGTATCTTCAACTGATGATACCCCGATTGAAGATCTATCTTCGAATACACCTTTGACCCTTGCAATTGATTGAATAAGTCGTCAATCCTCCGCAATGGGTACTTGTTCTTCACTGTGACCTTGTTCAACTCGCGGTAATCCACGCCGAGTAGAAGTGTGCAATCTTTCTTTTTAACGAATAGTACCGGAGCTCCCCACGGAGACACGCTCGGCCTCACAAAGTTTTTGTCGAGCAAGTCTTGCAATTATGCCTTAAGCTCCTTTAGCTCTACCGGTGCCATTATATACGGAGCTTTCGAAATTAGGGCCACCCCGGGAATCAAGTCAATGATGAACTCGACCTCCCGGTCCGGTGGCAATCCCGGTAACTCCGCCGGAAACACATTTGGGTATTCACACACTACCCGAATACCCTCAAGGTCCGGCTGCTCCTTTCGGCCGTCTACGATGGTCGCCAAATAGGCCTTGCAACCACCCTTTATCATTTTCCTCGCCCTAGCCGTGGATATGGTCGCCGCGAAGCGCGCACCCTTATACGCTTGATGCACTAATTCTTCTTGATTAGGTTCACGGAATGTGATCACCTTACTCTCGCAGTCAATGACTGCATAGTACTTGGAGAGCAAGTCGACCCCCAAGATTACGTCAAATCCCCACATTTGGTTTAGCACTAGCATGTCTGTTGGCATAATCCAACTGTCGATCTGAACTGGACACGTCGGACACTCGTCGTAGACACTGTATGAATGCTCGGGGGAATTAACCCACCAACAGTCCTCGTGATGCACAATCTGTAAGTCATGAGTCTTTGCAAATGATGCACCTATGAATGAATGTGATGCACCTGTGTCGAATAAAGTCCGAGCTCTAGTGCCATTGATAGAGATAATACCTGCCACGACATCGTCGAAAACTGGAATCGGCTCCTCCACCTGAGTGGCAAAAACCCGCCCACTCGGTGCTCTCGATGCCTCTGGCTGACGCGATGAAGATGAACGTCCAGCCGACATAGCTCGTGGTAACCCCGCCAGCTGCCTCGGGGTAGACGGGGCTGATGCCGCTGTCGGTGCAGACGACCCCAACTAGGGTACTCTCGTACCATGTGCCCCGGTTGGTCGCACTTGAAGCACTTCCCTTCGCGCTGCGGGCATGCCGGCGGCCGATGATCACCGCCGCAGATAACACAACGGTAAGGCTTCCCGCTCCTCGCCTACTGTCGGGGGTACCGATGGGGTTTCTTTGTATTCGGCCGGCCTCCAGCACCGCCCGCCGTCCGCTTCTTGCCTTTCTCCTTGGACTCTGCCATAGCCTCGCGCTCCTCCCGCGCGTAGGCGCTGCCGTGCTCTACCCATAGGGCCCGATCAAATACCTCTGCAAAGGTCGTGAGCTTAAGGATCTGCACCTTCTCGTAGATCCTCTGCTGAAGCCCTCGTAAGAACCAATCAGCCTAGTCCCAATCATCTCTCACAACGTCCGGGACACAATCGATAATGTGGGAGAACTCCTGCTCATAATCCGCTACTGAGGGGTCTCCTTGCCTCAACTTGCGGAGTTTTTCTTGCATTTTCCGCTTCACCGAGTCGGGGATGTAGTTCGCGAATATCGCTCTCTTGAACTCCTCCCACGTCATAGGCGCGAGATCGGGTGACCGATCCCACTTAACTCGCCACCACCACACCTTCGCAGCCTTCTCGAGGCAATGTGAGGCGAAGTACACCTTGTCCTTCTCCGGGGTGTTGAAATCCTCGAAGGTCGTCTTGATGGAGTCGATCCATGACTCCACCACCACCGGTTCTACCACTCCCCCTTCAAAGATAGGTGGGTTGAACTTCTTGAACTTGATGAGCGCCGCCAACACGCGCTCCCGTTCCTCGTCATCCGCCGCACTACTGGGGTTTGAAGTCTCCGATTCGACCGGTATCGCCGTAACTGGCACGGCCGCGACTAGGTCCGCCGCCGCCGCCGCCGCCGCCGCACCCTTGACCACGGTCGGCATCCTAGCAGGGGGCGTAGGATGCTTGGCCCCTGCTTGGGCCGCCGCCTGCTGCCGCTCCAGGGTCTCCTAAAGCCGCCTAATCTGCTCTCCCTGAGCTCGCACGGACTCGGCCTACTGCTGCACTACACCAATCAGCACGACCATCTGCTCTCTAAGCTCCCCGTCGCCGCTCGCTATGGGTTGCTCGGGAGCCGCACTCGGTTCCTCGGGAATAGGCCCCTTTCGCGGTCGTCCACAAGGTGCCATTGCTTCCTGAAACGAAGCAACTTACATTAATACCTTAACAATATACTCGGACAAACCCAATCCGGCGAAAGCAAACAAGCGCATTTATTTCCATTCCAAAGCATCATGTCATCGGCCGCCGATCACAACACAAGGAACAGAAAACAAATAGCAACTTAAAGTTAATCCCTAATTATATTAGAGACATAATAATATTAACCCAATTACATGCTTTCGCTATACTTGTTCAACGGCACTCACGTTTTCTAGGTCCTTAAGGTCTTTCCATTCCTAAAGGACTCTAGGTCCATCCTAACTTTCACCATTTTTGGCTTTTATACGCTCTAATACCATTATATCTATCACGCCCCGAGTCCGATTCTTTTGGCCGGTTCGAGTGCGTTAAAATAGACGCCGAACGGACAGAGCCTCCCCTGTCCGCCCAAGGCTCAACAATAGTACAGATGGAGTATAAAATTTTTGCACTTGCGGAAGCATATAGAATGGCTTGTACGAGGACAAGCAATAGCCAAAGTGAAAGTACTAAACTAAACAACATACAAGTATTATGATTAATTTAAATCACATACATGCATACATCTTTAATCTTTTACATTTTTTGCATCATTTCTTTTTACATCACATATATCTCAAAATGAACCTTTAATACATTTAAAGTTAGTATCTATAATCATCAAATACAAAAGATGATATAAAGGGTATCAACTATAAACCAAAATATAAACCAACTTGGGCGGTCTCTACCTAGGGCGCGATGCCCTTACCGCGATCCTCCGCCGGCTCGCTCGATCCCGGCTCTGTGGAAATAGTGGGGTGAGAACTACAACAAAATTTCCAGTGGGTTCGACAACCAACCACGCCGACTTTCCCACTAGGTCTAAATCAGGCATAATAGAAGAAAGGTAAAAAAGTAACCAACTAGTAAATGCAGCTAATATGCCTGAAAAATAAATAAAACTATGCTCGATAGAATGCTCATGATGAATGCAAGGTCATAAGTCTGTTACCCAATCTCTTGGCTAACCCGTAGATTTCGCCCTCAACAAACTCACTAACCCAAATCCCTACTATCGGGGAGAAACTCGCTACGACCCAATGGAACCGTCCTCTGGGGTGATACTCGCTACGACCTAGTGATGACAACTCCGGAGCACATCGCCCGAGGGGGAGCTACCGCCCTCGAGCAAGGACTATAAGGTGAGTACGATCAGTCCTTATCTTTAAGGATTCCAAGTTCAATCCATTCCTTGACTTCAAGGAGAACCATGTTCATATGACCCTTAACTCTAATTAAGGTTGTATGTCATAATGTCACTGACCCAATTTACTTGCATTCTATAACCTTTGCTAGTGTCATGTACACTACTTGTTCTTGTTCTCTAACATTGATGCCACACTTATTTTCTAAGTGTTCAAGACCCGTCAATGCCACTCACTATAATCATGTCCAATGTCACATTTATTTTCTAAGTCCACTAGTTTCTTGTTCTTTAACATACATACATAGGGTTTAAAGATTCTCAATCATCATACAATTTTTCACATGCATTTGAACTCATAAAATGCAAGAAAAGCTCATAAATAATCCTACTATGCAATATGCTCAATATATATGTATATGCTCAAATATGACACTTTAGATATAAAAGGAAGTTCGAGGTCCTTGGTGTAGGTTATGGATCCCAAGGATCTAAAAGGTAAGTAACACCTAGAGGGTGGTGAATAGGTGTAAAACGGTAAATTAAAAATCCTAATACAATTTTAAAGTAAATGCAAAAAATAAAATCAACACACCGAGAATTTTACGTGGGAAAACTCCAAACCGGAGTGAAAAACCCACGGGACAGATCACGCGAAAAATCCACTATAGAAACAATCGAGTACAAGTGATTTACCGATTACCCAACTCAATTTTACCGAATCTTCGTAGTAGATCGCCTTCGCCGGTCCTCGATCGATCGAAATCCTTCAACCGATCACGCCGCAACTCCTTGCCGCGTCAACGCGTCGACTCCTCGATGCGTCCACCGAATCCTCGGCCTCACGCGGAATCCCCGCGCAACTTCTCCATCCGGAGCTTGTAGAGAATATGATTTGTGGTGATTTAAGCGTTGAAAAACTTAAGCTATGAGGGTTTCCCTTTTAGTTAATCATCGATTCAATTCTCGAAGGAACATTTAAAGTAAAAGCCTAGAATCGAGTCGACGATCAACAAATAGAAACTCACTTTAAGAATTGAATCATAAAGCTCAACACGAGTTTCTAGGGTTTAGTAATGGTCTAAACTCTAAGCATTGCAGAATAATAAAACCCCTATGGCTTATTTATAGATTTAGAAGATTTAGAAGTGACTAGGATTGCATAAAGCTGTTTTTGGAAGTTTTTACGCAGTCAGGGTCCGGTCCTCTCAACAGGGTCGAGTTCCTCAAGGTCCGGTCCCTCGAGGCCAAGACCGGTCCCTTGTTGCGTAGCAAAAAACACCAGCTACGGGAACCGGTCTCTTCTCCTCGGGACCGGTCTCTCGCTGTATACTTGAAAGTTCAACTACGAGGGACCGGTCTCTCCTCCCAAGGGATCGATCTTCTCTTGTGTAACACAAAATACCAACTTACGAGAACCGGTCCTCAGCTCAGGGTCCGGTCCCTCGATGCGCAATCCTGAAAAACACCTTACGGGAACCGGTCCTCAGTACGAGGGTCCGGTCCTCCTTTAATGTTATGCAATGATGACCTACGGGAACCGGTCTCTCTTATCAGGGACCGGTTCCTCTTATCAGGGACCGGTCCCTTACCCTGAAAAACTTCAGATTGAAAGTTTGATGAGTTAAAATGCAATCTAAGTCTTCTAAATGTAATTTGAGCTTTTATAATCACGATAAATTATCTTTACTTCATACCTTAGGTGTCGAGCTTCACAGATGAGTATTGAATCTTCAATTTACATCTTCTTCTTCAAAGTCCGCCTTTGACTTCTTCAAGACTCCATCGACTTCACGAAATTCGCCAACCTATAAAATCCTTAACACTTGGCATACACCACCCACCTTAGATGGTTGCAAGGATGCTCCAGTGAATTTCTCGGGATTTTTGAACTCCTATTCCACGTGCTGCGGCTATCTGTTAAAAATTTATCGTTTAGTCCATAACTTTTTGTACGCTCGTCGAATCGACGAACCGAACGCACTAACGTGTCGAACACACCCTCAATTAGATTTCTTCAAGGTTAATTTGCCTTAGAAACCCCTTAGGACAAAAGCCCCAAATTTGGTGCCCTAACTATGTCATTTGCAAAATCCTTGGGTTTGATCTCTTACACAAGAAAAAAAAAGCTTGTTGATCCTCTAGGAGCTCTTTTAGAACCTTTCTAAGCCTCCTAAAATATTTCTAGGGCTTCTACTTTGAGCCCTAGTTGATCACCATGAGAGCACCATGAAAATCTAGGTTTTCATGTGTTCTTCAACCACTAGGATGTTTCTGCACATGTAGAAACTCCAAAACTTAAAGATCTAAGGTGAAAACCCAAACCCTAGAACTATCTTTGCATAAAGCTCACATTGGCCCCAAGCTATCCCAAGTTCTCCTTGTTGGAGAGCTTCTAGAACCACCAAAACCTCCAAAATCTCCTTCTCCAAGCTTTCTCCTAAGCTCCTCCCTTGCCCTAGATGAGTTTTCTAGAGAGAGAAAGAGAGAAATGTGAGGGAGTGAGTAATGGCTGTGAAATTAGAGGGGGAGGGCTCTTTGGGATATTATTATGTTGTAACAATTACAACAAAACCCTCCATTTCTTTTATTTTGGAACAACCTTCACTATTGCTGCCAGACCAAAGTGTACCGGTACACTTTTTGACCTGTCACCGGTTACACGATGGCGCAGAGGTTAACCCGAGAGCAAACTCTCGATTTTCGCAGCATTTGTACCGGTACACTTTGAAATTTGTACCGGTACACTTTCTAAAAAAACTCTCAAAACTCAAGAGCTATTTTCTTCTCGGTTACGATTGTAAGGATGTGAATTCTCGAAATCCGAGAGTTGCACCATGTTTAGAATCGACTGATTGTCGAGTGGATGGACTTCGAAAAGTTCGAAGTTGATCCGAAGGCAAAAAGTGCATCGGAGTTGCTCCCGGTGAAGTTCGAAAGCTTTCGGGCGTTTTTGTGCGCGTAGGCACGAAAACGGAACCCGTCTATGTTGGGTCGTGAACTAAATCCGGCGTTAGCGTGGATGAAAAGATAATGAAAACGTGTTCGAAAACATGTTTGGAAAGTCTCGGTTTAATTTGAAAAGAATCGGAGGCCAAACGAGCGAAAACGGAGAAGAAACGACGAAAAGCTGAAAATTTGGCTAAGTCCTTGGAGTAGGCTGATGGTCCCTGGGGGGACCGGTCCCTGAAAAGGGAGACCGGTCCCGGAAGGCTGTCCCGCGAGAGCAGGCTCTCTGGGACCGGTCTCTTAAGGGGGAGACCGGTCCCAGTGCCAGTGGAGCAAGGCTCTCAGGACCGGTCTGGGTTAGGGAGACCGGTCCCGAGCCCGAAAAATGCCCGGTTGGTGCGGTTGCATAGTTGAAGGGCCTTTTAGCATCTTGTTACAATAGATGCTATAGAGGGACTATCCCTCCCTCTTACACTGTCATTCCCTCTCCCTCACACACACAAGCTCTCTTTCTCTCTCTAGACAGAAGAAGAAGAAGAAGGAGGAGGAGAAGGAGTGGAGATCTTGGTGGAGGATCAAGTTAGGAGCAAGCCTAGCATCATCTTCCTCATCTTCTCCACCATTGAAGCTCCTACTTGAGGTAAGCTCTTGAGAGCTCTCATGGTAGCTTCTCTTAGGGTGTTTTGTACCTCTTAGAAATAATTTTCTTGGAACCCTAGCTTCTCTAAGAGGTGATCTACACGGTCGATTTGAGCTCTAGCGCGAGATTTTGCTCGAGGCAAAATCTAGGGCTCAAATTGGGGGTTTTCTAAACATGAGGTTTTGATCTCTTTTAACCTTGTTTCTAACATGTTGTTAGGTCCACGAACGCGTGCGAGGCGACGGTTCGTCGACCCGACTGACGGATTAAGTGATCCGAGCCGAACATTGGCTTACAGTGTTGATTTTGGCCCGGATAGTCAAAGTTGAGATTTGAGGCAACGAAAGCGGCGTTGTTGCTTCAAGAAACATCCCAAAAGGTGGGGGGTGCTTTACCGAAGCCGCTGGGCTCCCTTTTATGTCTAAGTAAATTATTGGTCATATTGCGTATATATGTGCATATGTATAGTTTTCATGCATGATAGGGTTGGTATGGTTAGATGACTTTCCTTGCATGATTTCTTATCGTGCGGAGCTATGGGCGTCGCATTAGGACATAGGGAGTCTGCTTGCACACTTCCCTTATCGTGCGTCACCATAGGCTTGCATTTGGACATAGGAAGCATCAGGATGAATATTGTGACACTGAACCTTAGAGACAATTTAATTATTCATGATTATCAACTAGAGATATATGAACCAAGTATAGAGCTTGATGATTAGCAATATGACATTATGACATTGTGACATTGTAACTTAGTGTAAAGGACACAAGAGCTATGAAAACCAAGTAGACAACTTGATGAATATTGTTGTATAATGACATAGTGTAAAGAACACTAGAGATATGTGAACCAAGTATAGAACTTGATGATTATTAATTCCCCTGTGTGGATGCCCTCCAAAGTGGAGGAGATGGTTACTAGTTCCCCTGTGTTGGATGCCCTCCAAATTGGAGGAGAAGATCATACTCACACAGTCTGCTCAGCGCTCGTGACGTGGTCGCTCCACACGAGTAGTGCGAGTCTCCGGAGGTCTTGCCACGTGATTCGATAGGGATAGCCTATGTGGGGTCCCGAGGGATAGCCTATGTGGGGTCCCGCAGACAACCCATGAGGTTGAATGTGTTGAGTCGTGGGCGTGCCTACGGGCTAGCCATGGATTGGGTAACAAACTCCAAAGAGTTATGAGATTGGGTACAAAAGTACATATTGAGCATGATAGAATTGCAATTTACTTGATAGAGTTCTATTAGCATGTTGGTGGTTACATGGCTAGAGCATTACTCTTACCTTATTGTTACAGGCAAAGTAGTTATTGCATTTCTTCTATTATGCTTTACTTACCGTATTTATAGCTTTAAGATAAATATCTATCTGCTATTGCCTGCTTAGACCTAGTGGGGAGATCGGTAGGGTCGGTGGCCGAGCCAGGAACTAAGGAAGTTAGTTCTCACCCCACTCTATTACAGGTGCAAGTTCGCGGGCGGCTGGTGAGGATCGCGGTAAGGGCATCGCGCCCTAGTTGATAGAGGCCGCCATTTGCATTAGAACCTTCCCGATATCATTTTGGTATAGTCTTATGAACAAGAAAAGAATGTATATTTTGGATATGTAATGACTTATGTGTTTTGGGGAAAAGAACATGTATATTCATTTTGGTGAAAGAACGTAAAGAGATGTAAACAAATGTTGAATGATTGTAATAGATAGATTATTCTCTCTTTATATTACTTGTATAAAATACTCGTATCTTGCTCTTGTTGTCGTTCGCACCTTTAGGTGCATCTTCTTGTCATGTATGATATAGAATTAAATTTCCTGGGCGATTCTTTGTACATGACTTGTTGTTGAGCCTTGGGCGGACGGGGAGAGTCTTTGTCGTTCGGCGCCTGATCGGCGTCCTCGAACCGAACCGAATTGGTAGCGGTCTCGGGGCGTGACAGGTATTCTTTTGGTATCAGAGCAATTAAGAGCAAGTAAAGAGAGAGTCTAGGATGGACCTAGGAAACCCTAGGACGGTAAACCCTAAGGCTATAGGTACGTGAGCGGAACGTGGACCTATGCCATGTGGCGGAAGTTAATACGATTGGGTCGAAGTAATTGTTGAGATATCTCTAGTTGTGAATAGAGATGGATTCAAGCGTATTAGTTCTTGGCTTAAAGTGCTTGTGTTGGGTGGCCGACAACATGACACCGAGAGTCTAGAATGAGTACACTTGTGTGCTTCCGCCTAATTTCAAATGTTGAGTCTCGTAGACTGTTAATCGAGAGTGATTCGACGTGTTAAGATAACTAACCCAGTTGTTGCGTTTCAGGAACTAATGCCTCCGAGACGCTACACGCGTAGATCGGGTCCGGCATCATCGTCGGGAGACCCAGACCCACCTGGACCTCCTTTGGCACCAGAGACGACGGGCCCTAGCGAGGTGCAGGAGTTACGGACGTAGATGACTGCGTTGACGGGTCGTTTTGATCGGCTCCAGGAGCTAATGGAGCAACAGATAGCGACGACGGCTGTAGCAACGACCAGAGAATCGTACTCCACCCGCGCCCCGATGCGCGTGCACGAGGCGGCCGAAGGCGAGGGTGTGGCAGCAGTTCCGGTGGCGGCATGTCCTCCGCCGGCAAGTGCACTTCCGGCGGCGTCGGGTTCGGCAACCCCCGATGCTTCGGCTGAGGAGACGGAACAAGGGCGATTGTTGATGGCCCTTATTAAGTTCATGAAGTTCCACCCACCAATCTTTGAGGGCTGACAAGTGGAGCCGGAGATAGTGGAGTCATGGATTGACTCAATGGAAACGATGTTCGAGGACTTTCACACCTCGGAGCAAGACAAGGTCTACTTCGCCACGCATTGTCTCGAGAAGACAACGAAGGTGTGGTGGAAGCGGTTGAAGCGAGATAGGCCTTCTGATCTCCCGCCTATCACCTGGGAGGAGTTCAAGAGGGAAATGTACGCCAACTACTTCCCGGACACGGTAAAGCGAAAGTTACAGGAGAAGTTCAGAACTTTGAGGCAGGGAGACCGCTACGTAGCGGAGTTCGAGCGAGAATTCTCCCACATTATAGGCGTGTTCGGAAGTTGTACGTGACGACCGAGACCGAGCGAACTGGTTCTTGCGAGGACTTAGGCCGAGCATATATCGGGCGGTGCAAATATTGAAGCTCACTACTTATGCTGAGATATTTGATCGTGCATTATGGGCGGAGCACGGCGACGCTCATGTGCGCGAGGAACGTGAGCTTATGGCAGCGTCCAAAGATAAAGGAAAGAAGCGATCGGGCGGTCCTTCGGGGGGTCAGTCAAATTTCAAGAAGCCCCCGAAGAACCCACGAACGCAGTCGTGGGGTCGCGGGCCGCAGCGGTGCACTATATGCGGTGGCGGGAATCATCGGGCACATCAGTGCAGACAGCGGCTGGGCAAGTGCTTTAATTACGGGCAAGAAGGGCACATAAGTCGCGACTGTCCAGCGAGAGCCCCGCCTACCCCGTCGGTGGCATCGACTCCAGCGACACCGGCTTACTATGGAGGAGCTCCACCTGCTGCTACATCGGCTGGACGCGCGATGGCTCCGCGTCAGCCCGAGTTGACACGGCCAGCGCCGAGCGGACGGGTATTCGCCGCTCCGGCCCAAGTGGAGGAACCTGCTGAAGCCGAGCAGCGTGAAGTTGTGGCAGGTATGGTTTTAGTTAATGGAGTACGCTCCAGAGCTTTGTTTGACACGGGTCCCACTAATTCAATCATAAGTAAATCATTTGCACGAGCTCATGATATAGATATAAAGGCTTGTGAAAAGGTGTGGCGAATGGATAGCCCCGGTCAGGTAATTCATATTTATAAAGAATGCCCCGCATGTCCAGTGCAGATAGGTGACTGGATAATGCCAATCCGAACCTTAGTGCTAAAAGGGTTGAAGGATTTTGACGTGATATTGGGCATGGACTGGCTTGCGAAATACTATGCGTCGATTGACTGCAAAGAGAAAGTGATCACGTTTCGTGAGCCAGGACAAGAGGAACTTGTTTACAAGGCGTGTAAGAGTTCTTGCTTCGCCGCGACAGTGTCGGCGACGAGAGCAAGGAAGCTTGTTAGCAGCGGTTGCGCCGCCTATATGGCGACCGTTGTAGAAGTAGAGCGAGTGAACCCGACACTCGAGGAACTATCAGTAGTTCGGGAGTTCCCCGACGTATTTCCTGCCGAATTACCTGGAATACCGCCAGAACGGGAGATCGAGTTTGTAATCGACTTGGTTCTCGGAACCGCGCCGATTTCGAAGGCTCCATATCGGATGGCGCCGGCGGAATTAAAAGAGTTGAGGGCTCAATTGTTGGATCTCCTTGATAAGGAATTCATCCGGCCGAGTGTATCGCCGTGGGGAGCCCCGGTATTATTTGTGCGGAAGAAGGATGGATCGTTCCGACTCTGCGTAGATTACCGCGAATTGAACAAGGTCACGATTAAGAACAAGTATCCGCTACCCAGAATCGATGACTTGTTCGATCAATTGCAAGGGTCGAGTGTTTACTCAAAGATTGACCTCTAATCGGGCTATCATCAGTTAAGGATTAAGCCTGAGGATGTTCAGAAAACCGCATTCCGCACGCGGTATGGACACTATGAATTCACGGTGATGCCGTTTGGGCTCACAAATGCCCCGGCAGCGTTCATGGACTTAATGAACCGTGTCTTCAGGAAGTATTTGGACCAGTTTGTAGTGGTCTTCATAGATGACATACTGGTCTATTCCCGCAGTGACGAGGAACATTCGGAGCATTTGCGCATAGTACTTCAAATCCTTCGGGAGGAGAAGTTATATGCCAAATTGAAGAAGTGCGACTTTTGGCTGAGGGAAGTTGCATTTCTGGAGCATGTCATTTCTGAGGGCGGAATTTCTGTGGACCCGAGGAAAATTGAGGCAATCAAGGATTGGCCGCGCCCTACGAACGTCACGGAAGTCCGAAGCTTTGTGGGTTTAGCGGGCTATTATAGGCGGTTCGTGGAAGGTTTCTCGAAGATTGTAATCCCACTCACCCGTCTAACTCAGAAAGGCACGAAGTTTGTTTGGAGTGACGAGTGCGATCGGAGTTTTCAAGAGTTGAAGAATAGATTGACTTCGACTCCGGTGCTCGCGTTGCCGGTGCAAGGCGAAGACTTCGTGGTTTATAGCGACGCGTCTTATTCGGGCTTGGGGTGTGTTCTGATGCAGGGCGGGAAGGTAATCGCGTATGCGTCCCGTCAGTTGAAGACCTACGAGAAGAACTACCCTATCCATGACTTAGAGCTAGCCGCTGTGGTATTTGCTCTTAAGTTGTGGAGACACTATCTTTATGGCGCGCGTTGCGAGATATACATGGACCACAAAAGTCTGAAGTATTTGTTTACGCAGAAAGAGCTGAATATGCGCCAACGGCGGTGGTTGGAGTTATTAAAGGATTATGATGTCTCGATCCTTTACCACCCCGGGAAAGCGAATGTAGTCGCCGATGCTCTTAGCAGAAAGTCGGTAGAGAATCTTGCGTTGAAGGTTACGGCTCAAGATCCTCTATGCCGGGAAATGAAACGGCTAGATCTTGAGGTAGTAGCTCCAGAAGTACCGGCTATATTATCGGCTCTTATTGTTCGACTGACCTTGTTGGAGCGAATCAAGAGTCTTCAATCGGCTGACCCTAATCTCCAAAAGGTGCGGCGCGACATTGAGAGCGGACACGGTGGTGACTTCACCGTTGATGCCGAGGGTGCACTCCGGTTTCGCAACCGGTGGTGTGTACCAGAAAATGAGGAAGTCCGAAAGTTGATATTAGAAGAAGCACATCGGACTCCTTATAGTATTCACCCGGGCGGCACCAAAATGTACAAGGACTTAAAAATGCAGTACTGGTGGCTGGGGATGAAAGCAGACATTGGGCGCTTTGTGGCGCAATGTTTAGTATGTTAGCAAGTAAAGGCGGAGCGCCGATACCCAGCGGGGAAGCTTCAGAGCCTACCTATCCCAGTTTGGAAGTGGGAAGATATCGCGATGGATTTCGTGGTCGGACTGCCTCGTTCAACGGGAGGACACGACGCGATTTGGGTGATTGTGGACCGTATGTCAAAGTCTGCACACTTTTTACCGATCCACACTACGTGGTCAGGTGAGAAACTGGCGCAGGTATATCTTGATGAGGTGGTCACATTGCACGGGGTACCGAAGTCGATTGTATCAGATCGAGATCCCCGATTCACCTCACATTTCTGGAAGAGCCTACAGGAAGCACTTGGCACACGACTCGAGTTCAGTACCGCATTTCACCCTCAGACAGATGGACAGTCAGAGAGGACTATTCATATTCTGGAGGATATGTTGCGTGCGTGTGTCATTGACTATAAAGGAAGTTGGGCCAAATATTTGCCAATGGCCGAGTTCGCCTATAACAACAGTTACCAAGCTAGCGTGGAGATGGCACCGTTTGAAGTCCTTTACGGGCGGAAGTGCCGATCTCCTGTACATTGGGGTGATGTAGGTGAGCGGGCCGTGGTTGGTCCCGAAGTGTTGCGAGAGGCCGAAGAGAAAGTTCGCCTCGCTCGCCAACGGATGCTTACAGCACAATCGAGGCAACAAAGTTATGCCAATAAGCGCCGAAGAGACTTGGAATTCGCGGTAGGAGACCGCGTGTTCTTGAAGGTTTCGCCTATGAGAGGCGTGAGACGATTTGGAGTTCGAGGAAAATTGGGTCCTCGATATATGGGACCATTCGAAGTGTTGGAACGTATTGGAGCGGTAGCATATCGGATTGCACTACCGCCGCACTTAGCGGACGTTCACAACGTGTTTCACATTTCCAACCTTCGAAAGTATGTTCACAATCCCGATCACGCCATGATGTTTGAACCGCCGGAGCTTCAAGAGGACTTGAGCTATGAAGAGTTTTCGGTGGCAATTATTGCTCGGGAGGTGCGCAAATTGCGGAATCGCGAAATTCCTTATGTCCGAGTTCGGTGGAGTAATCACGACGATCGTGAAGCCACTTGGGAGCTCGAGAGCGAGATGAAGATGCATCATCCTCATTTATTCGAGGAGTGAGGTATGAATTTAAGTTTAAGTTTGATAAGGGTTCGTTTCGAGGACGAAACTCTTTTTAAGGCGGGGAGGATGTAAGGATGTGAATTCTTGAAATCCGAGAGTTGCACCACGTTTAGAATCGACTGATTGTTGAGTGGATGGACTTCGAAAAGTTCGAAGTTGATCCGAAGGCAAAAAGTGCATCGGAGTTGCTCCCGGTGAAGTTCGAAAGCTTTCGGGCGTTTTTGTGCGCGTAGGCACGAAAACGGAACCCGTCTATGTTGGGTCGTGAACTAAATCCGGCGTTAGCGTGGATGAAAAGATAATGAAAACGTGTTCGAAAACATGTTTGGAAAGTCTCGGTTTAATTTGAAAAGAATCGGAGGCCATACGAGCGAAAACGGAGAAGAAACGACGAAAAGCTGAAAATTTGGCTAAGTCCTTGGAGTTGGCTGATGGTCCCTGGGGGGACCGGTTCCTGAAAAGGGATACCGGTCTCGGAAGGCTGTCCGCGAGAGCGAGCTCTGCGGGACCGGTCTCTTAAGGGGAGACCGGTCCCAGTGCGAGTGGAGCAAGGCTCTCTGGACCGGTCCTGGGTTAGGGAGGCGGTCACGAGCCGAAAAATGCCCAGTTTGGTGCAGTTTGCATAGTTGAAGGGCCTTTTAGCATCTTGTTACAATAGATGCTATAGAGGGACTCTCCCTCCCTCTCACACTGTCATTCCCTCTCCCTCACACACACAAGCTCTCTTTCTCTCTCTAGAAAGAAGAAGAAGAAGAAGAAGAAGAAGAAGGAGGAGGAGAAGGAGTGGAGATCTTGGTGGAGGATCAAGCTAGGAGCAAGCCTAGCATCTTCTTCCTCATCTTCTCCACCATTGAAGCTCCTACTTGAGGTAAGCTCTTGAGAGCTCTCATGGTAGCTTCTCTTAGGGTGTTTTGTACCTCTTAGAAATAATTTTCTTGGAACCCTAGCTTCTCTAAGAGGTGATCTACACGGTCGATTTGAGCTCTAGCGCGAGATTTTGCTCGAGGCAAAATCTAGGGCTCAAATTGGGGTTTTTCTAAACATGAGGTTTTGATCTCTTTTAACCTCGTTTCTAACATGTTGTTAGGTCCACGAACGCATGCGAGGCGATGGTTCGTCGACCCGACTGACGGATTAAGTGATCCGAGCCGAACATTGGCTTACAGTGTTGATTTTGGCCCGGAGAGTCAAAGTTGAGATTTGAGGCAACGAAAGCGGCGTTGTTGCTTCAAAAAACATCCCAAAAGGTGGGGGGTGCTTTACCGAAGCCGCTGGGCTCCTTTTTATGTCTAAGTAAATTATTGGTCATATTGCGTATATATGTGCATATGTATAGTTTTCATGCATGATAGGGTTGGTATGGTTAGATGACTTTCCTTGCATGCTTTCTTATCGTGCGGAGCTATGGGCGTCGCATTAGGACATAGGGAGTCTGCTTGCACACTTCCCTTATCGTGCGTCACCATAGGATTGCATTTGGACATAGGAAGCATCAGGATGAATATTGTGACACTGAACCTTAGAGACAATTTAATTATGCATGATTATCAACTAGAGATATATGAACCAAGTATAGAGCTTGATGATTAGCAATATGACATTATGACATTGTGACTTTGTAACTTAGTGTAAAGGACACTAGAGCTATGAAAACCAAGTAGACAACTTGATGAATATTGTTGTATAATGACATAGTGTAAAGAACACTAGAGATATGTGAACCAAGTATAGAACTTGATGATTATTAATTCCCCGTGTGGATGCCCTCCAAAGTGGAGGAGATGGTTACTAGTTCCCCGTGTTGGATGCCCTCCAAATTGGAGGAGAAGATCATACTCACATACCGCTTCGCCGCCGTGACGTGGTCGCTCCACACGAGTAGTGCGAGTCTCCGGAGGTCTTGGCACGTGATTCGATAGGGATAGCCTATGTGGGGTCCCGAGGGATAGCGTATGTGGGGTCCCGCAGACAACCCATGAGATTGAATGTGTTGAGTCGTGGGCGTGCCTACGGGCTAGCCATGGATTGGGTAACAAACTCCAAAGAGTTATGAGATTGGGTACAAAAGTACATATTGAGCATGATAGAATTGCAATTTACTTGATAGAGTTCTACTAGCATGTTGGTGGTTACATGGCTAGAGCATTACTCTTACCTTATTGTTACAGGTAAAGTAGTTATTGCATTTCTTCTATTATGCTTTACTTACCGTATTTACAGCTTTAAGATAAATATCTATCTACTATTGCCTGCTTAGACCTAGTAGGGAGATCGGTGGGGTCGGTGGCCGAGCCCACTGGGAACTAAGGAAGTTAGTTCTCACCCCACTCTATTACAGGTGCTAGTTCGCGGGCGGCTGGTGAGGATCGCGGTAAGGGCATCGCGCCCTAGTTGATAGAGGCCGCCATTTGCATTAGAACCTTCCCGATATCATTTTGGTATAGTCTTATGAACAAGAAAAGAATGTATATTTTGGATATGTAATGACTTATGTGTTTTGGGGAAAAGAACATGTATATTCATTTTGGTGAAAGAATGTAAAGAGATGTAAACAAATGTTGAATGATTGTAATAGA
Source organism: Aechmea fasciata (assembly GCA_025177825.1). Classification (NCBI taxonomy): domain Eukaryota; kingdom Viridiplantae; phylum Streptophyta; class Magnoliopsida; order Poales; family Bromeliaceae; genus Aechmea; species Aechmea fasciata. The sequence goes on from CM045939.1 coordinate 10,000,710, forward strand.
TAGATTCTTCTCTCTTTATATTACTTGTATAAAATACTCGTATCTTGCTCTTGTTGTCGTTCGCACCTTTAGGTGCATCTTCTTGTCATGTATGATATAGAATTAAATTTCCTGGGCGATTCTTTGTACATGACTTGTTGTTGAGCCTTGGGCGGACAGGGGAGGTGCTGTCCGTTCGGCGCCTGATCGGCGTCCCCGAACCGAACCGAATTGGTAGCGGTCTCGGGGTGTGACAACGATGGCTGTACCGGTACAACCATCAACGTTGTACCGGTACACTTTGTTCCAGAATGTTATTTTGGCTTCGTTTCGACTCTACTTCGCGCCGAACAACGCCAAAACCTTTCCAACTCTTTTAGAACCTCTTTTTAACCCTTCCAATATTATTGGAATGGTAATTGGAATTTGTCCAATTATTTCTTTCGCGTACTTTAGTCAATTTGGCTAAAGTTCGGTACTTTCTACTGAGGTTTCGGTATGTTACAAAGTGAAATCATATGTGTTTAAAATAGATGTTTTAATTGCCATTGATGCAAGGTATTCGGCAAAGAAAGTTCATTACACCTCTGTGTACCTTCTAATTTCAGTTCCTTCAGCTTTTCTGAGAGTGGCATAACAGGCTTTGTCACAATGTAAATTGTATGCTTGGCAGTAGATCCATTAAAAATTCCTGCCTCAATACTATGAAGGAAAGATAAAATATTTGGATACCAGAAAACGGTTTCTAAGCAACCCTTACCAAGTAGAGACTCAAAAAAATTGCATTTACAAACACAATAAGAGGCCAGTAATCAATGCAACTAACCAATATGCAGAGTTTACTGACAATATAGGCAATACTATGTTTTTTAGAGTGGCATCACCTTACTATAGAAAATGAGTGGTATTCTATTCCATAATAAATAAATAAAAAATTCACAAAGAAAAGAAAAGAAAAGAAAAAGCACTTCATTTGCACGCAACCTATTTAATAATCTTAATGTTTCCAACGGATCAAAACCTACTAACTTACAGTACGTAATCTTTTAACGCCATTGCGGCAAGCAGGTAAGTGCCTATCTTTAGCATTACTCCCTAAAAGAGAAAATATGGATATTGGTGACCCATCATCCTGATGAACAAGACAACATATGGCATGATTAACTTATGATAGGCCATTCAAAAACCAGTAAGTCAATGCAGGAAAAAATGAATCAATCATTTGGACCCCAAAAGAAAAAGCAACAAGAAGAAAAGAGTAATTTCAACTAGGGGTGTAAACGAGCCGAGCATGTGCGAGCTGTGGTCGGCTCGTTTTTGGCTTATTTAATAAACAAGCCGAACACGAGTTGGCTCGTTAAAGTATTGAGCCAAAAAATTCAGCTTATGTTTGGTTCGTTAATAAACGAGCCGAACACATGCTGGACAACGAATAATAAGTTAAAAGGATTAGATTGAATATATATAAAAAATAAATTTATAAAATCTTATCCATTTGACTTTGATCTAATAGTTAAAACTTTACATATAAATGAGCCATTTTATAATTGAGCTTGCCTTTATATTTTTATTTTACTAAAAATTAAATAATAAAAATATATATTATATATAATTATTTATTTATATATATAAATATAAATTTAATAAACTATATAAATATAAAATATATGTATTCGAGTTGTTATCGAGCCAAACACGAGCGAGCTGACCTCAACTAGTGTTCGGTTCGTTTATTAAACGACCCGAAAAATTCAGCTTGTGTTCGGCTCATTTACTAAATGAGCGATTTGATCTCGAGCTCATTTCAAGCCGAACACGAGCTGGCTCGCGAACAACGAGCTGGATTGTCACCCCTAATTTCAACACGGTACTGCAAAATTAATAAAGTATTACCAAAAATTTTCTATTAACCACTGTGATACCAGAATTCTTCGTAACTCCAAGAATAAAGTAATTCCTCCTTTTGATACGAAATCAAGATAGAATTGAATATATTTGATTTGATGAATTCAACTGAATTTGAATTGGAGTTAAAATCTCTTTTTTGGAACGAAGTATGATTGTACTGAATTTCCCTTGTTTATTCTTTTGTTTTACCATTTAGAAAGAACAGACATGCTTTCCAACATTTAAGAAACTCAAATTATTGGAAATCCGACCTCAAATAGTCCAATTTACTTACATACATGAAAGTCCACCCAAATCAGGCCAAACAACTATAAATTATGAACTACTAAGCATCTTCAAATAGAGAAATCTATGGAAGAGTGAAATGAAAACCAATCCAACACAACGATTCGTGCACAGATCACAGTTTGTTGAAATCATTCCAACCAAATCTAATACTTCCAGAGCTAAAAAACAACTAATTCACATTTTACTTTCTTTATTCACATTTTAATTTCTTTCAACTCAGGAATCCATGTGTTTCCTTATTGAATAAGGAAAGTAAACTGGATACTTTCTTTTATTCACATTTTATTTGATTATAATATTAAAAGAAGCATTTATTTGATTATACTCCTTTGTTAATAACTCTTGGTCCTAAAAATTCATAAGAACATGAAAAGTAACAAAATTATTAAATATTTTAAAAAAATCCAACACGAATCACGTCAATCCTAAAATAAACTAATCGATCGAAAGAGAAAAAGCCCCAAATACCTATAGATCTCGAGATCGGGAGTATCATCCGAGGACCCCGAGGAGCTGATTCTTGAAGTCGAAGCCAAGCTCGCCGCTGACGTCGACGCCACCGCCATGTTCGTGGTGTGCGACGAGGAGACGGATGCGGGGCGGGGGAGCGGTTGGGCCTGCGTCGGCTGCTACTGGCTCTAGCCGCTGAAGCTCCGCGGCGGCTCCCGTCCCCTCCGATTCCGCGTCGTAGATTTCTATGGTGGTGATCACCGGAGATCTCTCCGGCGGCGATTGCCGGAGATCTCTCCGGGCAGGACGATAGCTGGATACGAATGGGAAGGGTTTGGGAGAAAAAAGTCGGGGTATGTCATTGGTATTAGGTGAGGTTTGGAAACTTAAAAAATAGCGTGTAAATGCGAATAAATAAGAAATGTGTTGATATTTTTGTAAATATTAGTTGTGGTATAGTAGTTGAGAGGGATAGAAAAAATTTAAAGGTTGCGGGTTCATGTCCCATTCTCTTGTTTTTTGTGATAGTTTTTTTTTTTTTTTTGTTTTGTTACTTTAAACTTTTTTGGTGACATACGAAATTCAAATCTGTAGCAAATGCACTACTTTTTTGTAGTGTAATTATGCCTGGTGGGTAAAGAGGTCAAGGCCCGCGTAAATGTGGTGGATCTGGATGTGCGTCTAGTTGGCTTCCTCGTCGAGGCGTGACATTCTAGGACTCTGCCGCAAAATGATTTGCAAAGAGAAGGAACAAAACATTGATTAATATGGATTAGGCCATTGATAGTGCAAGCAAATTTTTAAATATAGCACTTTAGTATAGCATGACTTATAGTTTGCTACCTTGTGATTTTCGAATGTAGCATTGTGCCACCCTATTTGTTAATAATTCTTTTGGTGAAATGAAAACAGACCAGAGAGTTGAAAAGAGCAACATTTCAAAATCATGCGGCAGTAAAATGCAAATGGACTAATCTATATATGGGAGATTTAGTTGATGTTTACTCTATTTTTACTTTGTAGCGGTCGTTATGATATTTATGCAATTTTGGAGATTGCATGAAAAATCACCTCTAAACATACTTGGCTTAGTTACATTCGGCCTTAAATTAGAAATTTAATTCTTGATTGGAATGACCACCTCTTTAATAGGATGCCCAACCAAAGAACTACCTATAATGTGAAAAATAGAATCCCTAACTAAATCAAGAATCTTACATTTGTTTTCTAACTGTCAAAAATGCAATCACCTCAAAAAAAGAAGAAGAATGATAACAGAATGAATGGCTGGACAGCTCCTCCACTTTATCTCATTTAGTTTCCAACACATATACAGGTCTTCCTTACAATGTTAACAACTTTCTCAACCCAACCTTATTTAGCTATTACTGACTCTTTCATTGTATCTCTCCCTCCCATCCTCGCTCTTGCTCTACCCCCCATCCCAGCCACCAATAGAATAAGACAAACAAATTTTGTGTATTTAAAATTTTCTTTTAGTTACACCCACCAATCCAAACCAAAGTGAGCGAAAGATGTATTCTACCAAGACAACGGTGATCGTGGTTGCTGTCTTCATTGCCTTCGTCATCTTGATGCTATATCTTCCATCCGAGGTCAACTTATCTCAAGTTGCCTTTACAATGGAACTTGACATCTTTCAGCACTTCTTTATCTTGAATAACCTACGGGAAATTTGGGAGAGTAATATTGAGCTTCGTTGTTGGGCAGTACGCACAGACAGTGATCTAGGTGATGGAATTTGGCATGAAAACATCATTATTAAGAATAGGGCAAGAGCCAACATCACCTTTCCTAGGCTGAATGATATGCAGACATTACAAGTGTACTGCAACTACAGTGGATCCAACGGATGCTGGGCCGATAGATTAAAAATCTTTTCTTCCCCAGGCCATGACAACTATTTCTGTAGCAATGCGAGATTTGGCTGTACCGTTGAATTTGGTGAAGATGGCAGCGTCGAAAAGAGGTACGGCACTCTCCTGGATAAAACTTTCTTAGGATATGTGCCTACCAAGAATAATACGAAGAAAAATTGCTTGGGGCACATCTGTCTTCCTAAGGCTTGGAACGGTGTCATTGGAGAAAAGAGTTGTTGTCACAACTATTCAAATAAAGAATGTTAGGAGTTTACATGATTTCATCGCTCTCTCTCCCTTTGTTCCTCTCTCTCTCCTACCTAGTATTTGTTAGAATGATATAAATAATATGAGAATACCTTCTTGATGTAAATTTGTTATTAGTATGGCATCGAATTGTTGGTCACCACCATTAAGGATAATCGAGAATATTTGAACATCCCAAGAACCAACTTTCAGATATATTGTTATTTTATTTCCATCAACTAGCATCACAATGAACTCTCAAAATAAACAACCTTATAAAAGTAAAGGATAGGGATCTTAACTTATTGTCACCATAATAAATGTTAATCTAGATAGCAAGAAACGTTTGCCATAAAAAAAAACTCAATAGTTTGGTTTATTTAATACCGCCAAATTAGAAAACAAGTCATTAATACTATTAGTACTCAGGTGTACGTGTTAAAATTGTTAATTTCATGATCACTTTACTACTACCTAAATAATGTTGAAAATTCATGGAACTTGCTTCCTAAAAGGCTCATGTAACAACCTAGCTAACTTGTATCAGCAACTTTTGGACCAAACCACTAGACCAAAACGCTTAAACTGGATTACTAAAATTATAGTGTTAATTTTCACGTACTCAAACATAATTCCATTTCTTTCCAATACGCGAGTATTTGTTAAACCACAAGAACACACCCTTGCCCCCAGCCACCTTTCACGTCCCCTATTTAGACTGTCATCTTTGTCAAATCAAATCAGACACGTAATTTTGAATGAAAAATCAATGTGAGATTCAAAAAGCGCCTCTATGACATCAAGTGGTGACTCTCACGATATTCAAGTTTACCAGTTTGTCTCATACAACACTTAGCTAGGTCTCACACTTCTAGTTGGTACTCTACACAAAATATAATGACTCCACACAATGGGTTGGCAACTACTTTTATGCAAAATATAATGACCCAACTATGATGCCTTGGCTCCCGAGGGGATACCCATCCTAGAACTACTCTAGTCAATCCTCTTAAACTCTTGGGTCTAGCCATCGCCCAAAATATAAATTAAGAGATTTAGAACTACTATATTTTCTATATATAACTATTCCAAATCTTGGGTGGTGTCACATTGCAAGACATCCCCCCTCCCCCCCCCCACACACACACACTATAAGTGCAACATCGTCAGGCTCAAGAATTCTCACACGGACCAGGCGATGTGAGTCGACCTTCTAGGGAGCCACGCTCTACCCACCATTGTCATTAGCCGAGACGCCATGTTGTAGTGCACTAAACTTTTACATATTGTGGAGTTCTAGTGGAAAGTGGCCTAAAAGGCTATACGAATAGTTTCGACAAGGTTTGGGAAATATTTGAGTGTTTTCGGCGCAAACCGAGGGCGAAAACAGACTTCGAAAAGTCAGATCTGCAAAAACTGCAGATTTTATATTGTGACTGATACTGAAATTTGAGTATCGGAACACAACATAGGGGAGCAAAACAACTGTTCAGGTTTTGAGGAACTCATGTTGAGTACCGGTGCTACGCTTTGTACCAATATTGATACGTTGAGTACCGAAACCCAATAGATTCTGAAAATCCAATGTTCGAGTTTTGAGGAAGTGGCTTGTAAGATATTGAATCCCCATCGCGTTAAACCACTTTTGGTCAAAGTGACCGAAGCTGTAATATACCGAAACCTCGGTAGCTCGTATCGAACTTTAGCCAAATTGACTAAAGTATGCGAAAGAAATAGTTGGACAAGTTCTAATTAGCATTCCAACAATGTTGGAAGGGTTAAAAATGAGTTCTACAAGAATTAGAAGGGTTATAGCATTGCTCTTCATGAAGAGAAGTCAAACAAGTGCTAAAACTACAGTCTGGGTATTTTGTATTGGTACAGCATCAATGTTGTACCGGTACATTGTGGTAAACCAAGGGAAGCAGCTCTCGGGTTTGGCTATTGCGCGGTAGTGTACCAGTACAATCTAGGTTTGTACCAGTACAAGTCTGGCAACCGAGGGAAGCAGCTTTTTGGTTTGGTTCTGCAAGATATCGTGTTAGTGATGACACTCAGGTCTGTACCGGTACACTTTGGACCAAATAGTAAATGCAGTCTGCTGCAAATATAAAGATTGGGAGGGCTTTTTGGCTATTGTTACAACATGTAATATACCCCAACACCCCCTCCCTTCATGTCCACAGCCATTTCACCATTCCTCTCTCATTTTATCTCTTTCTCTCTCTAGAAACTCTCTCCAAAGGCTAGAGAGGAGCTCAAGTAGGGATGTAAATGGATATGGATACCCGACTTTAACCCGAATCTAAACCTGATGGATATGGATTTTATCCGAGATAAAAGGATATGGATTTGGATATGGATATAAAAAATAAAAACCCGGTGGATATGGATTTAGATATGGATATTTACTGTACCCGACCTGAACCCGAATCCGAACCCGAACCCAAACCCGAACCCGAACACGAACAAAAATATGATATAATATATAAAAAAAATTCAATCTTTAGATCTGAATCTAAAGGCAAAAAAATACTTACACTTTTGTAATCTAAACCAAAATACATATATATATTAATATAATTGGTAAATATTATTTTCGGGTTCGGGTTTTCGGGTTTAGAATCGGGTTCGGGTTTTTGGTCGGAATCGGGTTTTTGGTCGGGTTCGGGTTCGGGTTCGGGTTCGGGTTTCGGGTTTTTGCTCGGGTTCGGGTTTGGATGTGGATTTTTAAAATCCATCAGGTTCGGGTTCGGGTTCGGGTTTCGAGCTTGATAGTCGTGTTCGGGTTCGGGTTTTTAAAAATCCGACCCGAATCCGACCCGTTGACATCCCTAAGCTCAAGAGGTAGGTTTGGAGGAGATTTTGGAGGTTTGGAGGGGATTTTGGAGGATTAAAAGACCTAGAAGCTGTCCAACAAGGTGTAGCTTGGAGTACTCTTGGGCTAAGGTGAGTCCTTGTGCAAGAATAGTTCCAGGGTTTGGATTTATACCTTAGATCTTTGGATTTTGATCTTCTTGCAAGGTTAGAAGCTTAGTAGAGGCCTTGAACCCATGAAAATCCATGGTTTCTTCAAGCGCTCTCATGGTGAACTTCTAGGGTTCATATTAGATGCCCTAGGAATGTTTGGATTGGCTTAGAGATGGTAGTAGAGAACTTCTTAGAGGGTTCTAAGCTAGTTTTTGCTTAGCTCCAAAATCAATCCAAGAGATCTTGCGAAATGACATTGTTAGGGCATCCCAAAGAAAGGTTTTGCTCAAGTGAGGTTTGGATCCCATTTGAGCTTATACAAACCTAATTGGGGATATAACGAACGCGTTGTTGCGCTCGGTTAGGTAATTCGATGAGCGCACGCGAAGGTATTGACAAAACATTGCTTTTGGTACAGATTGCCGCAGCACACGAAATAAGAGTCCAAAAATTACCAAATTCGAACCGCATCGCGTCCCACGACTCTTGGATTGAGTACGTGGATACTTCGGGGGTTTCTTGGAGCTTGACTGTCCCCCCGAGCCGCCGCCTTGGCATTTCTTGCCCTTGTCCTTTGACTAGGCTAGCAGCTCCCTTTCCTCCTGCACGTGGGCGTCTCCGTGCTCAGCCCAAAGTGCGCGGTCAAAAACATCCGCAAAGGTCGTGAGCTTGAATATCTGCACGGCCTTATAGATCCCCGGCCGTAGTCCTCGTAAGAACCAGTCAGCCCTGTCCCGATCATCCTTCACCACATTGGGGACGCAGTCAATGATGTGGGAAAATTTCTGCTCATAGTCCGCCACGGTGCAGCCCCCCTGTCTTAACTTGCGGAACTTCTCTTGCAGCTTCCGCTTCACGATGTCGGAAAAGTAGTTGGCGAACATTGCCCTTTTGATCTCCTCCCATAGCATCGGTGGAAGGTCAAAAGGCCTAACTCTCTTCACTCTTTTCCACCATACCTTTGCCGCCTTCTCCAGGCAATGTGTGGTAAGGTATTCCTTATCCCTCTCCAAGGTACTCAAGTCGTCAAAGAGGGTCTAAATCGAGTCTATCCACGACTCGACTATCTCCGGTTCCACCTTCCCGCCTTCAAAGATAGGCGGATTGAACTTGTTGAGCTTGACAAGAGCCGCCAACGCTCGCTCCTTTCCTACTTCTTCGGCCGCCGCATCGGGCGTCGCCGAACCCGACGCCGCAGGAGGAATGATTGCCGGCGAAGGACGCGCCGCCACCGGAACTGCCGCTATACCCACGCCCTCAGCCGCCAAGGGTGCACGAGCCGGGGGCACAGGAAGATCACGGCCCTCAGTCGCCGCCATCGTCACGGCCAACTGCCGCTCCATTAGCTCCTGGAGCCTCTCGAACTGTCCAGCCAGGGCGGTCACTTGCGCCCGCAGCTGCTGCACTTCACTTGGCCCCGCTTGCTCAGAGGCCGCCGTATGCTCTAGCACATCAGGAGGCGGTGCCAGACTAGATCTCGTTCGGAGGCGTCCTCTAGGTGTCATAGCTCATGAAAACGCAACAAATCGGTTAATTACCTTAACCATTTTCCCATCGTAATTCGACACATAATGAATAAACATTAAAATCGGGCGGAAGCTCGCAAGTGTACTCGTTCTCGACTCTCGGCGTCATGTTGTCGGCCGCCAACACAACCATCTTAAGACAAGAACTCGTACCACTTGAATCCATCTCTAGTAGCTGCAAGAGACATATCAACCCTTTGACCTAATAGAATCAACTTCCGCCACCCGGCATAGGTTCACGTTCCCTCACGCACCAATAGCCTTAAGGTTTACATCCTAGAGTCTCCTAGGTCATCCTAGACTCTCTCTTTACTTGCTCTTAATTCTCTGATACCATAACTGTCTGTCATGCCCTGCGACTGCTACCACTTAATTTGGTCCGGTTCGGGCGCGTCGAACAGACGCCGAACGGGCAGCACCTCCCCTACCCGCCCAAGGCTCAACAATAGATTGTGTACAAGAATTTACCAAGAAAAACTAAATTTTAAACATACACAATCGACAGAGGGCACAACCAGTGCCAACAACTAAGAGCAAGTAATTCACAAGTAAAACGAGTGAAATAAAGAGAGAACTACTAGCTATTACATCACATTTGCCATCATTTCATAATTACATCATTCTATTCCCAAAATGAATACATGTTTCATTTATCTTCAAGTACATATATAGTTCTTCCAAAATGTAAAGCATTTAGATGCAATGGTACTCTAATGCAAAATGGAAAGCTGCTAATATACTACTGCTAGGGCGCTATACCCTTGCCGCGATCCTCGCCAGGCGCGCACGCACTTGACCCTGTAATGAAGTAGGGTGAGAACTATCTTCCATAGTTTTCAGTAGGCTCGGCCGTCGACTCAGCCGATCTCCCCACTAGGTCCAAGTGGGCAAAGTAACAACAAATAGATAGATAGATAGATTTCTGAACTATAAAAGACATAATAGGAAAACTATGCTACTTTTCCCATAATCATGAATATGAATGCATGCTTCATTTAGTAAAGTTTTACTATCATGCTACGTACTATGTGCAATCTATGTCCAATAAACGAATGTTCAATGACATGTTAACTTTTCACCCAATCTGTGGCGAAACCCTTGGGTTTGCCACACATCAATATCACTCAGGATAAGGAGACTCAACTCGCTCTCAAACCCGGGATTGTCTGCGGACATCTATGTTGTCCCGATCGTACGATACTCCGGAGGACTCAACGACATGGATGGCTATACCATCCCAATAATAGACCGTGAGCTTGATCTATCCTCTCCACATAAGGACACCCTACGAACTAGGGCCAACACAACTCTTTCGGAACTCACCTATTCCGATATTCATGCATAAGTACATAGCTATACTAAGATTTTGTTCACGAGTTATTACTAGGGAATTCACCTATCCCTAAGTTCAAAACCTCTAGTGTCAAATACACTACATTAATACCAATCATTTTGTTCACTTATCATTTATATGTCACTCGTTATGACACCGAACAATCATCAAGTTCATCTCTTTTCTTTAGCACTATAGGATCCAATGTTCCGACACGATCCTTACCTATCTAATTCACCAAGTATTCCATGCACACTAGGTTAATATTTAGAAAGCATAAGGAAAATGGCTAAACATGCAATCCTACAATGCATATGCAAAAGATGAGATTTTATGTACATCTAAGACATAATAAGGAACTCGGTTGCTTCGGGATGACACCCCCGACCTTTCGAAGGTTCTCGATGTAGTAGAGGTCCTAAGAACACTCCCCGGTCTAACTTTTCACCCGTTCAACGAAATGTAAATCCGTCTTCGCCAACGCGTTTAGACACCTATCAATTAGGTTAAGAGGCCATCAATTGAGATCAAACCCCTTAGTTTAGAAAAAACCGAATTTGGAGCCCTAGGTTTGCATCTATGCAACACCTCTCCAATAAAATCCTAGATTCTAGCATCAATCTATTTAGATGCATGCTAGAGGTCCATTTGACCCATTTCTAAAGCATTAAACTCAAAATTCTAGGTTCTACCATTTTAGGGTTTAGAAGCTTACCTCAAAGCTAGCTCTAATGGTATGGGGAGGAAGATAAGAAGATGGTGGTGAGGATCTGTTCCAAGTTCTCCTCTTTCTTCCACTTCTACTCCTCCTTCTTCTTTTCTTCTTCCTTTCCTTCTCTTTTCTTTTCTCTTCTTCTTTTCTTTCTAAAGAGAGAGGGAGTGAAATGTAAGAGTGAGGGTAGAAATAAGAGAGGAAGAGAGAGCCCATTGCTCTCTATTCTCTTCACTTATACTACAATTGCAGTGGAACCCCCTCAACTTTGCTTCTCTTCAACAGCCCAGACTGGGTTGTTTTCGTGCAGGGAGACCGGTCTCTCTACGGGAGGACCGGTCCCCGAGAGCACCCCTTGCGGGTTGAGCTCTCGGTCAGCGTTTCCGCGCACGGGGGACCGGTCTATCCCCAAGAGGACCGGTCCCCGAGAGACCGATCCCTCCATCTGAGACCGGTCCCCGAGAACTTGCTCTCGCAGGACACTTACGGGAACCGGTCTCTCGTTGGGAGATCGGTTCCCCACAGGGATTCCCTATTGCTCACGGGGACCGCCAGGGACCGGTCCCCGATAGCAACTTGCGCGTGCAGAGCTCTCTGTCAGCGCACCCTACTTACGGGAACCGGTCCCTCATGCCAAGGACCGGTCTCCGAGAGCAGAATCTGCCAAGTGCAGATTTTCGCACTGTTTGCTCTAGTGGACTCCAACTTCAATGCACTTTTTTGGGTTTTAGACATCTTCGACTTTTCCGAAGCATACCCACTCGACAATTAGTCGATTCTGGACGAAGTACAACTCTCGAATTTCGAGAATTCACTTCTTTACATTCATTCTTGATGTCGCTTGCCCTCGTGCAAGTCTTGTATAATTGCAAATCTCATTGTTTGATTGCTTAATTACACTTGTTACTAGAGCCTTGGGCGAGTAGGGGAGGCCCTGTCCGTTCGGTGTCTGTTGACGTGGCCCGAATCCAACCAAATAGGCGGAGCTCGAGGCGTGACAGAAGCGTGGCAAGAGAGATGGTTAGACAAAGTCTAATTAACATTCCAACAGTGTTGGAAGGGTTAAAGTTGAGTTCCAAGTGAGTTAGAAAGGTTTTGGCATTGCTTGGCGCGAATTGGAGTCGAAATATCCAAAACTGTAGTCTGGAGCATTGTTAACCGGCGACTAATCTAAAGAATACCGGTACCATGCTGCAAACCAAGAGTGGCAGCTCTTGGGTTTGCCTCTGTCAAGGCTGTTAACTGGTGACTAATTTCCCGAGTACTGGTACTCCGCAGCAACCCGAGAGTGGCAGCCCTCGGGTTTGGGTTGTTGCGCAGGGGCATACCGGTGACAACTTCCCCGTGTACCGGTACCCTGTGCTGCAAACAGCAGAATTTGGTTTGCTGGAAATATGAATAGATGGAGGATTTTATTGCAATTATGGCAGCTTATAAAAGCACCACACCTCCTCCTCTCTTGTTTGCAGTCAACACACACTCCCAACTCCATTTTTCTCCCTTTCTCTCTCTAGGATGTCACGCCCTGAGACCGCTACCAATTTGGTCCTGTTCGGTAAAAATGCAAAAATGTGAGGTAATGCAATATACTATCATGAAACTATGTGTCACGCCCCGAGCCCGCCAATTCGGTCGGATTCGGCGCGCCGGCAGACCGCCGAATGGACAGAGTTTCCCCTGTACGTTCAAGGCGTCGCAATCAATACAATTACAAGAAGGTTCCAAACAGGAACATAATTCAACTTACAATGATTGCATAAGGAAGCTAGGTATCAAACAACATAAACACATCCTATGTTATTACATTCATTCCGCATACATTTTACATCACAGTTTACTTTACATTAGACTTCCAAATACAATCCACTTACTATTACATCATTTCACAAGTTAGTTACATTTTGTTCACTGCCCTCTAGTCCCCGCTAGTAAAACGGCCTTACCTCGGTCTCCGGTAGGGCGCTATCTACGAGCTACGCCTTGCCTCGTCCGCCGTTAGCCGCCGCTCACGTGTATACCCGTACCCCCAAAAACAACACGTGGGTGAGAACTATTGTCCATAGTTCTCAGTGGGTACGGCACCCAAGAGAAAAGCTCGACCAATAGGTCCAAGGAGGCACTGCAAATATGTTAGTCCAAAAACATATATAGATATATAACTCGCAACTAACATAAAAACATGCCTCACAATATGCAATATGTAACTCTTGCAATGATTCTTAGCTTCTCTTTACTTTATTGCTATCCTATACAGTAGCCATTTCATTCTTACTTAGCTATTCATTAATTTAGCTATTCATAACTCATACCAGTTATAACTCTAAGGTTTCTACTTACCTTAGCTCATGTCATTAACTTCCAAGGTTTCTATAACCCTAGGTTTCCATCTCAAGTCCAACTTGCTTCTAAGGTGTCTATTACCTTAGGTTCACCATACATATCACTAGCCCTCAAGGTTCTTTCTACCTGATTCCAGCTAGCCACCCGACTCGGCCACGAGTCAATCAATAGCGGATAATCCGCACTTTGCCTGGCTCGAGGTGAAGGACCACCATCACTTGCACCTCGGCTGCAAGCCAAGAACCACATCGCCCAACGGTCCGCCCGAAGGTCCGTGCACCGTGGTCGAGGATCCGCCGATGGGAGAGGAACATGCCGCATACACCCATAGCCAAGATTCACCGATAGGGAGAGGAACATCGCATACACCCTAGCGCTCACTTTGTTCTTGCTTAGTCACAATCCTCGAAGTTCTTCCGGTGAGAGAGGAACATGCCGCATACACCCGCGGAACCAGAACTATCGAGCTCACAATTACTGGGATTCCGGAATCCATTCCACTTTGCTTGAGGGCTGGCCTTAACCCTCAAGAGTCGACCCACTGGGTTCATTGTTCTTTACATCCTAGGTCCCCTTGACTCTAGGGTTCATTCCTCGTCACATAACCTAGGTTGTCTTAACTCTAGGTTCAATGTCATTCTAGCCCGACCTATGTTTACTCACACTAGGTCCATTGCCATCGTTGTTCAACCTATGTCCTTGACACTAGGTTCAATGCCACTCACCTAGATCCATTGACTCTAGGTTTACTATAACCTATGTTCATTAACAACACTAGGTTAGATGCTACACTCCTAGGTCCATTGACTCTAGGTTTGCTATAACCTATGTTCATTACACTAGGTTAGATGCCACTCGATCTATATGTGCATTTAGTCCATGACTCACATTCTTTACTTGGCTCTCTTATGTCTATCAATCCACTCATACGCATGTTTCTATTATGCTAAGCTTATGTTCTTGCAACATTCTTTACACTATGTCTCTAGTTGGTAATCATGCATAATTAAGTCATCTCTACGGTTCAATGTCGTGATATTCATCCCCATGCTTCCTATGTCCAAATGCAAGCCTATGGTGCCGCACGATAAGGAAGCGTGCAAGCAGACTCCCTATGTCCTAATGCAACGCCCATAGTTCCGCACGATAAGGAAGCATGAAGGAAAGTCATCTAACCATACCAACCCTTTCATTCACATGCATTTACTTAGCATTTTATTATATATCACTAGCATGCATTTCTTCTTATGCGTTATTGAACATGCATCAACATGACTTATGTAACTCTTAGACATACAGGCGACCAAGTCACTTCGGTCAGCACAACCCACCTTGGTTTTGCCCTCCGATTGCTCGTCGACACTCGCAATCGGCCGTCCGCGGCACCCGTAACCCGGTTCGGCTCGAACTTCTGCGCGACTCACCGAACGATCTCTGAATTGCGATCCGAGACCTCGTGGCGTTACCCCACGTCTTCACGATGCCCTAGATCCGTTTTCATGAATTTAGGGCTTGTATCTTGCGTGCTGCGGACATCTGGTAAGAATATATTAATATATTAATATCTTTGCAACCACTCGTCGGATCACCGAACCGAGCGCGCCAACGCGTTCGTTAGGCCCTCAATTAGGTTTACATGGGGTCAAATGAGATCAAACTCATCTATTTACAAAAACCCATTTTGGAGCCCTAGGTTTGCATCTATGCAATCCCGCCGTTTTAATCGCTAGAACAAGCAAAAGAGAGCTTGCTTAACCCCTAGGAACTCATCTAAGAGCACTAGGACCATCCATAGGGTGCTTAGGGCAAACCCTAGAAATCCACCATTAGTGCTCCTTGAAGAACACATGATTTTCATGAGTTTCCAAGCCTCTACAAGGTTCTAAAGCTCACTAGGAGCTCAAAACTCTAAATCTAGGGTTTAGAGACCCACTACTAGAAGATCTACCATGAGAGAGAGAGAGAGGAAGAACTCAAGCTTACCTCTCGAGAGCTTGCCCGCTTGGGGGAGAAGGAGGAGATGGTCATCATCATCATCACCATCATCTTCTTCTCCATCTCCTTCTTCCTCTTCTTCTTCTTCTTCTTCTTTCTCTCCTTCTTCTTGCGGTCGAACACAGAGGGAGAGAGAGAGAGCGATCAGAGTGAGGGAGAGAGAGAGAGAGAAGAGGTTTTATCCCTCTCTTTACAACTAACCCCCTGCACAATTGCTATAAGGCCCCTCAACTTTAGAATATTTGAAACAGCCCAAACTGGGCATTTTCGGGCTCAGGGACCGGTCTCCCTAACCCAGGACCGGTCCCAGAGCCTTGCTCCACTCTGCGCAGCTGGGGACCGGTCTCCCCCTTAAGAGACCGGTCCCAGAGAGCCTGCTCTCGCGGGACAGCCTTCCGGGACCGGTCTCCCTTTTCAGGGACCGGTCCCCCCAGGGACCATCAGCCTACTCCAAGGACTTAGCCAAATTTTCAGCTTTTTTCGTTTCTTCTCCGTTCCAACTCACTTTTGGCTGGTTTGACCTCCGATTCTTTTCAAATCGAACCGAGCCTCTCCACACATGATTTAAATCATGTCCACATCATTATCTCATCCGCGCAAGCGCCGGATTTGGCTCACGGCCCAACATAGCCTTCCGGGCTCCGTTTTCGCACCTAGTGCACCGAAAACACCCGAAAGCTCCCAGACTTCACCGGAACCACTCTTATGGCCTTCTAAGCCAACATACCTCGTAACTTCAAGACTTTAGAAGTTCGATATGTCACACTATGTCTAAGAATAATGCCATTCATTTGTTTACCCAATATACCGGCTTGCCCGTAGGCTCGCCCTCAACTCTCACCTCAAATCCCAGGGTGAGTAGCTACCCAGTATTTACCTCACCCGGGACCATCTGCGAACAACTATGTCTGTCCAATGCATGACCACCTCCGGAGTGCGCACTAATGGGTGGAGCGACCACCCCCAAAAGTAAACGGACTGTGTGAGGACAATCCAATCCTCGCCAACTGAGGATACCCTACCAACTACGGTTAGCAATAGCCTGGGAATCCATCTATCCCAACGTTTAATGCCATAGTGTTTCAACTACACTAATTCCATGCAAGTTATTATCTCTAGGAAAATTCACCTATCCCTAATTTTATTGCATCAAAGTGTTTCCTCTACACTATGTTCAAATGCCACTCGTCATCTCTGTCATTCAACATTGTTTAGATGCCACTCGATATGTCCTTGGACCCGAACACTAAGTTCACACTTGTTTAGCATATTAGGTCTCCAGTGCCATAACCCAATCCGTATGTCCAATACCTCAAGTATTCATTTCACAATACCCTATCCACTATGGAGAAACATACTAGAAATGGAAATGCATATATCAACACCCTATAATGCATAACAACGTATATACAATTTGCAGGTCATAATGCAACTAGGACATAGAAAGGAGTTCAGTTGCTTCGGGATGGCACCCCTCACCTCTAAGCAATGTCACGAAGCACCGAATTCGGTTTCGTGATTTTTGGAAGCCTACGCCGCGTGCTGCGGCAATCTGTACCGAAATAGGTTTTTTCCCCAATTCCTTTGCGTACTGTCACGCCTCGGGACCCAGCGGAAGCTCGCCCGGCGCGTGCCCAGACCCGCCGTACATCTAAAACATACAAGGCGTCTAAAAAGAAACGGTAATTAACCAACAAAATAAGAAGAATCTAGAAGTATCAAAGCAATATAACAACTAGAATTCTAAACTAGGAAGCATAAAAGAAGTATATAAATAAAAGTACCAATCTCCACTATGAAACTATAAAGCGAGTACAACCAAAGATCCCATACAAAAACTAAAAGAGTACATGGTGGCCTCTATACATGGATACAAAAGTCACTCTCCCACAAAACACAAAAAGAGAGGAATAACCACCTAAACAGTGGTAAGCGGCTATCTATCTAGGCGATCCCCTTGCCGCGGTCCCTTGCCTCTGCCGGTGCCGAAGGCTCTGAAATACATAAGAAACAGAGGGCGTGAGAACTATTAAATAATAGGGGCAATTGCTTATATACCCCTGAAAAGTTTCCGATTTTTCGATTTACCCCTCTTAGAAGGCTAATATTGAAAATACCCCTCCTACGTTCCAACCTATTTCAAATATACCCTTAGAGTTAAAATCTGTTAAGTAACTCTGTTATCTCTGTAAAATTAGTATTTTGCACTTTTCAAATATACCCTTCTACCATCACTGTCTTTCTTATTTGCCCTTAAAGTCAGGGGCACAAAAAGTATTTCGACTTTTGGTCTTTTCCAATATACCCCTCTACCGTCACCAACCTTTCTTATTTGCCCTTAAGTTAAGGGTAAAATTGGTATTTTAATTTTTTTTAACTGTGGTAGATATTTAACTCACGTTTAACCCAGATTAACTTAACAGGAGATAATTGCGGGGGTATTTTGCAATAACGGTGGAACGTATGAGGGGTATTTTAGAAAGAAAAAAAAGTAGGGGTAGATCGAATATTTTCAGACGCATGAGGGGTATATAGGCAATTATCCCTAAATAATAGCTCACAGTGGGCAATTACTGACTTCAGTTGCATGCTCCACTAGGCCCAAACGAAACAAGTAGGTGTAAACGATATAAGTAACAAGTAAACCGCTAAAG
Organism: Aechmea fasciata; assembly: GCA_025177825.1. NCBI lineage: Eukaryota > Viridiplantae > Streptophyta > Magnoliopsida > Poales > Bromeliaceae > Aechmea > Aechmea fasciata. Next base: position 10,018,991 of record CM045939.1, read on the forward strand.
CATGATATCTCTACTTAGCATGAATTTGCATGAGTAAGTAAGCTATTCTAAGCATGAATAGAAAGTGTGACTAACTAGTCCAATGTTCATAAAGCAATAGTAAAGTGTCAAGTTTTACTATCCCAGTCAATATCCAATGTCGATTAAACTTCTTTAGTTTAAATCCAATAAGACCCACCCGAAGGCTGTCTAGCTGATGCCGAGCCTAATGGCCCCGTGGTAGTCAACATCCCCACCCAAGGAATGAGCCTATCCCACGGCAATCCACTTCGGGGCCCAATCCCGCACAGCGAATAAACATCGCGTTGGCCAACTCCGAAGTGCCGGCTTGTAGGGAGCGACCCTCACAAGCATGTGCGAATGAGCACAATGGCATAAAGTCACAAGTCTCAAATCGTCATGTCCAACACATGAAAGTAAAGCTACTGTGTCCAAGGCTTATCTCTATGTCATCATGTCTCTAACATGGAATATAATAGATATCCAATGGCTTATGTTAATGTCTCTAGGTTGCAGTTTCACAGTTTTCTAAGTTAAGTGCCCCTTGATGACACTTAATCTTTCTAAGTCTCAACATGAGTTTAATGTTCACAAATACATTATTTGAGCTATAATAAACATAAAAGGCACATTCCCAAGTGCCCACAAGAACCACCCTCGCATGCATGCAAAATACCCCAGAATGCTCTACTACATAGAGTGAAATTTTTATAATACATAAGGCCTTCATTTTAAGTGTTCTAAAATTCATATAAATTCTATCTAGCAAGAATATAAATGCCAAATAATTTATTGATAACGATTAACCACATAGGAGACATTTTCTCCTCTACTTGTGAAGGAATGCTCCGAGCGTTGTTCCGAAACGCTAACGAAGTTTATATTGTTGCTCCTAGTGCCCTAAGAAGCAAACCATAAGAGTTACAACCTCATACGACGAACTGTGAGTTTAATCTTTAAGAAACTCTACAAAATGGTAAAGAAAACTCACCGGATGCGAAGGAAACTCTCTTGATCTCCAAATCGGAGTTAGAGTCCTTCCAATCCAACCTAAACAAAAGTTCTAAACCCATCAATTATGTTCTAGAAGCTACAAAACGAAAATCCCCAATTCTAACCCTAGAATTCCATTTCTAGGGTTTCATCTCATAAAGAGCCTCAAAATCCTAATCTAGAGGGAGAGAACTTGTTGCTTACCTCCAAGAAGCTCCAAACCAAGCTCAAAGTGCTCTAGGGTTGAAGTTTGATCCTCCACAAAGCTCCAACCAAAAGCTCCCAAGGTCCAACAATGGTAGAAAAGCCTCTACCAAGCAAAAAGAAGCAAAATGAGGGTTTTAATCCTCTAAAAATCCATCAAAAATCATGGAGAGGGAAGGAGTGGAGTGGAGGGCTCCCTTACCTCTCTTCTTGCTGTTCTAAACACAGGGGGAAGCCCTAGAGGCGTGGGGTGTACTAATAGAAAGGCTACAATAGCCAAAAAAACCCCTGCAATTCGAACTGCATGCAATCTGCCAGTTTGTACCGGTACACGGACATTTGTACCGGTACAAATGCTGCGAAATGGCCAAACCCGAGCCTCGGGTTGCCCCTCTCTCGGCCAAGTATACCGGTACAAAACCCAGGCTATACCGGTATAGCCATCATGGCTGTACCGGTACAACCATCAGCCTGTACCGGTACAAAGCCCAAAATTTCCAATCTGAGAGCTGACCAAACATTCGACTTTTCAGTTTTGGTGCTTAGATGCAAACCATCATTCTCGGGGTTCGAACCATAGGTCGGAACACTGTCAACGACCTTCCAGCAAACGTGGAAAAGTTTCGAACTCCGCAATTTGCGCAAGTCCAGTATGTTACACGTATGCTCATTGGATTGCCGAACCGAGCGCGATAATGCGTTCGTATACCTAGCAATTAGGTTTGTATAGGCTCAAATTAGATCAAAACTCTACTTGAGCAAAACCCCTCTTTTGCGTGCCCTAACAATGACATATGCCCAATGTCTTGGTTGGATCTTTAAAACAAGCAAATGCAAGCTTGTCACTGTACACCACGAAGCTCTCCCCCGGAGTCAGTAAGGCGAGTACCGGGATCGAAGTCAACCTTTCCTTCAACTCCTTGAAGCTCCGATCGCAATTGTCGCTCCACACATACTTTATTTCCTTGTGCGTGAGGCGCGTCAGTGGAGTAGTGACTTTAGCAAACCTCTCCACGAACCATTATAATATCCCGCAAGACCAAGGAAACTGCGGATCTCCGCAACACTCGTCGGACGAGGCCAATCTCTAATTGCCTCAACTTTCTTCGGATCCACCGAGACACCACTCTCGGATATCACATGACCGAAGAAGGCAACCTCTAAAAGCCAAAAGTCGCACTTCTTCAGCTTGGCATAAAGTTTCTCTTTTCAGAGTATTTGCAACACGATTCTCAGGTGCTCTTCGTGCTCCTCATCACTTCGTGAATAAACCAACACGTCGTCAATGAACGCCACGACGCATCGATCCAACAATGACCGGAAGACTCAATTCATCAAGTCCATAAATGCTGCAGGGGTATTAGTAAGCCCGAACGGCATTACCGTGAACTTATAATGGCCATATAGCGTACGATATGTCGTTTTATGCACATCCTCCGGCTTGATCTTCAACTAGTAGAACCACGACTGAAGATCGATCTTCGAGTATACCCGCGACTCTTGCAACTGATCAAACAAATCATCAATTCTAGGCAACGAGTATTTGTTCTTGATCATCACTAACTCCGCCTGTCACGCCCCGAGACCTGCCTATTTGGTCGGATTCGGGCACGCCAACAGAACGCCGAACGGAAAGAGTCTCCCCTGTACATCCTAGGCGTCGCAATCAATACATTACAAGAGGTTCCAACTAGGAACAATATTCAACCATAGATTGCATAAGGAAGTATCAAAAATATAAACAGCTAAGTTATTACAAGCATTCAACCACTTGCATTTTTACTTTACATTTTGCTTACATCAACTTCCATTACAATCTAGTTATTACAACACTTAATACAAGTTTGTTTCTTTCATCTTGTTTACCCCTAGCTAGACCACCTCGGGATACCACTATCTCTGGTCCAATGGTAGGGCGCTATCTACGGAGCTACGCCTTTTCCTCGCGTCGCCGCGCCGCTTGCATGTGACCCTGTACCCCCACAAACAACACAGGGGTGAGAACTATTGTCCATAGTTTCCAGTGGGTACGGCCATCCAAGGGAAGAGCTCGACCCACCAGGTCCAAGAAGGCACTGCAACATGTTAGTCCAACAGATATCCAACAGATATTTATGCAAGTATTGAAATGCATGTTATGCCTCTCAACATGTAGTTCCACAACTCAAATCCAACTAGTATCTAAGGTCTCTACCGCCCTAGATCTTGCCATTTATCATTAGCTTTTAATGTTTCTACCACCTTAACTAAGCTATCCACCCGACTCAGCCTCGAGTCAATCACCCGCGGACTACGCCTTCACATCTGACCTGGCCATCATCGACACACTGCCTCCGCGCTTAGCCATCTGGCGGCGAACTCATCGCACCTCACCCAACAATGGCTCAAGTCAATCCTGGCGTTATTATCCAATAAGCTAAATGGGCAAGGAGAACCACACATACCCATTTCAATCTCATACCGGGCGAGGAGAACCACACATACCCGTTGAATCACTGTCGGGCGAGAAGAACCACATATACCCGCAATTCTGATTCACTTGCATTTTGCCGCAAGTTTCCACCGCTTCTTTGCGGCCACATCACTAGAGATTCCAGAATCCGTTTCCATGTCTCAAGGGTCATTTGCAGACCCTACAATGTCGACCTATCTAGGTTCGACCCATAGACATTCTAGTGGCTACTACCACTATAGTCACAACCTAGGTTCAACCACGCTAGGTTCTATGTCATCTCTACCTAGATCTCAACTTCTAGGTTCACTTGTTTAACCTTTGTTTACTAACACTATGTTTGATGTCACTCATGTCCAACCTATGTTCACGACACTAGGTTCAATGCCGCTCGATCTACTTGACATTCTACTTGTCCACAACGAGTATTATAGCTTTCATGTTCTTATTTTCAGATGTCATTTCTCTAATCAACCTAGAGTTATCGACCAAGTTCACATCTACGTGAATCTAGCATATTCTACACATGTCAACATGCATACTTCCTCTAGTATATTCCACAATGTCAACATTAATATACCATCTAGTATATAGATATCCACATGCACATTTCATCTAGCATGTCCTATAACATGTAATCATGCATTCCATCTAGCATTTTACAATATGCTAACATGCATTACATCTCAAGGGTAGGTAACACCAACTAACATAATATGATTCCTGCACTCAAATTATAATTCATAACCTACCTCTATACATGTATGCATCAACATTAACCATAAATCATCATTATCCTCCAATGGTAGTTTAACATAGCATTCATTCCATGCATCTATATGTTTTACAATTAATTACCATTATGCATCAATGATAAATAACTCTCCACTTCGACATCGAAGTGAGCTAGTATCTTCGGTGAGCACAACCCACCTCGAATCATTTTTCGATTGCTTGTAGTCACTTGCAATTGGCCTCCCGCGGCACTCGTTGTCCGGTTCAACCCGAACTTGCAATCGACAACCAAACACTCGCCGATTCTCAACATAGAGTCGCCAAGGGCCTTCCTCTAACCTTCAATTAGAGGAACAATAGGGTTATATAGATCAGAACCTACATTTGCCCAAAACCCCAATTGTAAGCCCTAGCATGAAAATAACTTCCAAATAATCCAAAATTAAATGGAGCAACATGCTAACAATGCTCTAGAGGCTATTAGAATACCAAGATTAAGGATTTAACCAAATCCTAAACACTTACCAAATTGTGAACGCCGAGACGGAAGCACGCCGCTCAACCAGGCGCACAAGAGCTCGAGCCGTCGCCTCCAACGCGCTCCCTAGCTTGCTCTCCACCAAGCCTCCGAATTTGGGAGAAAAAGATCAAGAAAGTAGAGAGATTCTAGAGAGAGATAGAGGTTTCTCTCTCCGTCACCATGTGTGCGTGTGTGGTGTGTGTGTGTGTGTTGTGTTCGGTTGAGGAGGAAGAAGAAAGGGATCAAAATCCCTTTTTACAAGGTAGCCCCTCAACTTTAACACAATTCAAGTCTAGCAGCTCAGAATCTGATACTCTTCATCGGACCTCTCTGAATGTCCGTTTGCATCCAAATTTGACAGCCAGGCTCGGTTTTACTTAACAAGAAGAAAGAAATTTTAATTTTTCAGTTTTGACCATTTTTGGTCACCAAAAGCTCTACCGACAAAAATCTATAGCAGATAGCAGTCGGATTTTATTTTTCACCTTCCGGGTGTCAGAATGGCATAAAACTTTAAATCTAGCATCGTAAAAATAATTCTGACATATTCTCCAGTTTTTATAATTTTCTGATATTGTACATTTTCTGCTAAAATATCAGACTTAGCTTTCCTCGCACTCCAAACCTCTTCACGCCTCTCATAGGCGAAACCCTCAAAAAGACGCGGTCTCCAACCGCGAACTCTAAATCTCGCCGGCGCCGATCTGCATAACTCTTCTGCCTAGTCTGCGCCGTTTGTATCCTTTGGCGAGTAAGGCGGACTTTCTCTTCCGCTTCTCGCAACACATCGGGGCCCATGGCAATCCGCTCGCCCACCTCACTCCAATGTACAGGGGAGTGGCATTTCCTCCCATAGAGAGCCTCAAACGGGGCCATTCCTATTCCTCTCTGGTGGCTGTTATTGTAGGCGAACTCGGCCATCGCTAAGTTCTCATGCCAACCACCCCGGTAATCTCTGATGCACGCTCACAACATATCTTCCAATGCTTAGATTGTTCTCTCCGACTGCCCATCGGTTTGAGGATGGAACACAGTGCTAAAATCGAGACGGGTGCCGAGTGCCTCCTGCAAACTCTTCCAAAAATGAGATGTGAACCGGGGATCTCGATCTTACACAATCAATTTCGGAACCCCATGAAGTCTCACCACCTCGTCGAGGTAAACTTGTGCCAATCTGTCTCCAGACCAGGTAGTGTGGATCGGTAGAAAGTGCGCTGACTTGCTCAAGCGATCCACCACTACCCAAATAGCATCGTGGCCACCCGACGAACGGGGCAACCCAACCACGAAATCCATAGTGATGTCCTTCCATTTCCAAACGGGAATTAGTAAACTTTGGAGTTTTCCCGCTGAAAATTGGCGTTCCACCTTGACTTGTTGGCATACAAGGCATTGCGCCACATAGCGCCCCACATCACCCCTCATTCCCGGCCACCAATAGTGCACTTTTAAATCTTCGAACATTTTGGTGTCGCCTGGGTGGACGCTATAGGGAGATTGGTGTGCCTAATCCAGAATTAGTTTTCGAATCTCTTTGCTATCCAGCACACACCACCGGTTTCGATACCGAAGTGCACCATCTGTGCCAATGCTAAAATCGCCAAGGCGACCATTCTCAATGTCATGCCGCACCTTTTGGAGACTTGTATCCGCGGATTACAAATCCTTAATCTGCTCCAACAAGGTCGGTTGGACGACGAAAGACATGAACATAACCGGCACCTCCGGAGCCACAACTTCAAGATCTAGTCGCTGCATCTCTCTCCACAGCGGCTCCTGATGTGTGATCAACATAGCGAGGTTTTCCGTCGACTTTCTGCTAAGCGCATCCGCTACTACATTGGCTTTCCCCGGGTGGTAAAGGATTGTGACATCATAATCCATCAATAATTCTAACCATCTGCGCTGTCACATATTAAGCTACTTCTGAGTGAACAGGTATTTCAAACTTTTGTGGTCCGTGTACAATTTCCAACGCGCTCCATAAAGATAGTGTCTTCACAACTTCAGTGCGAAGACCACCGCTGCTAACTCCAGGTCATGAATGGGACAGTTCTTCTCAAAGCTTTTTAACTGACGGGATGCATAGGCTATCACCTTTCCACACTGCATCAGAACACACCCAATGTCACGCTGCGAAACCGCTCCCAATTTGGTCCGGTTCGGGCGCGTCGAACAGTCGCCGAACGGGCAGCACCTTTCCTATCCGCCCAAGGCTAAATAACCAGATCATGTACAAGAATTGCCCAGAAAACTAAATTCATACATACACGATCCACGAGGGGCACCACTAGTGCGAACAAGGTAAGAGCAAGAATCACATGTACAACAAGTGAAATAAAGAGAGAGAGATCAACTAGCTATTACATCACATTGCTTTCTTTTACATTTACATCTTTTTCCCCAAAATGGTTACATAGTTTAATCCCCAACATACATACATCAATAGCTCTCCAAATCCTCACATACATGAATCTCTCAAATGTATAAGGTAGTACTAATGCAAATAGGAAAGCTACTATGTACTACTGCTCGGGCGCGATGCCCTTGCCGCGATCCTCGCCCGGCGAACTCGTACTAGGCCCTGCAACAAAGTGGGGTGAGAACTATCTTCCATAGTTCCCAGTGGATTCGGCCGCCGACTCCGCCGATCTCCCCACTAGATCCGAGTGGGCAAAAGCAGATAGATAGATAAATAGATATCAAAGCTGTAAACGACATGGTAAGAAAGCTATGCTACTATGCCCAAAATCATGTGTAATGTATACATGCATCATATAGTAAATGGTTTACTAACATGCCACTATGTTCACTACAATGTCCAATATGCAAATGTTTAATGACAGTGCTATTTTCTTGTTCAACCAATCTGTGGCGAATCCCTTGGGTTCGCCTACGGCTCACCTTGCTATCCCGTATGGTAAGGAGAGTCACCTCACTCTCAAACCCGGGACGGTCTGCGGGACATCAACTCTGTCCCTCTCGCACCAAACTCCGGAGTGCACGGCGACTTATGAGGCGCTATCACTACAAGTATAAAATAGACCGAGAGCATGATCCATCCTCTCGAGGATACCTTATCACCTAGGGCTAAATGTCACTCGGGAATCCACCTATCCCAATGTCCATGTGTAAGTATTTGACTACACTATGTTCTTTGTTCAATGAGTCATCACTAGGGAGTCCACCTATCCCTATGTTCACAATGCACTAGTGTCACTTTACACTAAGTTATATGCCACTCGTTCTATTCATTTATCAATCAGATGCCACTCATTATGTCACTAGATAACCATCGAGCCCATCTCTTTTCCTCGGCACTATAGGATTCAATGTCAAGACCCAATCCTCATTTATCCATTATACCAAGCATTCAACTCACACTATGATATTAATTAGAAAGCATAAGGAATGGAGAACAACGCAACCCTACAATGCAACATGCAAGAGATGCGAAGTCATGGAATACTAAGACATAGAGAGGAACCCGGTTGCTTCGGGATGACACCCCCCACCTTTTGGTGGTACCATGAGGCTACGGTTCTGTTCCCGCGATTTTAGGAGGCCCACGCCGCGTGCTGCAGCAATCTGTACTAGAACCGGCTCAATCTTCAATAGTTTCGCGTAGCTTCGTCGGATCGCCGAACCGAAGCTACCAACGCGTTCGTACACCTAACAATTAGGTTCCCAAGGGGTCAAATTAGATCAAACCCCCATATTTTCAAAAGGCCTCTTAATGAGCCCTAGATTTGCATTTGTGCAAAATACTCCAACAAAACCCTAGAATCATGCATTATCAACTATTAAGCATGCTAGAGTTCTAATCCAACCATTTCTAGAGCTACAAATCCAAACCCTAGGTTTCTACCATTATAGGGTTTAGAAGCTTACCCTCAAGCTAGCTCCAATGGTGTGGAGAAGGAGAGTGTCACGCCTCGGGACCGATCCCTTTGGCCGACCCAGGCCCGTCGAACAGACGCCGAACAGACAGAGTTTTTCCTGCCCGCCCAAGGCTCAACACAAGTACGATTCAATCATAATGAAAAGCACAAGCGAAAGCATACAAAAACGGCTTACACGAGGGTAAGCAATAGCCAAGTGAAAGAAAACTAAACTATACAAGTACTATGATTACATTTGTATCACATACAAGCATACTCTTTTTAAACATTTACATTCCTTGTACCAAAACATCATTTCTTCTCTTTACATGCTTTATTTTCATTCTTTGCTTTATACATCAATATCCTCAAATACAAAAGAGATGATGGAAGGGCGTGCTACTACCAAAATAAAACTCGACTCGATGGTCGCTGTCTACGGCGCGATACCCTTGCCGCGGTAACTCGCCGGCTCGTTCGGTCCCGGCACTGTGAAAATAGTGGGGTGAGAACTACAACAAAATTTCCAGTGGGCTTGGCCCCCAATCACACCGACTTTCCCACTAGGTCTATCTCAGGCATAATTTTAAAAGATAAGTAGATAGTAACCAAACTAAAATGCATACAACTAATATGCCTGAACAATAATAAATATGCTCATGCTCAACATAATATTCATATGAATGCAGGATCTCAATCTCGATACCCAATCTCATGGCTAGCCCATAGGTTTCGCCTCACATAGAACTCACCAACTCAAATCCCAATTATCGGGCCCTTAGCTTCCTCCCGTGGGACCGTCCTCTGGGATTACTCCATCCCAGTGGCGACAAACTCCGGAGCGCACCACTCGAGGGGGAGCTACCGCCCCCGAGCAAGGACTTACAGGCGAGTATGATCCAATCCTTAACTATAAGGATGTAATCCAAATCCATTTCCTTAACTCTAAGGAAGCAATGCACAATGACCCTTAATTATAAGGTTATTTGTCATTTGTCGCAATCTTATGTTCTTTGTTCTTGTTCTTGTTCTTGTTCTTTGAAATCATGACCATGTCATTACACTAACTCTAGTGTTCTTGTTCTCATGTTTAACATTCTTGTCAATGTCACACACACACTAACTCTAGTGTTCTTTACAACTCACTAATGCCACTCGATCTACTTGTCACAGTGTCACTTGTTCTTTAACCACTCAGTTCTTTGTCTTGCCACATGCATACATAGGGTTTTATTCTTTTTCTTTGCTCACGATTATCTCATTTGCATCTTAACTCTAAGCATGCAGTACAATATCACAAATACCCTAACATGCATGAAAAGGAGCTACAATATACATGCTCAATAAGCGACACATAGACATAAAAAGAAGTTCAGTATTAGTGAAAGCATCCCCCCACCTTGTGAGTTTACCAGGATGCTAGAGTTCAGATTTCATGATCCACGACCGCCTATTTCCTTATCTGCGGCAAAACGAAGCCGAATTAGGCTTATTGCTCCAATTATCACACAATCCTTCGTTTCGACGAACCAATCGCTCGAGTGCGTCGAGAACATCCCTAATTAGGTTTCTATAGGATCAATTTGATCTAGGAACCATACCACATGAAAGCCCTAACTTTGGATGCCCTAGGGTTAACACATACACGAACCCTAGCTTTGATCTCATCAAAACACAAAAGAGAACTCCTTGACATCAAGGGAGTCCACAAAAACCATCCTTTGGTCATTCAAACCCTTTTCTTGGGTTTTACTACAAGAGAAGGAGAAGCTTACCTCTAAGCATTCCTTCTCTTTGGGCTAGGGAAGAAGAAGAAGAGGTTGCTTCACTCCTAAGTCTCCTTCTCCACCAACTCCACCTCTAGCTCCACTCCTTTGAGAGAGAAAGGAAACTCCTAGAGAGAGAAAGAGCTTGTGAGTGTTTGTGTGTGTGTGAGTAAATGAGGGAAAAAGAACTCTCACAGCCAATACATAGCCCATTTAATGCATAATTGCAGCTAGACCCCTCAACTTTCATTTCCATACACAGCCCTGTCAGGGCATTTCTCGGGTACGGGGACCGATCTCCCTAGTTGGCACCGGTCTTCGAGAGCTCCTTTAAAGACTTTTCGCATGTGGGGACCGGTCTCCCTTGCCAGGGACCGGTTCCCGTACGTAGGTTTTCCAGGACTTAGCCAAATTTTCACTCATTTCCCTCTTGTGCACACGGGGACCGGTTTGTCCCAACAGGGACCGGTCTCCGCCAGTCAGCTCTCAACTCTGAGCCATTTTCTGGATTCTTCGCAGCTACGGGGACCGGTCTGTCCCAACAGGGACCGGTTCTCGTACATTGGAATTTCGGGACTTAGCCGATTTTGCACCCCACAAATCTCTCACGCATACGGCGACCGGTCTCTGTCTCTGGGGACCGGTCCCCGAGAGCTAAATTCTGCAGAATGCAGATTTCTCTGTCTTCTTTTTGAATAGCTCTCGAAGATCCCCTACAATGCACTCTTTGCATTGTAGATGCTTTCGGCCTTTCCGACGCATACCAACATCGCACTTTGGTCATTTTGACTAAAGTTTGATACTCATTTACAGAGATTTCGGTATATTACAGAGAGGGAGATGACCAAAGCCTTTCTCTAGCTTGCTTCTCATTCTTTTTCTTTTTCTTTTTCTTCTTCTTCTTCTTCTTATTCTTCTTATTCTTCTCCTTCTTCTTCTTCTTCTTCTTCTTCTTCTTCTTCTTCTTTCTAGAGAGAGAGAGAGGGAGAAGATATGGGAGTTAGGAGGAAATGAGAGAGGTAGAGAGAGCTCATTTCCCTCTATACCTTCCAACTAATGTCACAATTGCATTAAAGTCCCTCCACTTTGCTTCTCTCACACTGCCCAGACTTGGCAATTTTTGGGCTCGGGGACCGGTCTGTCCCTACAGACCGATCCCCGAGAGCCTTCCATGCGAGCTGAGGCTCTCCGCCAGCTTCTACGCATACGGGGACTGGTCTCTCTCGCAAGGGACCGGTCCCCGAGAGCAATACTTGTGCGCAGACCTCCTCTACCGCACACAACACTTACGGGGACCGGTCTTTCCCGCCAGGGACCGGTCCCCGAGAGCAATACTTGTGCTCAGACCCCTCTGCCGCGCACAACGCTTAGAGGGACCGGTCCCTCCTGCCAGGGACCGGTCCCCGAGAGCAATATTTGTGCGCAGAGGTTTTCTGCCGCACACCATGCTTACGGGAACCGATCCCTCACAGCAGAGACAGGTCTCTAAGAGCAAGATCTGCCAAGTGCAAATTCTTCACTGTTTTGCTCTCTGAGGTCCGTTGCAATGTGTTTTTCGGGTTTTTAACTTCTTCGGCTTTTCCGAAGTGTATTCTAGACGAAGTCCAACTCTCGAATTTCGAGAAATCACTTCCTTACATCCTCCCCTCCTAAAAAAGAGTTTCATCCTCTAAACTAACTCAATTTCCAATTCAAACTTAAATTTATACCTCATTCCTCAAACAGGTGAGGATGATGCCATCTCATCAGATCCTCGAGTTCCTAGGTGGCCTCGCGATCGTCGTGATTGCTCTACCGAATCTTTACATAGGTAATCTCGCGATTTCTTAGCTTGCGCACCTCTCGAGTGATGATCATCACCGGAAACTCCTCATAACTCAAGTCTTCTTGAAGTTCCGGCGGCTCATATAGCACGCGTGCTCGGGGTCATGAATGTACTTGCGGAGATTGGAGACATGAAACACGCTATGAACGTCCGCGAGCTTCAACGGCAAGGCAAGTCGATAAGCTACCGTACCAATTTGCTCCAATATCTCGTAAGGTCCAATGTATCGGGCACTTAGCTTTCCCCGCACTCTGAATTGCTTCACACCCCGCATTGGAGAAACCTTCAGGAACACGTGGTCGCCCATCGCAAACTCTAAGTCTCGACGGCGCTTATCTGCATAACTTTTTTGTCTCGATTGTGCCGTGAGCAATCTCTTGCAAGCAAGGTAGACTTTCTCCTCCGCCTCTCGCAAAACATCGGGGCCGAACTCCGCACGTTCACCCACATCACTCCAGTGTAAAGGAGATCGACATTTCCGCCCGTAGAGAGCCTCGAACGGTGCCATCCCCACACTAGCATGATAACTATTATTGTAGGCGAACTCGGCCATTGGTAGATGATCACACCAAATCCCTTTGTAATCGATGACACATGCTCGCAACATATCCTCCAGAGTTTGAATGGTCCTCTCTGTTTGCCCATCGGTTTGAGGACGGAATGTTGTGCTGAAATCGAGCCGTGTGTCAAAGGCTTCCTGTAGGCTCTTCCAGAAATGTGAAGTGAACCGCGGGTCGCGATCCGACACGATCGACTTCGGTACCCCATGCAACCTCGAGATCTCGTCAAGGTACACCTGTGCGAACTTATCACCTGCCTAAGTGGTGTGGATCGGCAAAAAGTGTGCCGACTTCGTTAATCGATCCACTATCACCCAAATCGCATCATGGCCACCCGTCGAGTGAGGCAAACCAACCACGAAGTCCATCGACACATCCTCCTATTTTCAAACGGGGATTGGTAGGTTTTGAAGCTTTCCCGCTGGAAATCAACGCTCCGCTTTCACTTGTTGGCATACTAAGCATTTCGCTATGAAGCGTCCAACATCACCCTTCATTCCTGGCCACCAATAGAGCATTCTTAGCCCTTGATACATTTTGGTGCCGCCCGGGTGATCGCTATAAGGAGACCAATGTGTTTCTTACAAAATTAACTTTCGGATCTCCTCATCGTTTGGCACACACTATCGATTTCGGAATCGAAGTACACCATCGACGTCTATAGTGAAATCGCCGCCATGACCCTTCTCAATGTCGCGCTACACCTTTTGGAGACTCGGGTCCACAGGTTGCAGATTCTTGATCCTCTCCAACAAGGTCGGTTAGACAACGAGCATCACCAACATAGTCGGAATCTCCGGAGCCACAACCTCGAGGTCTATTTGCCCCATTCCTTCCACAGAGGCTTCTAATTCGTGATCCACAACACGAGGTTCTCCGCCGACTTTCGGCTAAGTGTATCCGCGACTACGTTCGCTTTCCTGGGATAGTAGAGGATATCCATATCATAATCCTTTAACAGCTCTAACCACCGCCGTTGTTGCATGTTGAGCTCTTTCTATGTAAACAGATACTTTAGACTCTTGTGGTCGGTGTAGATCTCGCAACGCGCACCGTACAGATAGTGCCTCTATAGCTTCACAACGAAGATCACCGCTGCTAGCTCCAAATCATGGAAGGGTAGTTCTTCTCATAGCTCTTCAACTGACGGAACTCATAAGAGATTACCTTCCCGCCCTACATCAAAACACACCTCAATCCCAGATAAGATGCATCGCTATAGACCACAAAGTCTTCACCATGCACCGGTAGAGCGAGCACCGGAGTCGAATGTAACCTTTCCTTCAACTCTTTGAAACTCCGGTCACACTCGTCGCTCCAAACGAACTTGGTGCCTTTCTGAGTCAGACGGGTATGTGGAACTACTATCTTCGAAAAGCCCTCCACGAACCGTCTATAGTAGCCCGCCAAGCCCACAAAGGTTCGAACTTCCGTGACATTCGTTGGGCGCGGCCAATCCTTGATTGCCTCGACTTTCCTCGGGTTTACTGAAACTCCACCCTCAAAAATCACATGCCCTAGAAATGCAACTTCTCGGAGCCAAAAGTCGCACTTCTTTAGCTTAGCATACAGCTTCTTCTCCCGAAGGACTTGAAGCACTAATCTCAAATGCTCGGCATGTTCCTCGTCATTGCGAGAATAGACCAAAATGTCGTCTATGAACACCACGACAAATCGATCCAAGTACTCCCTGAAGACACGGTTCATCAAATCCATGAACGCCGCCGGGGCATTCGTAAGCCCGAATGGCATAACCGTGAATTCATAGTGTCCATACCGCATGCAGAATGTGGTCTTCTTGACATCCTCCGGCTTAAGTTTTAGCTGGTGGTAGCCGAACTGCAAGTCTATCTTCGAGTACACACACGATCCCTGCAGTTGATCGAATAAGTCATCGATTCGGGGAAGTGGGTACTTGTTCTTGATCGTGACCCTGTTCAACTCTCGGTAATCCACGCAGAGTCGAAACAATCTGTCTTTCTTCCGCACAAATAACACCGGGGCTCCCCACGGTGAAACACTTGGCCGGATAAACTGTTTGTCGAGGAGGTCTTGTAGTTGATCCCTAAACTCCTTGAGTTCTGCCGGCGCCATTCGGTACGGAGCCTTCGAGATTGGCGCGGTACCGGGAATCAAGTCTATAACGAACTCGATCTCCCGATCCGGCGGTATCCCCGGCAACTCTGCGAGAAATACATCCGGGAACTCCCGTACTACCGACAACTCCTCCAAGGTCGGAGCCACTCGGTCCACTTCCACAACGGTCGCCAAGTAGGCTGCGCAACCGCTGTTGACCAACTTCTTTGCTCTCGTCGATCATATCGTCGCGGCGAAGCATGAGCTCTGGCAAGCCCGATAAGTAAACTCCTTCTATCCTGGCTCACGAAATGTGAGCACTTTGCTCTTACAGTCAACCGTCACATAATACTTCGAGAGCTAGTCCATGCCTAAAATAACATCGAACTCTTTCAATTTCTTGAGTACCAATATCCGGATAGGCATTATCCAGTCGCCTATTTAGACTGGGCACACCAAGCACTCCTTGTGGATAAGAAAGTCCCGCCCAGGGCCCTCCACACGCCATGCGCTCTCACTCGCCTGTATGTCTATGTCATGCATGCATGCAAATGACCCACTGATAAATGAGTGCGTGGTACATGTATCAAACATAGCCCTGGAGCGAACTCCGTTAATCAAAACCATACCTGCCACAAGGCGATGCTCCTCCACCTCAGCAGGCTCATCGGCTTGGACCTGAGCGGCGAATACCCGTCCGCTCAGGGCCGATCACGTCACCTCGGGTTGACGCGGTGCCATTGCACGTCCTGCTGACACACCCGTCGGTGGAGCTCATCCATAATAAGCTGGGATCGTCGGCGCCAATGTAATAGACGGGGCAGGCGAGGCTCATGTTCTGTTGAAGCTTATGGCCACTGGAGGTGGTCGTGATTGTAGACGAGGCCGTCGAGGGGTATCTAAGAGGACTCGTACTGCCGACGAGTCATCAGATTCTGATTCAGACTATAGAGCGAGCTCTCATGAGGAGGCTAATTAAAGAAACAGTGGAGTATTGGGACAAGGGCAAAGGAAAAGCCCCGTAATTTTTGCGTAAGAAAAAAGGTGCTGGTTCTTCTCCTAGGCTAAGCACAGGTGGCCCTGTGATACGAGAGGGCGGAGCGCATGAGCGTGAAAGTCGCTCAAAACATGCTGCGGAGGTTCAGACAGCACGGAAGAAAGTATTGTCAAGCCGATCGTGCATTGGAGAGCGTTATATTAACTTCAAGACTTTGGGTGTTTACTACAGAGAGCGCCTATTGACCCTGTTGGACACATTCTTGTGCGGTCACCGTTTTGTGTGGAACTTATTCGTGAGTTCTACTTGCGCAAAAAAATTCTTGTCGAGGACGAGGAAACAGGGACGTATATGTTTAAGACCTACGTGCGCAAGAAAGGGATCCTTGTGACTCCACATACTATTGGCGAGCTGTTGGGTTTGAATGTTGATACTTTTGGCTTTCACTATACCTCGGGAGGTTATCAGTCGTCGTCGCACTGGGACACGGTCGTTCATGCAATTTGTAAAGACTGAACGAGGACCAATCGTGTCTATGTGGAATCAAAGGACTTGAGGCCAGAATATCACATTTTATCCTTAATTATTTGCTATAATGTACTGCCAACCATTGGAACAAAGCAGATTCGTTGGGATAGACTTGTACTACTATATCTACTTGGTCACCCCGAGCATGCTGATGGATTGAATATCAACATTCCGTTTCTTATGTGGCAGAGGATGGTGCATGTGATCCAATCTTCGAGACTGCGTGAGTTACTTCCATTTCCTACTTTAATCACACGAATTTTGCAGGAAAATGGAGTGGACGTATCATGTGACAAGTATGACTTTGGCCTTGGACCAATTGAAGGAGTGACATTGGCCAAGTCTATTAGCACATTGAAGACTTTTCAACAAACGAAGGGACCTCCACGAGCAGCTTCTAGTGCCGCACCTCGACATGCAGAGCGTGAGGGATCCTCGAGCTCAGGGGGAGTGGTTACATTAGAATCACTTCATCGTGAGATGAGTTCTTTAAAGAAAGGATTCAAGCAGTTGGAAGAGGGGATGAAGAGAATTATGGAGAAGCTTGGATGTCGACACGATGATGTTTTTCTAACTTATACTCGATCGACATCGACACATCCACTTATTCCACCTATTACTGGTGCTCCTGATGTTGGCGGACACGGAGATAATGATGATGATGATGAGGAGGAGGAGGGGGATACAGAGTCATATCATCCTTGAGCCTTAGTATTTCTGCTTATCTGTTTCTCCTAGGACTATGTTTAGTTTTTGGCTTGTCTTTGCTTTACTTTACTTTTAGGCCTGTACCTATGACATGACTATTATACTGCTTTTTTTTTGTTGTTGTTCTCTCTATCTGTTGTGTTTTGGCAATTTTTTGACAAAAATGGGGAGATCATAGGTGGACAGGTATTGAGGGGAAGAAGAATTGAAGAACAAAGGGGGAGAAGGAATGAATTTATGACATTGAAGGAAATCAAGACTTCAAGACTCCTAGTTGCGTCTAAGTCATAGAGTCTATTTTAGGAGTTTTGATGAAATTTTGAATTTCATATTGTATTTGGATTACATGTGGGGGGTACGATGTTTTGGTGATGACATTGAACTTCATTTGTCCTTTATGATATAATTTTGAGTTTTTGAGTTTTGTCACGAAACTGCCAAAGGGGGAGATTGTTAAGTATTGTGTATTGGCAAGTTTCGTGGGTTGAGTCGGAGTCTTGAAGGATCGGTGCTTATTGTTGAAGATCAAAGAGTCCAAGACTTCGAAGAGATTTGAAGAAATCGGAATTATATCACGATATGAATCACGATGCCCAGGTAAGTTTTTGATTCATGTTATGGTGATTCATACTTAGTAATAGATATTAGAATCATGGAAATTAAAGTTTAGTGGATTAGAAAGTACATTGGAGCTTTTGAAACTTGAGATTGTAAAATTCTGAAAACTGCAGCTGTTAATCGGTGAAGCTCTGAAAGAGTACCGGTACTGTTGTATTAACCGGTGACAATCTTACTTCTTAACTGGTTAAGCAGTTTGAGGAAATTTACTTTCCGTCTTTTATTAACCGGTGACAACCTGAAAGAGTACTGGTACTGATTTAGTACCGGTGACAAAGTGACTTAGTAACCGGTTAACAATATACAGAATTTCATCTTCCGTCCTTTGTTAACTGGTGACTAATTATTTTAGTACCGGTACGCCACGTATAATTATGAAAACTTTCTAATCCGACTTTAATTGATTCTAAAGTCTATAAATAAGCTATAGGGGTTCTCGAACTGATCAAGCATCATGAGAATACATGTTTGAGAAACCTTAGAAGCTAGGATTTCATTCTAAACATATTTTCTATAAGGGTTAAATGCATACAGGTCCCTGCAAACATAGTCAATTGCGGATATATCCCTCCAAACGCGAAACTAGATAAGTTGTCCCTGCAAAAGTCCGAAGTTATGCAGATATATCCCTACCGTCCAGATCTGTTAGAAAATTTTCGTTAACCACGGTTAAAATACTTAATCATGGTTAATTATAGTGTAAATTGACGTATTTACCCTTCTTCCTCTTCCCTCTCTTCTTCTTCCTTCTTCTTCGTCGCCGGCGAGGAGATGCGGCGGCGACGGCGACGATGATGGTGAACCTCCTCCTTTTCCTCTTCCCTCTTCTCCCTTTTCCCTTTTTCTTCCTTCTTTCTTCTTCCTTCTTCTTTTTTCCTCTTCTTTTTAAACATCCTCGTCGCAGGCGTTGAGGCGCCGGAGATTCTCTCTCTTCTTCCTTCTTCGTCGCGGCGAGAGATGCGGCGCGACAGCGGCGGCAGCGATGGCGAACCTCCTCCTTTTCCTCTTCCTCTTCTCTCCCTTCTCCCTTTTCTTCCTTCTTCCTTCTTCCTTCTTCCTTCTTCCTCTTATTCTAGTAACGGCGTTGAGCCACACAAGGTGACGATCTCCGGGTAGAGCTTTGGTGCCTCGGCGTTCTTCTCTCTTCTTCGTCGCCGGCGAACCCAACCCCGCGCCGCCGCCGCCGCCCGCTTCGACGGTCCGAAGAGGAAGAGAAGGAAAAGGGAAAGAGGAAAACTTTTGGAGGGATATATTTGTGAGGGTAAAGTGGTCATTTCACGACTCCACTATTAAAAAACAAACAGTTCACTAATGGATGTTAACTGCAGGGACATATCTGCATAACTTCGAACTTTTGCAGGGACAACTCACCTAGTTGCGCGTTTGGAGGGATATATCCGCAATTGACTATGTTTGCAGGGACCTGTATGCAAATAACCCTTTCTATAAAGTAGCCTCTTTTAAGTCATATCGAGATATTGAAAATTAATATATCTATGTCGATTTGATCTAGTCTTTGCTTAGAGTTTGTTCATTAAATTTCATGAACTCTCTAAGCAAAGGATCACCATAATCATGATGTTCAACATGAATGGCATCGTGGATTCGGCGTGATCAAGACGATTCGAGGATTCGGATCAAAAGCTTCGTGGATTCGAAGTGGTGGCGTTTTCGTGGATTCGGAACATGGCGTTTAAAGATTTGAACGTGTGGGCTTGGACAATCCGAAGGATTGCGCGAGATTCATAAGAGGTTAAGAAAGGTCGAGTCCGTGGAGTCGGTAATCACCTTATAATCTTTTCTCTTAGTGAATTATTTTTTCACGTGTTGGTCCCGTAAATTTTTTACTCCAAGTTTGAGTTTTCCTATGTAAATCTCAGTGTAATTTTTGTTTTCCGCGTTTACTTTTATTGCATTGAGATTTGTGGTTTTTGGCCGTTACACCTATTCACCCCCCTCTAGATAGATTCTAGGGCTACTCATAACTTACAGCTGTCGCTTCGTATACACACGAAATTTCTATGTATACGGCGGCGGGTCTGTTGGTGTGTCCGGGGAAACGTACGTGACAAAATTTTTACATTTTTAATTTTTTAAATTTAAAATTTAAATAATAAATTTTAACTTTAAAATTTTTACAATTGGAAATTTAAAAATTAAATTTTTAATTTTTAATTTTTTAATCTCAAAACTAAAGTTTATAATTTTAAATTTTATATTATAACTTTTAGATTTTAGGTTTTAAATTTCAACATTTTACAATTTAAGATTTTATATTTTAAATTTTTAAATTTAAAATTTAAAATTTTAAATTTAAAATTTAAAAGTTAAATTTTTAAATAAATTTAAAAATTCAAATTCAAATGTAATAAGAAGATAATATTATAATTTTTTATGTATAACTAACCACTATTTTTCTTGTTATATCTTATCTATTCAAAAAAAAAAATTTCAAAAAAAATCTAATTCTTATCCAAATATAAAATTGATCTAGTTCTTAACATGTCCGAACTTATACCTATCCCTATAATCGGTGATTTTTGTTTATATCGGAACCAAACAAATAATCTATATTCATCTTCAATTGCTCAAAGGGCTTTTCTTGTTTCTTATTTCTTTTTCTGGAATCTGGGACCCAATTGTAAAATTTAGTTCTTTACCTTAGTATCGTTTGGTTAGGGTATAAATAAGAACTAGCTATTACAGGAATAGGTACAAGTACGGGAATAAAAAAAATAACGTTTAAATAAAAATTGAGTTGTTTTCGAAAAGATAACCGAGAACTCCTATTATCGGATAAAAAATTAATATTTAGATATAAAGGAGAGGATAAGGGTCCATCCCTATTCCTATCTCCTAACCAAACACTGCTTAAAAATATAATAATACCGATCACAAAGCTGTAATCCGATAACCGATCGCAAAGCTAGCTAGCTGTACATAGATCTTCTGCCAGATAGACACGAATTTCTTGCCCAGGAATAAAGAAACTCTTTCATTTTAAAATCAAAACCCCTAATTGCAGGGAGGAAAGAAATTACAATCCCCGGCCGTCTCCCACCAGCAGCTTCACAAAATGAAAGAAAGAAAGAAAGAAACTAGTAATCCACAACCTACATCACAATGATGATAATAATAATAGTAGCAGTAGCAAAATTTTTGTAACGATGAGGAGGGGAGGGGAGGGAACAACTACGACTGTACAGAATCAAGAAAAAAAAAAACAAAAGAATATCGCAACGCGGACGCCCTCGCTCCACGTGGACTCAGTCGGCCTAATCTATCTACGGAACAGTGGGAGTGAAGAGTGGGAGTGATGCGGAGATGGATGGAAGAGCGAGAACTGCATGCAGAAGAGATCTAGCAAGCATCTTCATTATTCATTTCTCATTGCTCATTGCTCATCACTCATCATTGGTGGTGGTGGCGGCGGTGGTTGGGGGCCTCGGCGAGCAGGTCGCGGAGGGCGCGCGCGGAGTCGTCGGGGTTGCGGTCGGCGACGAAGGGGTGTGCGAGGAGGTCGGCGACGGAGGCGCGGCGCTTGGAGTCCTTCTGCAGGCAGGCGACGACGAAGCTGCGCAAGTGCGGGGAGACGGCGGCGTCGTCGGGGATGTGGGGGGGCTGCTCGCCGAAGCAGATGGCGCACATGAGGGCGGCCCAGTTGGGCCTCTGGCCGGCCGGCAGCAGCGGGAAGTAGCCGAGGCGGAGCTCGAGGACGGCGAGGCCGAGGCTCCAGACGTCGGCGGCGTAGGGGTCGTAGTCGCCTCCGTAGGTCTCCGGGTCGAAGCGCTCGGGGCTCATGTAGGCGGTGGTGCCCACGTAGGTGGCGCAGGGGTCGAGGCAGCGGCGCAGGATCTTGCCCACGCCGAAGTCGGCGATCTTGATGTGGCCGCGCGAGCTGGCCAGCAGGTTGGCGGGCTTGATGTCGCGGTGGACGATCTTGAGCGAGTGCAGGTACGACAGCCCCCGCAGGGCCTGCGCCGCCACCTCCGCCAGCGCCGCCTCCGGGAAGGGCCGGCTGCCGCGCCCGCGGAGCACCGAGTCGAGGGAGCCGCCGTCCATCAGCTCCAGCAGCACCAGCTTCTCGTCCGACGGCGTCGAGAACACGGCGTGGCACCGCACCACGCTCGGCGAGTCCGTGCGCCGCAGGATCTCCACCTCCCGCGCCGCCCCCCGGGCCGCGGAGTCGGCGGCGCTCAGCGTCTTGAGGGCGTAGAGCCCGCCGGTGGGGCGGTGGCGCACCTTGTAGACGGTGCCCCCGTTGCCGTTCCCCAGCACGCCCAGCCGCTCCAGGTTGCACAGCCGGAACTCGCCGGCGAATTCCGAGCATGACGGCGACTCAGACTCAGGCCGAGCCCGAGCCTGAGCCTGAGCCTGAGCCTGAGCCTGAGCCTGAAACCGGACGCGGCACTCGGCGGCGGCCCCCCCGGCGGCGGCGGCGGCGCCGGATGGGAGGTCGATGGTGAGGTGGGGCCTTCGACCTCGGACCAGGGCCATATATATATATATATGCTCTTCTTCTTCTTCTTCTTCTTCTTCTTCTTCTTGGGCGAGCTTCGATCCGATCCGACCCGACGCGACGAGGAGGAGGAGGAGCAGGAAGAAGGAGGAAGAAGAAGGAAGAAGAGGAAGGGATTCGCTTCGGAAAGGGGGAAGCGGGGTGTTTCATACGCAGAATAGTCGGGCGTGGCGGAATTTAATCCAGGTCGAACCCCTCTAATATAATAATAATAATAGAAGCAGGAGCAAGCGGGTAGACGGGGAGTGATGGACTGAGGATATAGTAACCGCCCAGTGAGCTTAATCCCCACCGTTCGTTTCGTTTATAGAGGATAAGGAGAAACTGAGATCGAAGAATGCGGAAGCAAGAACGGACACGTGGACGGCTCCGGTTAGGTGTTAATCTGTTTTTATTTGGAGCGCAACGCGTCGAACCTTCCTTGTATTTCACAGTGTGATGTAAGAATTTAATATTTATATATATATATAATTAATTAATTTAGAAACTCTGGAGGGCTTACCATACACGTCGGTAATAATAATAATTATAATAATAATAATAATAATAATAATTATTATTATTATTATTATTATTTTTACTACTTTTGCTTTTAATAGTAGTTGGTAGAAGTATTATAATCGAGAGAATCTAATAGGAATCAAATCTGGAGGACCGGGTTGGATATCCGAGAGAGATTTGGTGCTGTTGTGAAATGTTGTGGTAATTAATTAATAAAAGACTCGAATAGGAATCAAATCTGGAGGACCGGGTTCGATTAAAAATTGATCCACGTGATGATGACCAGTTTCGATTTTAATTAGAGACGCACATTGCCAGTCCCATGCAGTTTCTTTATTATCTTTTTCTTTTTCAAATTCACATTTAAGACAATAATAAGATAATCTTTTGTGTAATTTATTAATTAATAAAATAAAACTATAATATAAAATTTAGCGCAATTAGAATTTACATCCCATGAGTAAATAAATATGACATTCTGTAATGTACTACTACCACATGGTTTCTCCAAAATGGGGCTCTTGCTTCTTTTGTAATGATCTTCTTTACATATCACCTATTCTTCACAACTTTTTATTTTTGGCATTTTGTAGCCCAAAAAATTTACTGTAATACGACATAATTATGCCAAGCATTCCCTATTTAATTCTGTTTGTAAAAAATATTTTTTTTATGTCATTTATTCTCTAAATCTGTGAAAAATGAATAAATTAAGACCCCTCGCATGTTAAATCACTAACAAATTAATTAAATCTCCTATTTTAGTTGATAAAAGATATTTGATTATTAAACAAATTGGAAAGAGTTAATTTGGAAAGAACAAAGCTGAAACATTTTTTTTTATTTTTTTGAGAGAAAAGTAGCATACTACCTGCTTTTTTTATTTTTTTAAAAATAAACTTAGATGGAAATATGATATGAATCAACTAGAATTCGAATTTGGGATTCGGGTACTAACCAGCAAATTCTTTGTCACGTACATTAGGGACGGTTGGTAAGCTGAAACAACCATTTCGGAATAGCCCAACAGATGTGACGGAATTGCTTAGAAAGGTCGGGACTCAATTCAGAATATTGTATCGAACCACAAAAAAAGTTATTGCTTGTTTTATATTATAAGGGAAAAAAAAAACAAATAAAGAGTATTGTATTGAAGCAATAATCACTAAATTACATAGAAAACCCCAAACCTTTTACCAAAATGTCAATTGAATCCGTAGCTTTTTATAGTTAGATCAATCGGACAATTTTCATTCAACCCTGTGCCGCACCAAAAATGGATCCCATGTACATTTTGTGCCGCGTATAAAATTTATATATTTTAAAAATTTATTATCCATGTATCCAATAGTTTCTAAAATCAACGCAACGTAAAAAAAAAAAAAAAAAAAAAAAAAAAAAAAAAGATAAAAAAATCAATTGTTGGACTCGTAGGAGACTAGTGTTCAAAATTTGATACGACGGAAATTAAGGAACTGAGTA
The DNA here is from genome assembly GCA_025177825.1 of Aechmea fasciata. Taxonomy (NCBI): domain Eukaryota; kingdom Viridiplantae; phylum Streptophyta; class Magnoliopsida; order Poales; family Bromeliaceae; genus Aechmea; species Aechmea fasciata. The sequence continues at coordinate 10,043,356 of CM045939.1, forward strand.
AAATAATAAATTTTAAAAAAAATTAAAGATTCAATTGTACCAGTCAGAGATTAAAATATTATCGATATGAAAACTAGGGTTAAAAAAGTAAAAGAAATGAAAATTGCAATAATCAGAAGTTTAGGAATTTAATTAAAACTAGCTAGCTAGGTGACTTGCATAAGAGGCCAGGTACGTACTTGTGGGCCTCCATGTTAGAGAGAGAGAGAGAGAGAGAGAGAGAGAGAGGTGATTAATTATCAGGTGAAGTGAGGAGTGAGAAGGTGAGTGGAAACACGTACGTATGATATGACGTGAGGAGGAGGAGGGAGGGCTGGCGTGGTGGAGCCGGGATTGAGACGGCGGAAAGATAATATGGGAAGAGGGAGGGATGTGGAAAGTCTGGCACTCTTAATCAAGTCTTTACGACACCTCCTGTTCCAGTCCGATCTGGATCTGGACCACCGTAGGGGACCGGGAAGGTCCGAAAGTCTGCCACGCACATTTTTAAAAAGGATAATTGCCTGTATATCCTTCGTACGTTTAGAAATATATGATTTTATTTTTTTTTTTTCTAAAATATTCTTCATATGTTCCACCGTTGTTTCTAAATATCCCCGCAGTTATCCCTTATTAGTTTAACTCGGGTTAAACATAGGTTAAATATATACTAGAGTTAAAATCTAATTAAAATACCTATTTTACTCCTAGGTAATTATATTAATTCCTTAAATTATCCCACCACCACCACCCCACTGTCGTCCTCCTTCTCCTCCTCCGACCTCTCCCTCCTCAACTCCCACGCCGACGCCTACTGTCGTACTTCCCCCACGGCCGCCGCCGCACCCCCCGTATAGTGCCTCCTCCCCGCACCGCCCCCCCTCGCACCCCCCACCCCCGCCTCAACCGTGGACGGCACTGCCGCGGTGGCGGAGGAGGAGGACAAAAAGTAGTGGACATTCAGCTCAACAGGAGCTGAATTTGGCTCATGCTCGCAGACAAGTGACTCATGTGCTCCAGAATGTCAATCAAAATAGTCAGCAGGGAATTGCCTACTTGGACACGGTGTTGGCCGCAATCACGGCATCTGATAAGAGTATAGCACAGGATGAACAAGCATATGGAGGACTACAAGAACCTCTTGCATGGGGTTGAGCCGGATGGAACCCGCTAATGCAACAGAATCTGGTTGTGCCGCCAATCACGTTGACTCAGCAGCCGCAAATGGCACCCTTTTTGATGGCCTATACGCTTGTAAATGTAAACCTCAACCCTTAGCTTGAAGTTACATGGGTTTACCTCCTTCGCCTTGTCTGCCAGCCTATCAGCCTCAAAACATAGGCATGAGAATTGAGGTGCAGGGCCCAAACGCGGGACGACTTTAGAATCCTACGGGATAACATCTAGTCTCGATCTCTCTTTGCATCGAATAGGGTTTAGGCACGAGCACCTGCCCAAACGACCAGCCTATCAGCCTCAAAACATAGACATGGGAACTGAGGTGCAGGGCCCAAACGCGGAACAACTTCAGAATCCCACAGTGTAGAACATCTAGTCTCGATCTCTCTTTGCATCGAATAGGGTTCAGGCACGAGCACGTGCCCCAACGGTAGCAAACAATAACCTTTATGATCAGATCAAAGAAGCAATCAGGAATTTAACACCTTCGGTGTTGTTACAAGGTCGGTTGTACCGCCAATATTCAGGTCTCTGTATCCTGCAAATATAGATACGGAACATCTATATCCGGCAAAGTGAAAAATATCGAAATTTGATAAATTTATAGGGAAGACACACGTATCATCAATACGTAAATTAAACATGTTGCTCGGTACATGGCCCAATATAGAGAAGCGGCTGTTGATTCATTTTTAATTGAAACTGAGATTGTTTGATATCATGTTGTTGATTAAGACAACGTTTACTTAGTGGCCAATGATCACAAAATTATAAAAGTTGGCGTGACAAATATAATAATTTTACTGTTTAGATGATGGCTATCTGTAAGTGGTTGATTAATATGTTGTAATTAATCACTCTAAAAATTTGATTGTTATTTATAATTAATTAGGCTAATTTTTAGAGAGGTACTAAGGGGAAAAAAAAAAAAAAGGTTGACCATTTTGGGGGTAATTAATTAAAGAGCTCATAAAGTGTCAACTAGATTAGAATATTCCTCATTGGAAGCGTAAGTCCAAACAAATTAAGAGCGAGGATATGAGGAAGCTACGTACGCAAGTGTTTCCTGATCTCTAATAACCTTCTCATGCGTCGCCCCAGGAAACTTCTATCATTCTTAATTCTACTATACTGTTTTTGGTATTCAATTCTAGTTAGAGATCTTTTTGTCTTGATAATTTCCACCACATAACTGACCTTTGATAGTTGAAGTTTTTGGTTCTTCTTTTATATTTTTATAAATTTACATATTAAATTTGACACTTTAGTTTTTGTCAATTAATTAAAAGAAGAAATTAAGTTAATTTTGTTGTAAAATAGTCTTTTAATTTGATTATGCGTGCGTAGATCAAAATAAATTAATAAGACAGACATTTAATTTACAATAGGCTAAAAATTAATAGTCATCTCAGGCATTAGAAAAGTTTGAAAGCTTTTCATTCGTATATATAAACTGTTCAAAATTGGTAAGTATGTACATAACTTATTTGAATTATAAACTATTTTGATTTAGTTGCCTAATCTTTGAAAATTTTGATTTCACTATCGAACCTTTCATTTTGTTTAATTGGCATGTGTTAGAAAACGTACACAGTACTTAATTTGACTTTCAAATTTAAGTTAATACTCATTTTACTGAGTTTGTAGTTGCAAAGATTGTACGGAGTATACTACTAATTAAATCTTTAATGATAAATGAAATATTCAAATTTAAAAATCAAACTATTGTTAACTGACTCAAATTAAAATAATTAAAAAATTAGATAGTAAATTAAAGTTTTAAAAATATTGAATAGGCAAATTAAAATGACAACACAAATAGAAAGTTAATTTCATATGTATACAATTAATAGAATTAACTCAGTATATAAGTTTCATATATATATATATATATATATATATATATATATATATATATATATATATATATATACAATAGAACTGGTAATTAAGAATCTGCGGTTCCGTTTTGGAAGTGTTTGATAATTAAGATGGCGACCAATCAATAGCATCTAATAAAGAAATTAAGGATCGATCCAACTCACTTCCTAAGAAGAAATATTCTTGATTAGCTACAGCAGCAGTAGGTCCCGCTTAAGCCATATATATATATATATATATATATATATATATATATATATATATATATATATATATATATATATATATATATATATATATATATATATATATATATAGTGTGAGTTATCTTCCGTGCTTCCACGTCGTTCGATGATGCGGCTTTCGAATCGTCGATCGGCCCGTTAAACTTGATCTAGAGTATTTGAAGTATCTAGAAAATAAATTTTATAATTTTTCGATATCATTTGCCTAGTGATCGAAGGGGCACAAAATCAAATAATTTTAATCGTCATAGTGAGCCGTTTGAAAGTTTAACGGTGTAGAAATTTCCAAATTACATGAAATTTTGATAGAAAATTCTTTATACTATATAAAACAAGATCAATATCTTTGATCTAAATTTTTAATGCTATATTATCACGTTTTGTAAGATTTTTATTTTCAACCGTTGATTTTTAGCCCCTTCGTCCGCTAGGCAAATAATATCGAAAAATCGCAAAATTTATTTTCTAGGTACTTCAAATACTCTAGATCAAGTTTAACGAGCGATCGACGATTCGGAAGCCACAACATCGAAAATAAGCATAGTAGCCTTACTCTATATATATATATATATATATATATATATAAGAGTAGGGCTACTATACTATTATGAGTAGTAGAGTCCTACTACTCATAAGTTGTTTTCGATGATCGAGCTTCCAAATCGACGATCCACTCCGTTAAATATGATCTAGAGTATTTAAAATTTCTAGAAAATAAATTTCGTAATTTTTCGAAATCATTTACCTTACTATCAAAAGCTCACAAAATTGACAATTTTTAACGGCCGATATGGGATACTTGGTAGTTTAACGGTGTAAAAGAATTGAAATATGTTGAATTTTTGATAGAAAATTCTATTCACTATCTAGATAAAGATCAATAACTCCGATCTTAAATTGAAGGATCCGATCATCTATTTTTAGGACGTCGTTCGATTTCAAATTGCTCATTTTATGCCCATTTGATGGACTTTATTATGATTTTGAAAAATTACGAAATTTATTTTCTAGAAGTTTTAAATACTCTAGATCATATTTAACGGAGTGGATCGTCGATACGAAAGCTTCATCATCGAAAACAACTTATGAGTAGTAGAGCTCTACTACTCATAATAAGATAAGAAATTTACTCTATATATATATAATACAGCTTAATTAATTAGCCCCAGTTAGACGTCCTAGACTCGTCGACAACAAGTAAGAAAAAAAGAGAGGGAAAAAATTAGGAGTGTGTGTATTCTATATTGAAAATAAATTGTTTCAAAAAGGAGAGAACGCGCGAGTCTTAAAAATAAAATAACAGCAAATCAAAATTACCAAATATAAAATATCAAAATTATTTTTTTTTAGTAATTTAAGTTTTTTTTAGAGAATAATAATTAATAAAGTGGAACAGTTTTGTTTAATCTTTCTTTTTTTTATATAAAAAAATTCAACTTAATTTATTTTTTTAAAAATAAAAGCACAGTACTATTTTTCTTTTTAAAAAAAAAAAAAAAAAAACAGCTTTTTAGTTGCATTATATGGATTGCCCAATGCCCACTCTTTGGATTCACCTAATCCCTGACTCGTGCGAAAATGAGCCCAAAAAGTAAAACAAAAAGAAAAGAGCTAGAGAAAAGAAATCCTGCACGCATTACGTGAGGGATAATATATAATATTAGTTAATTAATTAATACATTTTAGGGCTCAAGGAGTGCGTGCTGTTATTAGTTATAGCACGTGCGCAACGCGAAGCTTGCAGGAAAAAGTGCTTCCCCGCTGCTTCCGCACAACTTCCCGATCCCACCACCAGTTCTCGTCTCGTCTCGTCTCGTCTCGTCTCGTCTCGTCTTGTCTTGGCTGGGCCCTCGAAGGAAAAAGAAGTTTTTCTGGATCACCGCCGGTCTCGCTCACCGCCGCTAACTAACCACCCACGTTTTAGAGAACTGGCCGGGCCGGACCGGGCGCGGTTGGACCGGATTGGTCGTAAGCCGGTGTCGCTGTCCTATGTATGAAGCTAACCAACAAATTGATTAAACATGCGTATAGAACTAATTAACCTGCACTATACTTTGGTTTTACTGTCCGTTGGCGCCACAAAAATGCGCCATATACAGGAGGAAGCTATGTGGAGGCCCAAGGTGGCCGTGGCCATGGCCTTCCCTAACTTTTCGATATTTGCTTAATGGTCCTTCAAAATTTTTTTTTTGATGGATCATGGGTAGGGGTGTAAACGAGCCGAACACGTTGTTGAGCTGTTCCTCGTTATTAAACGAGTCGAAACGAAATTTACCATTAAAATATCGAAATGAAAATTGCCATTGTTCGTTTAATAAACGAATTAACACGAGCCGCTAACGAACAATAAATTAAAAAAAATTAGATTAAATATATTAAAAAAATAAATTTATAAAATCTTATTTATTAGATTTTGATCTAATAGTTAAAATTTTATATACAAATGAGTTTTATTATAATTAAGTTAGTTTTTATATTTATATTTTGATAAAAATTAAATAATAAAAAGATATATTACATATAATTATTTATTTATATATAAAAATATAAATTAAATAAATTATATAAATATAAAATATAATTATCGAAACACGAGCGACTCATGTTCGGCTCGTTTATTAAACGAAATAAAAATTCGTGTTCGCTCGTTTACTAAACGAGCAGCCGATCTCGAGCTCATTTCGAGAGAACACGAGTGACTCATCAATGAGCCGGATTGCCACCCCTAATCATGGGTAGCTTTGGCCCCCCTATCTTTTCAATATTTACTTAATAATATGGTACCAATATAATTCTTTTTCTCTCTCATAATCAGATATTTTTTTTATGGGTGAAAATATATTAAAATCTTCTTCGAGTATTTTGTAATACATTTCTTTACTCTAAAAATTTTATTTAATAATTTTTTAAAACTTTTATTTATCTTATGTGAACTCTTTTTTTGATTAAATCAAAAATTACACTAAATTTAATAGCTATGTTAATCTTATTTACTCTAAGAAATTACGGTTAGATTTAATAAAATTTCTAAATTATTTTAATATAATAATATAAATAAAATAATTAGAAGTTAACCATCTAAAAATAAAAAATATAAAGTTCATACTTTTAAATTATTTATTTAATTAATAATTTTTTAATAAAAAATTTTTAATTAAAAAAATTTTATTTATTATTTATTACTAAAATTTCTATTTAAATATATTTTGCCCCTCTCAAAATTGAATCCTTGTTTCATCCCCCGTATAGAAGGACAGGCTGAACTACGTACGTGGATAAAACGTACAAAAAACGTCACATGTATAAATTCACACGTTATACACCTCTAGTTAATAGAAATAGCCACAACATATATAATTCGAGAAAATAAGAACGTGGCCAAAATATACCCCCGCAATAAGTATTAATTAAATAAAGGTAGGTGGAATTATGAGTAAACAAAAAATAGGCCTACATAAGGGTTTTGTTTTTTCGTACAAGAGAGCATTAATTGCAATTTCAATTCCAATATATATTTTTTTATTATTTTTTAGGAGTAGTTTGTTATAGTAAATTTTTATTGTTAGCCTGCAGTATATCCTATTATTGTTTCTGTAGTTAAGGGGAGGATTTATCTTTCTGTATTTCGAAATTATTTTAAAATATATTGAAGTCACTCGGCTTATTCAATCGAGTCAGTAATTATTTGAGTGTTCAGACTGGCTGAACATATTCCTTCTCAGCTGATCAATCACTTGATTCTGTTTGGAGTTCGAGAGTCATCATCAGGAGCCGACCCACTGCTCGACTCGTTTCCCGAAGGAGAGTACTAATCGAGTCAACGGTCTAGAAATTCGGCTCACAACACTATCCAAACTTTTAATTTATTTAATTTGAATCAGCCAACAATACTTTCATTTTAAAATTTGAATGTTTTATTTATCTTTATAGTTTTGGTTAAGATACTTCATGCAATTCTTCGTAACTATATAAAATAATTAAAGTAAGTAATTAAATTTAATTTTAAAGTTAAAACACCATTCATTGAGTCAAATTAAACAAATTTAAATATTAAGTAGTAAAATCAAAATTTTAGAAGGTTGGATATAGCTCATCACTAGTCAAATAATATCAAAAAATTATGAAATTGTAGCACACTAAATTTTAGCATATTTTGGAGTTCTAGTGTAAGTATAATATTCTATACTTTTTTGGGATTTTGATTGACTTTTGAGAGTTTAGGATCGTTTTTGAAGCTTAATAAGCACGAAGCACGAAAACGAATTTCGAAACTCAAAATCTACAAAACTACAGTTTTTTTTTGTATTAAGTACCGGTACTGGAATAGGGTATCGGAATTTAGTAGTGTATGTTTGAGCAGCTTTTAGGTTTTGCGGAACTTGGCTGAGTGCTGGTAATGACCTAAGTTGTACCGGTACTGATACGAGCAGGTACCGGAACGCAATAGGAAGCAAAAATTCTAATGTTTGGGTTTTACGGAACTAAACTTCCGGGTACCGGAGCTGCCCAAGTACCGGTACTCCAAATTGGCGTAACGGTACTCAATGATCGATGTTTAAACTATTTTGTGCAGTTTGTAATTTTCTGATTTTTGAGGGACCTAAGTGGGTTTGTGCTAGTAGGATTATAACCTACTTCACCCTTGTTTAGCCCTCTCATTTGGGCAGTGGAAGAGAAGGAGGAGGTAGGTTCTTTTTCTCTTCTTTCTTGGATTTCTTCTTCCAATCCTCCTAATTTTTGGATTTGTTCTTCTTTTCTTTATCTCCTCCATGGGTGCTTACTCCTAGGACTTGGAGTAGAGCTTAAGCTTCAAGAGGAGAGTAGTTTGTGAGGATCAAAATGACAACCTAAGAGGGGGGGGCCTAGATGATGCTTTTGCGAGTAGGCACCAAGCCTTCACACCAATACATTCTTCTTTTTAAGCTTCAAGACTTTGCTTTTATCTTTTTTATAAGATTAAATCTCAGTACAAATTGCACTCAAGTTTAGAGAGAGAATTGAAAGCTAAGAGTATTAGAAATACTGAAATTTTTAAGCTCAAATGGACTTTCAAGTTGATGCTAAGAAAGGCCTCAAAACCATCTATTTATAGCCTCGGCCAGCTCCTGTCCGTTGCACTTTCAGGGCCCCTAAACCTGATTCCGGGCGCCCAGAAGTTGTGCACGCGCACTGCATTTCCAGCTGCCTGTCAGAAAGCGTGCGCCGCTTTTTTAGATTCGTATATTCGGGCCTCCAGAAGTCGTGGGTGCCCAGAACACGCGCGCTGACTTTTCTGATATAGATAGGCGCGTGCGCCGCTTTCTCCAAGCGGAATCATTTGGGCTTCTAGAAGTTGTGGCCACCCAGATTTTCAGCATGCGCGCCGCCTGAGCCGTGCCGCGTTAGAACTTTTCGAGAAGATCGGTTGTATTGTCTGAAACACGCAACCTGTCAAGTCAAACAATTCGGTTGCCCTAAATAGACTTTCGAGCGCTCGGATCAGGTGAAGAAAATTTCTAGACCGCTCGAACAGCAAGGAGGCAAGATCCAAAAACACATGAGATTCGGATCCACTTTAGGGCGCCTAGAACAGAGTTTAGAATAGTAACTTTGACAGAAAACTGATTTTGAGTAGATTTTAAATAATATAAAATCCTATGCACAATATAGAAACCACTTATCACAAGTTAGAGATTTGATGAAATGAGCTATAAAGTGATAAGAGAAAAATATCAAACTTAGCTCAAAATTTCTCACTCTAATCATAATATTAATCAAAATAAAAATAGAGAGAGTGAGTTTGTCTATTTGGCAAAGAAAGCAAACATAGCTTCAATTGGTGAAGCTTGGTACTAAAGGATTGCGCTCTTGAGTCCTTTTGAATATAGAGAAATCTAAAACACAAAACTCATGATAAAAGATTAGTTCAATAATTGTGATTATTTGTTATCGTCAAAATCTAATAAAAGATTAGGGCCACTAGGCCAACAATTTGAAGGCTTGAGCTTCAACTCTAACAATTAATTTATAGTTTTGATTGGAGTTTTACTTGAGGTTAGTAACCTTCTTGCGCTCTCTAATTGTGTGATTTATTTGCAAGAATTTTTGGTAACAAAAACGGTGTATAGCGACACTTTTAAATGTCAGTACATGTCAAAAAAGTGCTGCTGTCTAAATTACCGACACTTTTAAAAAGTGTTGCTATATGTGGGGTCGCTAGGTATATAGTGACAGTTTAAGAGTATTGGTATAACCTAAAAAGAGTGCTGCTAATTTATCAATACTTATTTAAGCATGCATTTAGCAACCGCCGGAACTCTACCTCGTTGGCTGCGGCAGTGGAGGAGGAGGAGAGCGAACGGCTCTTCGTCTAGAGTTTCAGTGGATTGAGTGAGGGGAGAAGGAGAGATGATGATCGATTTTTTTTATCTTTTTTGTTTGTAATTTGGTTGAATGGGCTGGGTGTGGTGAGTTGAGTAGAGTAACATTTTATTTTTAGTTGGATTGTGCTTTATATTTAGGCCTTAGTAGATTTTTTGAAAGTTTTGGTATAAATGAGATACTTACACAAAAATGTTCAAAATATATGTCCTTATAACCTAATTCTGTTGTAGTACACTATAGAATGTAAAAATAATTTGCTCATGTCATATTTGAAAGATGCAAAGATGTCAACCATGTTCATAATTCACGACATGCATATAACTTGCTACATATGCGGGCTGGGTGTGGTGAGTTGAGTAGAGTAATCTTTTATTTTTAGTTGGATTGTGCTTTATATTTAGGCCTTAGTAGATTTTTTGAAAGTTTTGGTATAAATGAGATACTTACACAAAAATGTTCAAAATATATGTCCTTATAACCTAATTCTGTTGTAGTACACTATAGAATGTAAAAATAATTTGCTCATGTCATATTTGAAAGATGCAAAGATGTCAACCATGTTCATAATTCACGACATGCATATAACTTGCTACATATGCGGGCTGGGTGTGGTGAGTTGAGTAGAGTAATCTTTTATTTTTAGTTGGATTGTGCTTTATATTTAGGCCTTAGTAGATTTTTTTAAAGTTTTGGTATAAATGGGATACTTACACAAAAATGTTCAAAATATATGTCCTTATAACCTAATTCTGTTGTAGTACACTATAGAATGTAAAAATAATTTGCTCATGTCATATTTGAAAGATGCAAAGATGTCAACCATGTTCATAATTCACGACATGCATATAACTTGCTACATATGCGGGCTGGGTGTGGTGAGTTGAGTAGAGTAATCTTTTATTTTTAGTTGGATTGTGCTTTATATTTAGGCCTTAGTAGATTTTTTTAAAGTTTTGGTATAAATGGGATACTTACACAAAAATGTTCAAAATATATGTCCTTATAACCTAATTCTGTTGTAGTACACTATAGAATGTAAAAATAATTTGCTCATGTCATATTTGAAAGATGCAAAGATGTCAACCATGTTCATAATTCATGACATGCATATAACTTGCTATACATATGCCACTACTACAGAGAGAGTGAAATTCGTAATGCAAGGGATGACCAATTCATATGTCCAAAAATTCAATGATGCCATGAATTGCATGTTTAATTATTTCTTGAGTTCTAGAACAAAGTAAGAGATATAAAAGGAGTTCACCCATTTTCGGTGAGGTCGAACCCACCGGATAATTATCGAAATGTCGTTCGTTTCTCCAATGACTCCAAACTTCTGATACCCTATGAAAAATTTTCAAGAAGTTACAAACTTCTAAAAGGCTTACACTACGAAATTCACCAAAAATCAAAGAGAAATTAGGTGAAATTTTATCTTAGTCCAAGAAAACTTGACCAAACTCCAAACTAAAACAATGGGGCTTTAATTACAACCTGCAAGAGTGTTCTACACTCAACAATTCAACTCCAAAATAAATATTTATTTTGGAGTTGAATTGTTGAGTGTAGAACACTCTTGCAGGTTGGAATTAATTGATGGAAGTATAAAACTGAGAAGTATGTAATTTGAACCTTAGCATGTATATATTTTTGTGATAATGAAGTGGTGACTTCACCCAAGATTAGCTGGTTTTTTTATCGTGCGCTTACAGTGGCCCTCTCTAAATTAATTATTGGGTGGCGTCAGGACTCAGGCCACCATCCATTTTTTATTTTTTAATTTTTAATTTTTATATATTCTTATGAATCCGCATCGATCCACCGTGTTAATGTCAGAGATTATTAGTGCTGAATATTAATTCTTTGAGGGATAAATTAAAGTTTGCTGAGAAAATCATCATCAAGCATAATTTAATGAGATTGACAATATGTTATTATACATTTTTATTTTTCTGGGATATTGCGTGCCAAATATATAGATGCTAACCAATTAAGATGTATGGGTGCATGATATTTATGTTGTTGCAAAAGAAAGTACGTGGCGAGAAATTATGTGTAGCTCATTGGTTGGGGTTTTTTGGTACTTAATTTTGGAGAAAGCAAAACCTACCTAGCTGAGGGTGGATGATGGTGATCATTCACTCCACCGTATCTTTTTTACATTTGCATACGTAATTTAATTTGTACTCTTTCTATACCCATAATTTACTTGACGAGTCCGAATTGCGTTGGCGCGAAATAGACGCAAAACAGACTCAGTGCAACGCGAGAGCAGGAGGAAGCATGAAAATCCGCAAATAGCAGATTTTCTGCCATTTGTACCGGTACAGATATTAGGATGTACCGGTACAAGCCTGATGGCTATACCGGTACAACCAGTAGGAATATACCGGTACACTGCGTCTGTTTCTACGCAGATAGCTCTCGGGTTGCCATTTGTACCGGTACAAATTTACGTGTACCGGTACACCAGGGTAGGTGAGAGGGTTTTTTGGTCTTTTCTCACATCGTTTGTGTCACCCCACTCCCCCACAGCCTATATTCGTGGTAGAGGAGCTGAGAGAGAGTTTGTGCAGGCTTCTTTCCCTCTCTCTCTCTAGCTTGGACCGATTGTGGAGGTGATCTCGGGTGGCGTTCGGATCGAAGCCGACGTCGCGCCGGGGAGCCGTTCGAGCGTGTGTTCGTCGTCGTAGGCCGGGCGAGGGTGCAATTCCGCCGTTTTAGACGTCATTGCCGGATTGGGAGTAGCTTTCGAGGTGAGTTACGTTAATCATTGGTTTATTCTCTAAGTAGCTAAATAGTCAACATGGGTGTATCGTGTTGTTTAGAATATTGAATTGACTCGATTCGCGGATTTGGTAAATTTATCTTCAAAGTATGAATTGGAGCATATATTATTACTAAATATTTATACATGTTGGACTTGGATATGACTTAGGAGAAAACCCGTGATTATGTTCCGTCATATGCTTAAACTACCAGATTTAGCTCTAAGAGTTGTGGTTCGATTGTATCATCGTAGTTTCAGTGCGGTGGATACCTCATATAGTTTAGAGTGCAGTTACGCCGTGCTGGGATGCTGAGCCTATTTTCATAGTAGTGTTCAGACTGTTCCGGACTGTTGGGTGCCATTGGAGTTGACGGTGGACCCAGATTGCTGTCTTGGCATCAGATTGTACCGAGGGCACGTGACTTATTGGTGGTTAGACCAATTGGACCATGCTTACTTGATTTTAGCTTGTGAGAGTCTGATTGAGCTCGACAGAGATACGCTTGCATACTCGGTTGGGTCACGCCCACGAGTGTCACTCCGGAGTTAGGCTTAGTGCTGTTGCGTTGGAGTCGTTGTGTCCTGCTTGGAGTCGCTCTCCACTAACTATCAAGCGTGGTGGTTGTTAGTGTAGCTTCGTGTAACGACCCAGCCCACTAGTAATAATAACTCGTTGGGCCCAACCACCGGCCCAAAATGCTTAAGCCCAGTTATTATTACTAGTGTTCAAGTCTTATATTAACATAATGACAAACCCATTCCCATCCGATATAGGACTATTGGGGTGTCACAGACTCCCCCCGTTAAGGCCCTGACGTTATCGTCAGTCCAATCACACACACACACAGCCCAAGAACACCAGGCGATGTGAGACTCGTCTCGCTAGCCTTGTCATCCATACCCTAGCTCAGCCGAGACTCGCCACACATGTCCAGCTGGTGAACCGGCTCTGATACCAAATGTAACGACCCAGCCCACTAGCAATAATAACTCGTTGGGCCCAACCACCGGCCCAAAATGCTTAAGCCTAGTTATTATTACTAGTGTCCAAGTCTTATATAAACCCAATGACAAACTCATTCCCATCCGATATGGGACTATTGGGGTGTCACACTTCGACAGGCGGTATGGGTGTATCACAGTCTCTGTTGAGATTGAATTAGGATTGATATTCACTACAGATGGTTAGAGTTAGAGCAAGATAGTGTAGTGGCATTTAGCTGTAAATTTATTCCAGCTTTTTTTTCTATCCCTACTTATCTCTGTAGATTTAGTGGGTGGACCGATGTTATTGAGGGCGGCACCCACTGAGGACTACGTATTTTTACAGTAGTTCTCAAGCCGAGTTGTTACCCATATTTTTGTTGAGCCCTCTTCTTCGGCTTCTACTGTTGCTGATTCTGATCGTGGTAAGGACGTCGCGAGTTAGAACCCTTCCCGACGTGCCAGAGCTAGAGGAGCACCAGCTGCAGGTAGTTATAGTTTTTGAGTTCATATACATACTTTTGTTGTATCTCGCTGGTGCGAGCATTTTGTAGCCCAGAATGTTATGTATGTATATGGGACTTGTTTATTTATCTACTTGAGTTTATTTTCTTGCAGCTCTATACTATTGGTTGTAATATTGTATGTTTTACAGGTACAGCTATCGCTTCGTATATAGAAAATTTTTTTTTGTATACGACGGATTTGTCGGTGTGTTTGGGGAACATGTAATCCGGGGCGTGACAGATTAAGTTGGTATCAGAGTTCAGTATTAGGTCATTGGGACCAAGGAATTCTAAGCCGACAAACCTTAGAATGGCAAGATAAGAGAGGCATGATTTATTGCGAAAGTCAATGATTGAATAGTTTAACTCCTCCTAAAGTGAAGTGAGTGATTGAAGAAGTGTCTGTTTCGGTTTAGAAAAATTATGTTGGCTGCAGATGACATAATTTTGAAGAAAAACAGAGACCGACTTCTAGACTTTCGTTGATTAGGTCGAGGGTATTTGTATTTTATCTGACCCCGTTCTGTTTTGTGCAGCTATGTATCGACGCACAGAACGACAGCCGACTAGGGCTCGCACACCACCACTTGAGAGGCCTTAGCAAGCGCAGCAGAGTACTCGACCAGAGGCTAGTGTAACCCCTCTTGTGGAGCAGAGTATTCGACCGGAGGCGAGTGCAACTCCTGATTTGAGTGCACAGTTGGCTACCTTGACCGAGGTGACGAGACAATAAAAATTATCATATATATTCTTTAAAATATAAAAATTTTCATAAATATTCCTCACTACAATAAAAACAATCTATAGCGACACATTTAAATGTAGGTACATATCAAAAAAAGTACTGCTATCTAAAATTACTGACACTTTTAAAAAGTGTTGCTATATGTGGGATCGTTAGGTATATAGTGACAGTTAAAAAGTGTCGCTATAACCTAAAAGAGTGGTGTTAATTTACCAACATTTATTTAAGCATTTAGCAACCATCGAAACTCTATCTCGTTGGCTGCGGTGGCGGAGGAGGACGACAGGAAAGACTATTCGTCTAGAATTTCAGTGAATTGAGTGAAGAGAAAAGATAAAATGATAATTAATTTTTTTTTTTTTTCTTCTTTTCTGTTTGTAATCGGGCCAAATGGACTGGGTGTGGTGGGTTGAGTAGAGTAATTTTTTATTTTTGGTTGGATTGGGCTTTATATTTAGACATTAGTAGATATTTTTTTAAAAGTTTTAGCATAAATGGAACACTTACTCAAAAGTGTCTTAAACATGTGTCCCTATAATCTAATTCTGTTGTAGTGCCTACCGTTAAAATATTTTCAGTTACCTTGATTAATAAAGGGTTAAGTAATGAAATAACGAATTTACCCCTAATTACTTGATACTACTTGAGAAACGTACGGGAGATTCCTCAACTATATATATGATATTTTGAAATAATTTTTTTTTAAATATGCAATTTTTTTATTAAGACCCCTTAACTTTTAGTTTTAAAGAATTAAGAGATTTAGTGTAAAAAAAAAAATTATTAAATTTAACACAATGTTTCAGCCAAAATAACTAAAATAATTTAATTTCAGTAGGTAAAATGTACGGAGACCACCTCAATTGTAAACGATTTTGATATACGCCCATCAACTTCAAATTTTTTTTGTTGACACCCCTTTAGCCTCTATTTTTTTTATTTGAGTTTTTATATTCTTTCATTTTTAATTTTAATAAATTTAATAAAATTTTCTTTCAGTTATCCCTTTCATTAATTTTTTCATTATATCGGCGATAAAGTTAAAAGCACAGAGTACTAAAGTAAAAAATCAGTAAATCATAGAATAATAAAGTGAATATTCAATAAACTATAGGTGCGGTATCTGAAGTTTTTTGTATATAATTTAACGAAGAGTTAATGGAAAACATTAGTGTACTAAAGTGATCCTTTTTAAACTACATAATACTAAAATGAAATAGTTCTAAACTATGTACATTTGAAGTTATCCTAAAATATATGCATTTATTGTTATATATGGTACCGTTTGGTTCGGGTATAAGCAAGAATTAGCTATTACAGGAATAGGTACAAGTATGGGGATAAAAAAAATAGCGTTTGGATGAAAATTGAGTTGTTCTCGAGGATAAGAAAA
Organism: Aechmea fasciata; assembly: GCA_025177825.1. Lineage (NCBI taxonomy): Eukaryota > Viridiplantae > Streptophyta > Magnoliopsida > Poales > Bromeliaceae > Aechmea > Aechmea fasciata. Next base: position 10,059,404 of record CM045939.1, read on the forward strand.
ACATTAGATAGTTTTATATAAAAAATAGATATGTTGGTGGGGATAACCGAGAACTACTATTCTCAGGTAAAAAATTAGCGTTTGGATATAAAAAGGGGATAAGGGCCTATTCCTATTCTTATCCCCTAACCAAATGGTGCATAAAGAAAAAGAACAATTTCACCAGTAATCTTATCAAACTTGTAAATTATGTGAATACTCTAAATTTTAAAATATCATAAACACCTCTTCAAACACATAAAATTATCATAACTACTCTCGTTAAGGACACGTCACTCTACCCGAATTAAAATGTAGTTAAATGAGAGTTAAAATATAAAATGACAAATTTCTCCCCAAAAGTTAGATTGATATATTTGACGGGAAATAACTAATTAATGCTACGATAAAAATTTTTAGAAACTAGTATATAAAGTATACAGTAGGATATTCTCCTCCAACTTCATAATTTTTCAACCTTTTTTTTTCAGCATCTGTATTTGATACTTAAGATTAACAGTGCTGTGTTGAAAATTATCTACCGAGGCAAAATAGTTACCATCTTTATTCCTCAACCAATAGAAGATATATAGCATTACACATTTAAAATTTAATTAATAATTATATGCACACTAAAGCATCATATCAACTTACTCTCTAATTTGACCGATCGTCTCCTAGCAGTTTTAAAGAAAGGTTGGACATTACACTTCAAAATTTTAAGTCAATTTTAACATTTACATTTCCAGCTAAATTAATTTCTAAATAAAATAAACGAATTGAGCGGGTGGCGTGCTACCTATCTCTCTCAAAAAAACAAAAATTTATCCTCCAATTTGGATATCGATAAAATCATCGACCTTTACAATTAATGTGGTTATTTTGATATTTAAATTCGGCACGGTTTACCACAACCACAATTAGGAGCTAGGTTATGAGATATTGTAAAATATAAATTATTTAGTAGGCTCGTTGCTATGTGAAGAGAATAAGAGGGCATTTGTGAATAGTATTAATATACCAATTAAAACTTTCTATACTTAATAAATCGTAAAGGAATAGAAATGACATTTATAACTTGTTCGGTTAGATTTTGACGACGGCGCGTTACCTGCAAAGTATTCATGAGTATTTTTTAAATTTAGAAGAATATTCATTATATTTTCAACTTTAGAGGCTTATTGATGACATTGCGGTCTCCTACATGTGTACGTATGAAATTTTCCCTAATTATATTTACATCGATCTAATCCCGTTAATTTCCTCGTGCGGTTGTTACATTGAGATGCAACCTGCAAACATTAATTATTCCCTTCTGGACAACTTTTTAGTTTCTGCTTCCTTTATCTGCAAAGGATGGGGTGCGTCTAGGGGTGTAAACGAGCTTTGTCTCTACCGTGTTTCATATTGCTTGATTGTGAATTAAATTGAAAAAATTCATTACTGACATTACCAACAAACAATAAAAAAAAAAATAAATAAAATATATTAAAAAAATAAATATATAAAATTTTATCCATCCGACTTTGATCTAATAGTTAAAGCTTTATATACAAATAAGTCTTTTTATAATTAAGCTCACATTTATATTTTTATTTTGCTAAAAATTAAATAATAAAAATATATATTATATATAATTATTTATTTATATATAAAAATATAAATTATATAAATTATAAAAATATAAGATATATGTATTCGAATTTGTATCGAGCGAACACGAGCGAGATGACTCTAAATTTCGTGATTAAACGAATTTGAAAAATTCGGCTCGTTTATTAAACGAGCTGAAAAATTCGGCTCGTTTACTAAACGAGCAAGCCGATCTCGAGCTCATTTCGAGCCGAAGATTTAGCGAACAATGATGAATTGCCACCCCTAGGTGCGTCGTTCATTTCGGAAAGTGGCTCAAGTGGGTTAAAATTAAGAGTAATGCTAGATGTACACTTTAAAAGGATGTACATCTTACAACCATTTATTCTTGGATGAAAATTTGTAAATTACACCCCACCTAAAAATAAATAGAATTGTAAGATGTACACCTTTTTGAAATGTACATCTAGTATTTTCCTAAAATTAAATTTATACACCTCATGCGTGTTGTTGGGTTAATTACCCATCAGTGTAAAATTTTGGATGATCTATGGCCACGTGGGTCGGGTGTGCGTCATCTATAGCACATCTCTCTTATAACAACCGAATTGGCCGGGGCACAATGTACAGAAAAATAATATTCGAAAGCGCACAACATAATTAATTATCACACGTTCCCTAAAATGATTGGGGTTTTTTTATAAAATGATCCTCCAAAAATTTTTAATTAGTAAAATAATCTTGTAAAAATTTTATTTGTAAAACTAATCTTCCTTTCGCCATGTGGGCGCCATATCAGTATTACTCACAAAGACGGTGATATTCACCGTCTTTATATATTTCTTGTGAAGGCGGTGATTCGCCTTCTCAAGGGCACAGAAAATACGGAATTGTAAAGGTGAAGTTGGAAAGGAGGCATTACAAGGGGAAGCGGGTGGGGTTTTGTATTAAAGGCGGTGAATACCGCCTTCACCACAGAAATACAAAGACTGAATGATTTACCGTCTTTCTGAGAAAAATCAGACGTGACACCCACGTGACGAAAGGAGGGTTAATTTTACAAAAATTTTTTGACAGGATCATTCTGGCAACTACAAAATTCTTCAAGGTTATTTTATAAAAATGCTCAATGATAGTACTAGGCTAGGAAAATTACTATTTTAAAACAAAAATAAGGAGCCCCATACTTAAAAAGATGAAATGGAATAATGGAAATTGCACAAAATATATGTTCATCAGGGCAAAGTTATTTTAAGCCTTTCCTCCATGAGGGCCTATTAGCCATCGGAATAAAAGCAGATAGGATAAAATTCGTTTGAAGTCGAGACAGAATTCGATAAGATGTAAAATTAATACAGATGTCAAAATTTAGCATCCCATACACATGAATGCATCCTAACTTGCATACGAAAAATTAATGTGTGGATATTATCGATATGATTTCACATCCCTATGAGATAAAGAAAGATATTGATATATATTATAGGGAGACAAGATGATTTTTTATTATATTCTTTATTTATTTTACTAGAAATTTTACGTTAAAATTACATTTATGTCTGTAAAATATTAAATTTTATTGAATAAAATGTAGACATTTTTTTTTTGAGAGATAGATAGTACGTTACCCGCTTCATTTATTTCATTTAGAAATAAGCTTAGCTGAAAATGTGAATCAACTAGAAATCAAACTTGGGTTTTGGGTACCAACAATTACGCCCTTTTGCCACTTGCGTTAGGGACGGTCGGTAATAAAATGTAGACATACGATTGATATTTAAGCACGAGTGTAGAACTCGTATTTTATTCATGCTAATTCAGTTTATATTTATATATACGTATCAGTATATATTAATTAATATCTAGATACAAATCTCAATCATATTTGAGTCCGATTAAACAGAAACGAAAATTTAACATTCGATATATTATTCGAATCGGAATAAAAATATGAACACGATCATAATTTTGTCACAAGTCCAACTGTATTCGATAGTTTTACCCCTACCGTACGTGAGGGGTCGGCAGATACCTATATACATTGGTTCATCCCCGACTTGGCCCGCACGAATCAGGTCACGCTGAGATCAACTAATATAATAGTGTATTTAACCGTTTGGTTAGGGGATAGAAATAGGAATAGACCTTTATCCCCCTTTATACCCAAACGTTAATTTTTTATTCAAAAATAATAATTCTCAGTCATCCCCACCAACACATCAATTTTCTATATAAAACATCCTAATATTTTTTTTATTCTCGGGAGCAACCCAATTTTCATCAAAACGTTATTTTTCTTATCTCCATATTTGTACCTATTCTTGTAATAGCTAGTTCTTGCTTATACCCGAACCAAACGATACCTTAAAGAATATTAATTTGGGCCTGAACTCGACCCGACTGATCGGACCTAACTTATCCAGCCGGCACCCTAGCTAGTGTGTATTTAACCGTTTGGTTAGGGGATAGAAATAGGAATAGACCTTTATCCCCCTTTATACCCAAACGTTAATTTTTTATTCAAAAATAATAATTCTCAGTCATCCCCACCAACACATCAATTTTCTATATAAAACATCCTAATATTTTTTTTATTCTCGGGAGCAACCCAATTTTCATCAAAACGTTATTTTTCTTATCTCCATATTTGTACCTATTCTCAGAATAATGGCTTCGCTTATACCCGAACCAAACGATACCTTAAAGAATATTAATTTGGGCCTGAACTCGACCCGACTGATCGGACCTAACTTATCCAGCCGGCACCCTAGCTAGTGTGTGTTACCAAGATAAAAATAAATAAATAAATAAATAGATAAACTCGCACTCAAAATAAGTCCGACAAGTAGCCCAACTGGCCGAACAGTATCACTATCACACTTCAATTCTTAGCCCCTTGTGGCCCCCCCCACACAGAAAATTGGGCCAATGGTGGGATGGATTTCCTTGTCCATATATGTCAATTGTCGGGCCCACACTTTTTGGAAAAATAGTACGTCCACGTCCCATATAATAATATCTGATCTGATACATGCATCTATATTTATATATATCTCTCTCTATATATATTATATATTATATATTTTATATAGGTGGTGGTGGTGGTGGCTGCTTTGTTTGTGCGTGTATGCTTGTCCTATCCTCAGCAATTAATTAATCTCGCTATCCATATTTATAACGTGTTGCTTTTCGGCAGTTGGAGAGACGTCCCACCTCCCCCATTATAACTTTTTACAAATTTTGTCGGACTCTAAAGCTGGTGTTCCGGTCCTTCGCTTACGTAGGAGCTTAGCCATCATCAATTTAATAATAATGATGGTGGTTCGAGGAAGCTAGCTGTTATAATACATACATAGCTCAACTCTATATATATATATATATATATATATATATATATATATATATATATATATATATATATATATCCTCCTATTTACTGTTTTGCGTCATCCCATGTCGCTGGATGCAGTTAGGGTGGCAATCCAGCTCATTGCTCGCAGCCAACTCATATTCGCTCGAAATGAGCTCGAGACGGCCGCATTGCGTTAAGAACGAACCGAACAGAAACCTAAATTTTTCAGCTTGTTTAATAAACGAGCCGAACACGAGCTAGGATTAGCTCGCTCGTATTCGGTTCGATAACAGCTCGAATATATATATTTTATATTTATATAATTTATTTAATTTATTTTTATATATATAAATAAATAATTATATATAATATATTTTTTTTATTTTTTTCATTTTTAGCAAAATAAAAATATAATTGCTTGCTTTATTTTATAAAGACTTATTTTTATATAAAGTTTTAATTATTAGATAAAAGTTTAATAGATAAGATTTTATAAATTTATTTTTTTAATATATTTAATTTTTTTTTATTTATTGTTCGTTGGCAGCTCGTGAGCTCATATTCGGCTCGTTTAGTAAACGAGTCGAACACAAGCCGAATTTTTTGGTTCAATATTTTAATGAGCCAACTCGTGTTCGGGCCGAACACGACCCGACCCTAGCTCGCTCGTGTTCGGCTCGTTTACACCCCTAGATGCGGTTGAATAACTTGTAGGTTCCAACAATTAATTAAGTAACCGAGACCCTGGTTCGAATCCTAGTTGATTCACATTTCTAGCTAAATTTATTTCTAAATGAAATAAAACGAAGCGGGTAGCGTGCTACCTATCTCTAAAAAAAAAAACAATTAATTAAGTAACATATATAGGTTACTTTCCTTCCTATCAAGTAGCAGTTTGGTTCGCGTTATATATATATACAGAATATCAATAATTTTTCATTGTTTGACCAACCGTCCATAGCGCAAGTGGCAAAAGGGTTTGGTGGTTGGTACCAAGACCCAAGTTCGAATCCTAGCTGATTCACATTTTCAGCTAAGTTTATTTCTAAATGAAATAAGCGAAGCGGGTAGCATGCTACCTTTCTCTCAAAAAAAAATAAAAAATAAAAAATAAAAATTGATTGTTTGCTATCTGTAATGCCACATATATATATATATTCACTTTTTTTTTTACTCCTCTTGGAAGTTGGAATGTGCATAATGTGCACAGATATTTTTACTTAACTTTTGGTCAATTCGATTTGAGTCCTCTAAAAATATAAACTGACTTTTGCTAAGTAGATGAATCATGCATATCACAATATAGCAGTAGCTGTAGTGCGGGGACTATTCGTAATTGTAGGTAACCGTTAGCAACGATTTCCTTCAGTGGATTGTCGAGAAATTGTGATTAATTAATTTATAGATTTTTGGTAGATTGAATACTATTTTAAATTATCAATGACATAAGAAACTTGGAAACTACCTGCCTTATGTATTTAACTAATTCAAGAAGTTTATAAAACAGATAGTTTGTTTCGGAACTAAGGAATCATTCATTATATTTAATTCCAACTGTTTATCTTGAAATTATAGCAAAAAATTAAATAATTATTTTATCTCACATTTTACTTTTCATTATTTCTATTGAGGAACTTGTACTCTCTTTTATTTTTCTCCAGATTTTCTGTATCCCTTTTAAATGTCGAAAATTTCAAACTTACCTTATTCTGAATCTTGCACTATATATATTACTCGTTATCAAATTTAATTTACGGGGATGCATCTATAGACAGATAAATTTGTAAGGATATATATATGTAAGCAAACTATTCGAATTCTATTAAAATTAGACATCTAATCCATCTTATCGTCGCACCTCTTTAATTAATTAGTTACTAGACCAAGGGTTACACCATGCACCCACTTGGATAATAGGATAGGATAGTTCTCTAAAAATGAATTTGGACATAGAAATATCTTTAATTTGGTGTGGGAATTACAGCATGCATGTATAAGGTCCAAAAAAATGTCACCTCATATATGGTTTTATGTTGTGCCAACTATTGCTTAGCTCTATTTGATCCTCATCAATATTAAATATACTAAGAAAGCTTTGTAAATGCATATGTACAAAAATACTGTGTTTTCAATCATTTAATTGCATGCAAGTACTACAACTTTTGATTGACTTTTTTGTGTGCTGCATGTGCATCTTTGTGCACTGGATTGGATCCAATTGGATTAGGTAGGAAGGCTTTTATCATTGTTGGATAGGCCGGAAGAAGATTTTGGATTAAATAGGATTACTACTTATGGATCGAGTGGAATAATGACGACACGTACGATATGTAGCTCACAGCTGGCTATTTCGAAAGCCGTACATAATAACTATACAATTTGGGGTTGGTAAAGGCAACTTCTGTTGTGGCGTCCCTCCTCGTAAGAAGTTATATGCAAAAGTGTATATATTAAGTTGGATCCATTTTGATTGTTTATGTTAGAGCCATTTGGGCTCACGAGCTAAATAGTTGGGCCAAGAAATTGTTTCTCACACTTATTCATATAATTGTTTATATAATTAGGACTTGGGAATGAGAGATAGAAAAATAGTTCTCTATTTTTTCTTGCAAAAAACAAAAGGAGGAGAAGAGAGTAAAAAAGAAGCAATTAGAGACCACCATTATATACCAGGCTTGTTAGACAGGCTTTTTGAACCCCTGTTTAGTGAGGAAATTGATGGAGCTTGATTACCTTGTCGGAAGGTTTTCTTGGAAGGCATGTTATAAGCAACATTGCTGGTGAGATCTTTCTAATATTTCTCTTTATTTGGAACAATAGCTTTGATTTTTTTAATCCATATTTCTAGTATTGACTAGAGAGGAATTGTACTCATCTCATTTCATATAGTGGAATTGTTCGAAGCTGATCCTGTGGTTTTTTCCTTTCTACGGTTTCCACTTACATTTAGTGTTTGATTTCTTGGTTAGTTTATATTTTGTTTTATTATTGTTCTCTATGTGGAATAGTATTGTTGGAATTAATCTAGTTTAAGCCTTTTCCATTTGATGTTGAATAGTGCGAGAATTTGGGTCTTTTTTTTCTCTCAATTTGTGGTATCGGAGCCAAGTTATTTGTGTTTGTGATAGATCAAGATTGTAGTGTCCCTGGGGCTTAGCTGTCGGAATGACTATAGTAGCAGCGACCACTCGACACATCTGTGGAGTGTCGGGACGAGTTGGAGTCATTTTGGCGCGAAATAGATGCAAAAATTAATGGATTCGATACACTCAAATAAGCCAAAACTGAAGTTCTTCCAGTTTAGGACACCTAGAAGTTGCTTGACACATCTGTGGAGTGTCGGGACGAGTCGGAATCGTTTTGGGGCGAAATGGACGCAAAAATGGACTCGACACGTACAATCAAATAAGCCAAAACTGAAGTTCTTCCAGTTTAGGACACCCAGAAGCTGTTTAAGGCACCCAGATGTGGTGTCACGTCCCGGATTACAGCGGAAGCCCACTGGGCGTGTGCACAGACCCACCGTGTACACCAAACACCTCCGATGCACACAAGGCGTCTACAACAAACATAGAGAGAAGTATAAACTATTTCTAACATGCTAATCAAAGCAAGAACATACAACAATTAGATACATAAACTTAAACTAAATACATCTCATAGACTACAATCTTCTAAATAAGAAGAACAATAGATATACTAGAAAGTTTCAGGTAAAGTACAAAATTACATTCTTAAACTAAACCAAAGAAAGCTTCATACGGGTCTATCTATCAAAACATCGAGGAGGCTCCAGCTAGTTGCTGACCTCTTGCCACGAACCCTAGCCTTTCCCGCTGCGGAAAGCTCTGCAACAAAAACAATCAACAAATGGGAGTGAGAACTATTAAACAATAGTTTCTAGCGGGTAAGCCACCGAGAGTAGCGAAATACACTACTAGATCAACTGAGGCATGAATAAAATATAACAAGTAGGAAATATAAATACAACCATTAATTGAAATAGTTCAATTAAAAACGTGCATCAACATGATATGTTTTCTATCAATTCTGTTATATTAATCATCATATATGCAAGTTTTGTAATTCATGCAAGTTATATATTTGTCCATCTTAAACTATATGCCATAATTAAAGAGGAATTCCATCATTATAATCAACGAGCTAATGTCATCATATAGCTACCCTTCCACAATAATATATGAATGTCATTGCAACTAATGACTAACAAGAATGTCAATCATTTAGTATGTTTATTTACTAGGTATGCCTCAACTAGTGTCACAAGGTAACATTTATTAGTATGTACATCAAATGTTAAGTTTATTTACATTTACCCAATTAACGAGAGACTTAAATGTGGTAAAGTCCTGGCTCGTGCCATGCCTAATGGCCCCATGATAGTAAACACTCCCTACAGCAATCCACTTCGGCGCTCAATCCCGCACGTGCGATCAGTCATCGCAAAGCTAACTTTGGAGTGCCGGCTTGTAGGAAGCGACTCTCACAAGCTTGTACGAATAAGTACAATGGCAAGCAAGCGTGGTCAATAGCATAGTGTTCACAAGTTCATCATATCTAAAACATGAAATTTCAACATCGACACAAGTCGGCAACTAAACATAAAAATTATATTTCATTCTCAATTATTTGGTGACATATTTCTACTAATAAGTATTAGGATTCAAGCATGCATGTAAATCGGTTACATCACATTGATGATTCCAACGGGCTACACCCGTCTACCCACATATAGTCTTTTCACTACTCACTATACAATGAAGAGGATAATTTGCTAATATCATAGTCAATGATCCACTAAGGTATTCACAAAGTCATAGTGTTTGTCATGCATTTCTACATAGGTCTCCACTACATGGAGTATAAAAATTGTTATGCAATTACTTACTCTCATTTGACTATACAAATATGTCCTTTCGTCCTTTATTAAATTGAATGCATAGAAATTCTGTCGTCGTGTCTAAAACACAGAATTGCATAACTTAACTCAGGAGTTAAACACAATTTCATATTATCAACTTAGTTGTTCATCTAAACTAGGTACAATACTCATTGCTCTGCATCAATTCACTATTACTATCATTCACGTACCTTACTCAACTTGTCTACACAAGTTTACTAACAATATGTAACACATGCTAAACAAGTCAATTGTAATATACCAAAATCTCGGTAAACGAATATTGAACTTTAGTCAAAATGACCAAAGTACGACGTTGGGCCACTTCGGAAAGGCCGAAGGTATCTACAAGTGCAAAAGTGCATTGTAGGGAATCTTCGAGAGCTATTAATGGGAGAAAAGGAGAAAAATCTGCAATCTGCAGGTTTTAGCTCTTGGGGACCGGTCCCTAGTGGGAGGACCGGTCTCCGTATGCGTAGGAGAATTTGAGGGTGAAAAATAGGCTAAGTCCTGAAATCCCCATGTACGGGAATCGGTCCCTGTTGGGACAGACCGGTCCCCGTAGCTGCGAAATTCATGAAAAAGGCCAAGAGTTGAGTATTGACTTATGAGAACCGGTCCCTGTTGGGACAGACCGGTCCCCGTGGGTCCGGTCCTCAAAGGAAGACCGGTCCCGACACTAGTGAGAAGTGAAGAAGGTGGAAAATTTGGCTAAGTCTCTGGAAACCCACATACGTGAACCGGTCCCCAGTGGCTGAGACCGGTCCCCGGTTGTGAAAGTTTGCAGAAGGTGCTCTCGGAGACCAGTCCCAACTAGAAAGACTGGCCCTCGTACCCGAAAAGTGCCCAGACAGGGCTGTGTATTGGGATAAGAGTTGGGGGGCTTATTTGCATTTATGTAATAAATGGGCTATGTATAAGGGAAAGAGAGCTCTTTCTCTTATTTCCTTCTTGCCCAAGCACATCAAGGGCTCTTTCTCTCTCTAGGACATATCTCTCTCTCTCAAAAGGGGTGGAGCTAGAGGAGGATTTGGTAGAGAAGGAGCTTTGGAGGTGGAGTATCTTCCTTTTCTTTTTCCCTAGCAGAAAAAGAAGGAAAGCTTTGAGGTAAGTTTTTCCCTTTCTTGTACTAAAACCCTAGAGTAGGGTTTAAATGGTTTAGAGATGGTTTTGATGGAATCTCTAGATGCCATGAAGTTTTCTTTTGCTACCCTAGGAGATCAAAACCAAGGTTGGTATACATGTTAACCCTAGGGCACCCAAAGTTGGGGCTTTCATATATATGGTATGGTTTTTCGATCAATTGATCCTATAGAAACCTAATTGGGGATGTTTCCGACGCGCTCGAGCGATCGGTTCGTCGAAATGAAAGACTATGAAATAATTAGAGCGAAAAGCCTAATTCGGCTTCGTTTTGCCGCAGGTAAGAATAGAGGCAGCGGAGGATCGTGAAGTTCGAGTTCTAGCATCCTTGAATACTCACAAGGTGGGGGGTGCTTTCACTAACATTGAAATTCCTTTTATGTCTATGTGTCGCTTATTGAGCATATATGTTATAGCTCCTTTTCATGCATAGTAGGGTAATTGTGCTTATGTGTTGCATGCTTAGAGTTAAGGTGCAATGAGAGAATTGTGAAGTATGAGAACAAGTGAACACAACCCTATGTATGCATGTATCGAGAGAAAGAACCTAGTTGGTTAAAGAACAGAGTGACATTATGACAAATAGATCGAGTGGCATTAGAGAATGCAAAGGACACTAGAGGTAGTGTGGCAACAAGAATGAGAACAACAAAACAAAGAACACTAGAGTTAGTATAATGACATGGTTAAGAACAAGATTGCATGTGAACAAGAACACTAGAGTTAGTGCCAAGACATGGTCATGAATGCAAAAACATGAATGCAAAGAACAAAGAGCTTAAGATTGTGAACAAATGACAATAACCTTATAGTTAAGGGTCATTGTGCAAGGTTTCCTTATAGTTAAGGAATGGATTTGGATTATATCCTTATAGTTAAGGATTGGATTATACTCGCCTGTAAGTCCTTGCTCGGGGGCGGTAGCTCCCCCTCGAGCGATGCGCTCCGGAGTAGTCGCCACTTGGTGTAGTAGTCTTCCCAGAGAACGGTCCCGCCGGGTGTAGTAGTCTCCCAGATACTGGGATTTAAGTTGGTGAGTTCTATTTGAGGCGAAACCTACGGGCTAGCCATGAGATTGGGTATCGAGATTGAGATCCTGCATTCATTATGAATACTATGTTGAGCATGAGCATTGTATATTATCGTTCAGGCATATTAGTTGTATGCATTTTAGTTTGGTTACTATCTGCTTATCCTTTTAAATATGCCTGAGATAGACCTAGTGGGAAAGTCGGTGTGATTGGGGGCCGAGCCCACTGGGAACTTTGTTGTAGTTCTCACCCCATTCATTCTACAGAGTCAGGACTGAGCGAGCCGGCGAGCGACCGCAGTAAAGGTATCGCGCCGTAGACAGTGACTACCCGAGTCGAGCTTTTCATTTTGGTAGTAGCATTCCCTTCTATCTTCTTTTGTATTTGAAGATATTGATGTAAAGAATATAAATGTGAGTCTTCATATATGGAAAGAAAGCATGCATGTAAAGAGAAGAAATGATGTGAAAGTAAATGTTTGAAAGAGTATGCATGTATGTGATACAAATGTTATCATCTTTCTTGTTTAGTTTAGAATTTTCTTTCACTTGGCTATTGCTTACCCTCGTGTAAGCTATTTTTGGTATGTTTTCGCTTGTGCTTTTCAAATCTGATTGAATCGTACTTGTGTTGAGCCTTGGGCGAACAGGAAAAACTCTGTCCGTTCGGCGTCTGTTCGACGAGCCCGGGCCGGCCAAAGGGATCTGTTCGCGGAGCGTGACATCAATTATAAAAATATGCTATGCAAGTTCGACAACCCTTTTACTACTACATAGAGGTTCAACTTTATCATATAATATGCATATTTATGCATCCACAAATTCATTCCTGATATATCCAATGTGAATATGCAAGAATTTAAACTTTATAACATCAAAAAAGATATAGAGGGAGTTCACCCATTTTGGTGAGGTCAAACCCATCGGATACCCCGTGAGCTCCTTTGTTTGCTCGAACGAAGTTGTCCTCAAGCCTCCTAACATCCTAACAAAAATTCTAATTGGGTTAGGAGCTTCTAACAGTCTCCCATGAGATTACTCAAAAATCAACCTAAAAGTAGGTAGAAAATATCTTAGATAGAGAGAAACTCTTTTCCAAACTCCACTTGAGGTTGGGATGCTTCAATTACAGTCTAAAAGAGAGTTCGACAATCACCAATTAGGCTCTAAAAGCTCAGTCAATATCCATCCCCAAAACTAGCTCCAATTCTACCAATTCAACCAAATCACATACAAATAGACAATTAAGTAGCTAACCTTTCAAAAGCTCCAAACCAAGCCACTCTTGAGCAAGGGGCGGAGATTTATCCTAAAAAATATTCCCTTCTACACATCCAAGATCCCTCTAAGAACCACAAGGTAAGCTTTCATGGAAAAAGAGAGGACAAATGGATTAATTTCCACAATTTCCACCAACAATTGTAAGAAATCTAGAGAGAGAAAGAGAAGGAGCTCACCTCTTCCTCTTCTGGTTCCAGCACAAAATATCAGCTGAGAACGGGGCGGTTGAGGATAAACCCAACTTCAAAAGTACAAAAAGATCCCTTAACAACACACAAAAAATACAATATGGCGCATTGTGTACCGGTACTCGAATTTGAGTACCGGTACTCGGCACTCATACACACAAAACCCGAGCGTTGATCGACAGGTACCGGATGATCACCGATGCAAGAGATTTCACCAAGACGTACTCACCGACTCAGTACTGGTACTCAACACCCAACTTCTAAAACTCGAGAGCAGTCCAATCTAGCACTCCCTGGTGTTCTTGTACCCTACTCAAGTACCAGTACTCAACACTCAAAACCTGCAGTTTGCAAGTTTTATGTCAGTAACTCTTTCTCGCGTTCACAAAGCACAAGTAATGAGTCGATACCCAACTAACAACCCTCTAAAACACCTAGAATAGTTCATGACACTATTCTTACACTAGAACCTCGTAATTTGCTAAAGTTCAGTATACTACATTCTCCCCTCCTAAAAAGGAGTTTCGTCTGCGAAACTAGAAATCAACACATAGTAAGCTAAGTCCTCAACAATTGCTCCTGAAGCTTAAGCCTTTACTTAAGGGGTTCCACTCTTCATCAGTGCTTGTCCAAAAATACACCTTCGGTTGATTTCACATGAAAGTCAATTGCTCTCGAGCAGTTTAAATTCCACTCTTTGCTTTTCCAATACATCAAAAGCTCAAATTAGCTCTTCTCCTTGTCCTTTTTGTGAATGGTAATCCTCTACAACTCAAAGGTCATACACTTTATGAAGTTGCATAATTCATTGTAATTTTATTCCATGATCAGGTATAATGGGTAAGTATAAAATATAATAATCTTACCAATCCATTCACGATTATTCAAAAAAGACATACTGTCTAGATGACAACGAGCAATCTAGCTAGTGCTGAAATCTATGGTACTTCCTTTTAAATTAACTGCTTTCTCAACTTGCTTGCTGGAAGTTGATATTCGGTCTAATCTCAAACATCATATGTCACATCCCAGGCCACAACGAAAACCCACCAGGCGCGTGCACAGACCCGCCGTGTACATCGAACACCCCCGGTGCACACAAGGCATCTACAACAATCATAGAGGAAGAAATATGAATCGTTCCTAAACATAGTGATTGTCACGCCCCGAACCCGATCCCTTTGGCCGGTTTGAGCGCGTCGAACAGACGCCAAACGGACAGAGCCTTCCCTGTCCGCCCATGGCTCAACAACAAATACAGAGCAAGTATATAAATTTTTACACAATGGAAATATAAATATACTTGGCTTGCACGAGGGCAAGCAATAGCCGAAGTGAAAGTACTATCTAATCAACAAACAAGTAGTATGATTACCTTTTAACCATATACATGCATACACTTAAAAAACATTTATATTCTTTTGCATCATTTATTTTCTTTACATCATATATTCATCAAAATATAACTTTTACTTTTAACATCAATAATGTCTTTAATACATTTGCTTTAAACATCTATAATTATCATATACAAAAGATGACATAAAGGGGTATTGCAACTATAAAAAAATATGAAACCCTCTCGGGTGGTCTCTACCTAGGGCGCGGTGCCCTTACCACGATCGTCCGCCGGCTCGCTCGGTTCCGGCTCTGTGGAAATAGTGGGGTGAGAACTACAACAAAGTTTCCAGTGGGTTCGGCCCCGATCTCGCCGACTTTCCCACTAGGTCTAAATCAGTCATAATAGAAGAAAGAATAGATAGTAGCCAACTAACAAATGCAGCTAATATGCCTGAACAAGTATAATCAATCATATGCTCAATGAGATACTCATGAAGAATGAAAGTTTACTTTTTCTTTACCCAATCTCGTGGCTAACTTGTCGGGCCCTCAGCTTCCTCCCGCAGGGTTCCATAACTCACCAACTCACATCCTAAATACGGGCCCTCAGCTTCCTCCCGTTGGGACTGTCCTCTTGGGATTCCACCTCCCAGTTGTGACAACTCCGGAGCTCACCGCTCGAGGGGAAGCGACCTCCCTCAAGCCAAGACTATAGGCGAGTATGATCAATCCTTAGCTTTAAGGATTCCAATACTCATGTGACCCTTAACTTTAAGGTTTCTATGTCACTATGTCACCTTTTCTCTTTACTTGCATTCTTTAACTCACACTAGTGTCATATATACTACCTTGTTCTTTGTACTCATTCACTAATGCCACAGTTGTTCTCTAAGTGTTCAAGTCTAGCATTCTTGTCATTTACTAATGCCACACACTCTATTGTTTATTTGCATACTTAACATTTACTAATGCCACCAAATTCATATGTCATTATGTCATTTTAGTTCTTTACCTCATCTATGTTCTTACCACTTTTATGTATACATAGGGTTTTCATGTTCTTACTCTTTTACCATTATTTCACATACATTTATACTCATAACATGCAAGAAAATACTTTCAATTAACCCTACTATGCTCAATGCTGAAGATTCACATATGCTCAACAAAATGACACTTTAGACATAAAGGGAATTCCAATGACTTCAGAAAGCACCACCCACCTTATATGGTTACAAGGATGCCCGGGTTCGATTCTTGGAATTTTCGGACGCCTATCCCGCGTGCGAAAGCTATCTGTACCAAAATGAGTGTTTCGTCAATAACTTTGCGTACACTCGTCGAATCGTCGAACCGAGCGCACCAATGCGTTGAAAACACCTCTAATTAGGTTTCTACAAGGTCAATTTGCCTTGAAAACAACTTAGGGAAAAAGCCCAAATTTGGTGCCCTGTCATTGCCTTTTACTCAATCTTCGGGTTTGATCTCTAGCACAAGCAAAAGAAAGCTTGTTGAATCTCTAGAAACTAATTTAGAACCTTGTCTAAGCTTTTCCCACCATTTCTAGGGCATACAAACCAAGCCCTAGAAATCCACCAAAAGAGCACCATGAGCAACCTAGGCTTTCATGTGTTCTATGGTCACTAGAAGGTTTCTACATTTGTAGAAGCTCCAAAACCAAAGATCTAGGGCTCAAATCCTAACCCTAACCTTATTCGCACAAAAAACCTAACCTTGGTCACAAGCTCACCCAAGTCCACCTTGTAAAAGAGCTTCAAGATCCTCCAAAAGCTCCAATCCTCCAAGCTTCTCCTTCAAATCTCCTCCACTTAGGCTCTTGTAGAGATTTCTAGTGAGACAGAGGGAGAGAAAATGAGTTGGAGGGGTGAAATGGCTGTGGGAGAGAGAGAGAGGGTGTGTGGGGTCTTAACATGTTGTAACATTTGCAATAAAACCCTCCCTTTTCTCTAATTTGCAACAGACCAACTTTTGCTGCCATACCCAAAGTGTACCGGTATAGGCTAAGGTGTTACCAGTTACACGATCTCGCAAAGGCAAACCCAAGAGCAGCTTCTCTCGGTTGCCAGTCTTATACCGGTACAAACCCATCTTTTACTTGTACACTGCCGCACAATTAGCCAAACCCGAGAGCTGCATCTCTCGGTTTACTATATGGTACCGGTACAACATTGATGCTGTATTGGTACAAGTCCCAGATATCATATTTTTGCATTGTTTCGACTCTTTTTCGCTCCGATCAATGGTAAAATCTTTCTAACTCTTTTAGAACTTATTTTTAACCATTCTAATATTGTTGGAATATTAATTGGAACTTGTTCAATTATTTCTTTCGCATACTTTAGTCAATTTGGCTAAAGTTCGATACATGCTACCGAGGTTTCGGTATATTACAGTAATCGGAGCAAGATCTTAAATCTACTAGATACAAAATTCCACAACTAATACATCTCAAGATTACAATAATCTAATCAAGAGGTACAACATGGATACTAGGAATCTCAAATAATATACAATTATACATCCTTGAACTCAATCAAAGAAAGAATTCTACGACTCCATCTATAGCAACATTGCGGAGGCTCTAGCTAGTTGCTAACCCCTTACCACGAACCTTAGCCTCTCCCACCACGAAAGGCTTTGAAACAAAAACAATCAACCAATGGGGGTGAGAACTATTAAACAATAATTTCCAGTGGGTAAGCCGTCAAGAGTGGCGAAATACACCACAAGGTCAACCGAGGCATGCTAATATGCAATAAATATTGAGCTTATAGTTAACAATAAATTAAACATTCAAGTTTTAGTCATGCCTCTACATGATATGTTTACTAACATGTATATAAATCTCTACAGTTACATGTGCAAGTAATGTATATGCAATTTACATGCTTGTCCATCTTTAAACTATATACCATAGATAATCACTACAACAAAAACGGTCTATAGCGACACTTTTAAATGTTAGTACATGTCAAAAAAGTGATGCTAGATAAAATTACCAACACTTTTAAAAAGTGTTGCTATATACCTAAAAGAGTGCTGCTAAAAAATTACCAACACTTTTAAAATTACCAACACTTTTAAATGTTAGTACATGTCAAAAAAGTGTTGCTATATACCTAAAAGAGTGCTGCTAATTTACCAACACTTATTTAAGCATTTAGGAACCGTCGAAACTCTGTCTCGTTGGCTGCGGTGGCGGAGGAGGACGACGGGAAAGGCTCTTCGTCTAGAATTCCAGCTGATTGAGTAAAGAGAGAAGAGAAGATGGTAATTGATTTTTCTTTTTTTCCCTTTTTTATTTGTAATCGGGCCAAATGGACGAGGTGTGGTAGGTTGAGTAGAGTAACCTTTTATTTTTAGTTGGATTGGACTTTATATTTAGGCATTATTAGATGTTTTTTTTAAGTTTTAGCATAAATGGGACACTTACTCAAAAGTGTTCCAAACATGTGTCCCTATAACCTAATTCTGTTGTAGTGAATTAAGATGAAAGTTTTATACTATCAGTGCCATCAAATAGCTATTGTCATCATGGAGTTACATTTCTATACTAATCATCATGAGTAGTAGGTTTTCTATCACCAAAGTTATCAATGCAAACAATGACCAACCACTACGAATGCATCAAGTAGTGTCACAAGCTAACAATTCACTAGTATGTCCATCTACTAGGTATGCATCGACTAGTGTCACAATGTATCAACTTGCTAGTATATCCATCCTAATGTCAAGTTAAAGTAACATTTACTCAATTAACGAGGGACTTACACGAGGTAATGTCCCGGCTTGTGCCGTGCCTAATGGCTCCGTGGTAGTCAACATTCCCCCGTTAGGAATGAGCCTCACCCACGGTAATCTACTTCGGCGCCTAATTCCACACGGGCGAGCATGTTGTCACAAAGGCTAACTCCGGAGTGACAGCTTGTAAGGAACGACCCTCACAAGCTTGTTCGAATAAGCACATTGGTAAGCAAGTGTGATCATATGCGTCATGTCCAAGGCAATCGGCCTCAATCATCATGTCTAAAACATGGGATTCCAAATCTCGACTCAAGGTCGAATACTATGCATAAATGTCATATTTCATTTCCAATGAACTTAGTGGTATGCTACTACCAATATATCATATATCATTTAAGACCCTAAATGGGTTTACTAACATGCACCATTTCCCCTAGCATGAAAAGAGCAACTCACAATTGTCATGTTCAATGAACTATAAGGATATCAACGAACTCATGGTCCAAATCTTGCATACGGCTGCTACATAACCTCCACTACATGGAGTATAAAAGTAATAATGCAAGCAACTATTAGATGTATGCCCTAGAAGCCAACCATGTCGACACATGTATTCTTTCTAGGATATAAATTTGTATTCTTGAGAAGGCGGTGGCTCGCGGTGTCGAGGTGCAAAAGGAGTACACCCCAAGGATCTGTGTCCCTGAACCCCAATGCTTCAAGGGTACGTGCGATGAGAAAGAGATAGACAATTCCCTTCGGCACATGGAGCGCTATCTCATGGCGCTGCGGTTGGAGGACAAGGATGATAAGGTCCAAACCGCTTCCATGTACCTCGCCAACGATGCGATGCTATGATGGCGACGGCGCTCCGTAGTGGCCGCAAAGGGCCAATGTGAACTAAAGACTTGGGAGGACTTCGTGCGTGAATTGAAGGCACAGTTCTACCCAGAGCATGTTGAATATCTTGTGCGGAGGCAACTTCAATGGCTCAAACATCAGGGCACACTCAAGGAGTATGTCCAGGAGTACTTGAAACTCATACTAGCGATCTCCAGCATGGCTGATGAGGATCGGCTATTCTATCTTCCTAGATGGCCTTCAGCCATGGCCCGAGATGTGAAGGACTTAAACTCCACGATCTCTTTGGCGGAGAGGTTACCCGAGCGAGAGCGAACTGAGGACGATCGAGGTGAATCACCAAAGGCGAGCGAGGACAAAGGTGGGGGAGGGCACCACGATCCAGGGGACGCAAAGGGGCACAAGCCAAACCAGGATGCAAGAAAGCAACGGCAGAATCCCGTCCCGTCGCCTTCAAAGATCTCTTGCTATGTTTGCGGTGAGAACCATTGGGCGCGAGATTGCCCAAAGAGGGGCAACGCACAGGTTGCTGCAATCCAAGCCGCTGAGGGCGAGGGCGAGGGCGACGACGTGGTCGAGCTACCGAGGATGGGCGCGTTAAGGCTCGTCAACGCAGTTCGCGGTCAGTCAAGCGGCGACAAGCTCCGCACGAGGGAGCTTATGTTCGCCGATGTGATCCTCAACGAGAGGAACCACATGGGCGATGATCGACACCGGAGCGACGCACAACTTTGTCTCGGAGGCGGAGGCCAAACGGTTGGGCCTCGCACTCGAGAAGGATGCGAGCCACATCAAAGCGGTCAACTTTGAGCCACGGCCAATTGCGAGAGTTGCCAAGGGCGTGGAGATAGCCATCGGCCTGTGGAGGGGCAAGGCCAATCTGACTGTTGGGCCGCTCGATGACTTCGGAGTAATCCTCGGGATGGACTTCCTTATTTCGTCGAAGCGGCGCCTATGCCACATTTGTGGGTGCCGAGCTTCCTAGACAAGTTAGCGCCTTGTATGGTTCCAATGTGTCGGAGCGAGCCGATGAGGGATCCAGCTAACTGCCCGACAGCTTTGCGAGGAGGTGGAGCGTGGGAAGGCTAAGGACCTCGAGGATGATGGCCTACATAGCGGCGAGACTATCAAGTCTCATGCGGTGCTGAAGCAGCCAACGCCCAAACAAGGTGCGAGTTATTCTGTCAAGCGGGAGTCCAAGGAGTCCAAGGGGCGTTCGACGGCTTGGCAGAGTGCGTGTGCATGTCGCGGAGGACATGCACATCTGGCGGATTCTTCGCACAACAGGCTCGCTGGTGCACTTGCTTAGAGGGGCAAGACACCAGCTGTTGGTGTGGGGGCAGATGCGAACTGCGGGAGCAAGGCACGGGGCCGATCGCGCGCGAAGGCACGATGGACCGCGCGGAAGGCTATGCGGACCGGGAGCGACTCGGCGAGCGACGAGGGTGTCTGCGCATTAGGTGGGGGAGGTTGTCACGGACAAAATGTTTTCCACTCACTTCTCCTCGACAGTGATCCATTCTCCGAAGGAGCGTTCTGTCGGAGGTTTTGCTGTGGAGTTCTAGAAGCTTCTAGGCGGATCTCAAGACTGATGGTGCGGATGCCGAAGGGTCAAGGGTCCCTTAAAGTTTCTAGGTGGGCAATAATTGTAGTCTCTTGGGAATACATAGCTTCCATCTTTGCGTTGTAGTGATGCACCACTTGGCGCCTTTTTATTCGTAGCATGGGTGGCGATCGAGTGGCCTGTATAAGGATGTGGCCTCTACCCTCTCTCATTAGGAAATCAGCTGTACTTCCAATTCTATTAATATGCAACATTCCTCAAACTCTCTCTCTCTCTCTCTCTCTCTCTCTCTCTCTCTCTCTCTTGTACTTAGTTTAGGACAAGTAGGTCCAAACTTAGCAAGTAGAGAGGTAGGCTTGCCATTCTAGCAGGAAGGCGGGCGCCGCACGGGCTTTGCGAACAAAACCGCTAAGCCCGTGACAACCAGCTGACTTGTATTGATGGCACCACAGCAAGGATCACCAAATTTAATATGAAAAATCTCTACAATTCACTTTAATAATAATAATAATAATAATAATTAAGCACTCAGGATTTGGTCGATGCATATATATAAAAGCATCTGACGAATTATTAATAGTTGGGTACTGCAATATTAGTCAACTAATTATGTATGACTAATTTATATGTACAATTAATTCTTCCTTTCTTTAACTCATAATAATAAGGGGACTCTAGGGTAGAGATGGAAATATTTACCAAATATATCAATCGACGCGGAAGGAAAACAAAAGTAGTAGAAAAGGAGAATGCATGATTAAGCCATTTTATACATTCATCTCTATGTTTTTATGACTCCCTCAAATCGGACCTGTTTTACTTAATGGAAACAACAATTGACATTTTACACATGCATCTAGATCATAAAGAAACTAAGCACAAGATGATTGGCAAAGTTTGGTAGAACTTGTTATCTTTCTTTCTCTTTAGACACTAAGAAAATTATAAAATAAAACGACCGAACAAGTATCTTAATTTATGATCTTACTTAAGGGACTCGAATGCACTGCCGGAAATGGTTGTTTGCCGCGCGATTAACGACGATCCATCGATCGGCACCGTCGATTTCATGCTCTTCCTCCTCACTGGATTTTGGAGCAGTGGGCAATAGAAAGCAATCCAAGAGGCTCTTTAGTAAGGGGCAACAAAGAATTCCAGCCTTGGCCATCTCAATTACTTGGTGTAAACCCTCCTTCATGATAAACTTTACTAATATTTTCTTTAGTAACAGAAAACTATCAATGATGCTTTATAATTGTGTGTGTTTATATATATATATATATATAGAATCCGGCTACTATACTATTATGAGTACGATCGCCCTCGTACTCATAAGTTGTTTTCGATGATAGAGCTTCCGAATCAACGATCCACACCGTTAAACGTTATCTAGAGCATTTAAAACTTCTAGAAATTAAATTTTATAATTTTTCGACATCATTTACCTTACGATCAAGAGATCACAAAATTGACAATTTTTAACGGCCGGTATGGGATGCTTACTAGTTTAACGGTGTAAAAGAATCGGAATAGGTTGAATTTTTGATAGAAAATTCTTTTCACTACCTAAATAAAGATCAATAACTCCAATCTTAAATTAAAAGATCCGATCATCCATTTTTAGGATGTCGATCGATTTTGACCGTTCATTTTATACCCGCTTGATGGACTTTATAATGATTTCGAAAAGTTACGAAATTTATTTTCTAGAAGTTTCAAATACTCTAGATCATGTTTAACGGTGTGGATCGTCGATTCGAAAACCCCAACATAAAAAACAACTTATGAGTAGTAAGGGCTCTATACTCAAAATAGTATAGTAGCCCTACTCTATATATATATATATATATATATAGAGAGAGAGAGAGAGAGAGAGAGAGAGAGAGAGAGAGAGAGAGAGAGAGAGAGAGTCCTATATGGTGCTTGTAAAAACACTAAGCATTTGGTGCTTGTGAATTTTTTACCGTTAGATCTACACCTTTGATCATTTTCACCGTTAGATTATACTATTCAACCAACCACCCACTTAACCCAAGGGGCCCACATTATTCTAACCCTACATCTATTAATCCAAAGGCTAAAAACTTACAAGCACCAATGACTTGTACTTTTAAAAGCATAGGAGCTCAATTATATATATATATATATATATATATATATATATATATATATATATATATATATATATATATATATATATATATATATATATATATATATATATATATATATATATATATAGAGTAGAGCTAGAATACTTTTACAAGTATCACCTAGATGGTGCTTGTGTGTTTTTAGCCTTTGGATTGAGAGATGTGAGGTTGAGATGATGGTGGTAGGTGGTGGTAGGTGGAATAGTGTTTGATCCAATGACTATTAATAGTCAAAAAGTAGATCCAATGGCTAAAAACCTAATAAGACCATTGAGGTGATACTTGTAAAAGTATCCTAGCTCAACTCTATATATATATATATATATATATATATATATATATATATATATATATATATATATATATATATATATATATATATATTTAGGCTACTATGCTATCTAAGACGGAGCCTTCCATGCTTTCAAACTGATGTTATGACTTTTGAATCGTCAATCGGTTTCGTTAAATTTTATCTAGAGTATTTGAAGTACCTAGAAAATAAATTTTGTGATTTTTCGATATCATTTGCCTAGTGATCGAAGGGGCTTAAAATCAATAATTTTAATGGCCGTAGTGAGCCGTTTAAGTTTAACGGTGTAGAAATATTCAAATCATGTGAAATTTTGATAGAAAATTCTTTATACTATATAAAATAAGATCAATATCTTTGATCTAAAATTTTAATGTCATATTATCACGTTTTGTAAAATTTTTATTTTCAACCATTGATTTTGAGCCCCTTCGTTCACTAGGTAAATAATATTAAAAAATCGCATAATTTATTTTCTAGATACTTCAAATACTCTAGATCAAATTTAACGGAGTCGATCGACGATTCGAAAATCGCAACATCGAAAACGAAATGCACGAAAGGCTCGTGCTTCCGATAGCATAGTAGCCTTACTATATATATATATATATATATATATATATATATATATATATATATATATATATATATATATATAGAGAGAGAGAGAGAGAGAGAGAGAGAGAGAGAGAGAGAGAGAGAGAGAGTCGCCCGTGCTACCAAGTTGTTTTCGATGATGCGGCTTCCAAATCGACAATCCGCTCCGTTAGACTTGATCTACACTATTAAAAGTGTTTAGAAACTAAATTTCATAATTTTTCAACATCATTTACCTATCAAACAAGTAGTCTAAAATTGAACGAAAATAAAAATCTTATAAAAAATGATGATAAAATATTTAAATTCAAGATCAGATGTACTAATCTTACTCTAAATAGTGAAAAAAAAAATTTGTAAATTTTTTGTTGGATTTGGATTGTTTTACACCGTTAAACTCACAAACACACCACATCAGCCATTAAAATTGTCAATTTTGAGATCTTTTGATCACTAGTCGAATGATGTCGAAAAAAAATCTGAAATTTAATTTTCAAATACTTTCAATAGTGTAGATCAAGTCTAACGAAGTCGATCGTCGATTTGGAAGCCGCATCATCGAAAACAACTTGGTAGCACCGAGGTCTCTGTGCTACCGATAGTATATCAGCCTATATATATATATATATATATATATATAGGCTTGAGCTGGAATGCTTTCGGTAGAAAACGGGTTCCATTGCCACCCATATGTTTTCGATGATGCAACCTTTAAATTGACGATCGACACTTTTGAACATGATCTATACCACTTGAGGTATCTAAAAATCAAATTTCAAATCTTTCCGACATCATTAACCTAATGATCAAAAGGTTTCAAAATTTATAATTTTAATGATAGATATGAGGCGTTTTCTCGTTTAACGATGTAAAGCAATCAAAAATCAATTGAACTTTGGTTAGAAAATTCTTTAAACTATTTACAATAAGATCTATACACTCAATTTTGATTACAAAATTCCTATTATCACTTTTTTTAGAAGATATTCATTTTCAACCATTTATTTTTACGCCCACTTGATGGATAAGAGAACAATATCAGAAAAGCATGAAATTTGATTTCTAGATACTTCAAGTGGTGTAGATCATATTCAACGGTGCCGATCATCAAAGACTCCATCATAAAAAACAAATGGACGGCAACGGAATCCATTTGCTACCGATAGTATTCTAGCTCAACTCTCTCTCTCTTACTTTATTGAGCTACAAGTCACTCTTCAACATTTTTTTTTTCCTTTTTTTTTTCTTTTTCTGTCAACTTCACTTTAGAATATGTAACTAAGAAGGACTTTTTTCGAGAACCAGTTAGTCTTTAACGTGCACTTGAAGACACAGCTTCACCTTTTTAATAGAATTAGATCAAAAGAAAATACGTTCATATCAGGGGGTTGGCCCAATAATTAATGCTATTTGAGAGGGATATTATATTATATATATTATATATACAATTAATCTCCAATACTATAGCTTACTAGGCGTATATATTGCCCTTTTTTTTTAAGAGTTTTTTCTTTCTTTTTTCTTTTTTAGAGTTTTTTCTTTTTTTTCTTATATTGTGGATTCTCTCTCTCTCCTTCTCTTACGCGGATTCTCTCTCTCTCTCTATTGACCCCTCGTATCCCCAAACCGTTCCCTCGCTCCTCATCTTCCAAAACCGCTCTCTCTGTTAGGATTTTCATATATTGTGGCCCAATTAATCATATTCAAATTTGAATTTACTATAGATAAAGGTTAATCCTAATAGATATAGAACTACTTAATATGAAATATTTTATTCCTATCCCATCTATTTTAAATTTAAATAGAATCCTAATCAGACTTTGATGGAAAGTCGATCTGGACTGTATATAAATGGGTATTGGTCCTGCCACCTTTTCATACGCATTCTAATGAAGAATTACCATCGGTTCCACACCATACGGTAGAGTGGCTAAGATAGGAGAAGAAACCAAATTACCCAAGTTCGATTTGTAACTTCCAGATCATAGCTGAACTTCTCGCTTTCGTAGATTGATCAGGAATTTCTTTTCTATTGTGCTCTGTGAGTTGTTTTATTTTATTTTGATCCTGAATTTTGATATGTATTTAATTTACTATTTGTTTTACATATCTTAAAAATCTATCAATTAGTATCAGGGCAAAGGTTGATAAATTAAATATTATATTTAATAAGTATCATGATCAAATATTATGATGAATTTAGAATTTTATGTAATATGATAAAAAGGTTTTATAACTTTGAATATGCATAATGATCTCCCAACTGAATCTCGTTTTAACGGGCTACAACTAATTATATCAATTAAAGGGTACATAAATCGTCATCTTCTCTTTTATGACTTAAGTTTTAGGCTAATCCCTGTAGCCTTTGGTCTTAGAGCACCTGAAGATTGATTGTTTCTGTTGTGTGTAAGTTTAGGGTGCCCAAGGATCTATCTAGATTGTATCTAACACCTAGAGGGGGGTGAATAGGTATAACGGCAAAAAAACCACAAAACTCGAAGCGATAAAAATAAATGCAGAAAATAAAAAACACACCGAGATTAACATGGGAAAACTCCAACTCGGAATAAAAAACCCACGGGACCAGCACGCGATAACAATCCACTAAGAATAAAAGATTACAAGGTGATTTACCGAATTTACGGACTCAACCTCTCTTTTATCTTCTCCGGATCTCGCGCACGCCGTCGGATTGTCCACGCCCCACGTTTGAATCCACGAACTCCACATTTCGAATCCACAAAACGCCACCACTTCGAATCCACGAAGCCTCCGATCACGTCGAATCCACGACGCCTACTCGAATTCACGAGCACACTCCGTCCGGAGCAATAACAATACAATCGATGCTGATTTATTGCGTAGATATTCATTAAAGATCCATAGAAGATGTTTCTAAACAATAGCCAGATTAATTCTCCATGAAGAACGAAAAATTAGGGTTTCAAGAATTGATCCGATAGAAACTTATTGTTGAAGAAACAAATAGAGCACCCAACAAGTTTCTATGGTTTCAAAATGATATTCTATACTTAGCTATGTTTTAGAAACACCCCCACATCTTATTTATAGGTTTAGAAGAATTAGGAATAGAATAGAATTGAAAAACTCAATTTTGGAAACAAAATACGGTTTTAGGGTCCGATCTTCCTAAATGGTCCGGTCCTCTAAGGTCCGGTCCTTCAAGCCAGGGACCGGTCCCTCGTTGCATAGCTGAAAACACAAGTCACAGGAACCGGTCTGTCACATACCGTACTTCTAAAGTATTGAAGTTACGGGGTATATTGATTTAAGAGGCCTTTGGAATGGTTCCGGTGAAGTCCGGAAGCTTTCGGGTGTTTTCGATGCACGAGGTGCGAGAACGAGACCCGAAAGGCTATGTTGGGCCGTGAGCTAAATCCGGCATTAGTGTGGATAAAGTGATGATGTGGACTTGATCTAAATCATGCGTGGGGAGTCTCGGTACGATTTCAAGTGAATCGGAGACCTACGGAGCCAAAAGTGAGTTGGAACGGAAAAGAAACGGACGAAACTGAAGAAAAATGGCTAAGTCCTAGAGTGGCTGGGGGGTCCCCTGTGCGGACCGGTCTCCACAAAGGGAGACAGGTTCCCGTAAGTGTCCCACGAGAGAAGACTCTCGGGGACCGGTCTTGAGAGGAGAGACCGGTCTCCGAGGGACCGGTCTTCCGGATGGAGACCGGTTCCCGTACGCGAGGAAGCTGTCCTGCGAGAGTAGAGCTCTCGGGAACCGGTCTCTAGCTGGGGAGATCGGTCTCCGAGCACGAAATCTCCCCAGTCTGGGCAGTGCATTGGGTGAAAAGTTGAGGGGCCTTATAGCATTTTGTGTGCAGGTGTTATGTGTAAAGAGAAGTAATAAACCCTCTTATCTTTCACTCCCTCACTCAGATCTCTCTCTCTCCCTTCTTCTCTGTCGACCGCAAGAAAAAGAAGGAGAAGGAAAGAAAGAAGAGAAGAAGGAAAGGAAAAAAGAGAAGAGAAGAAGAAGAAGAAGAAGAAGTAGAAGAAGATCAAGATGGGGATCCTCAAGGCCATCTTCTTCCTCTTCTCCTTGTGCAAGAGAGCACTTGAGAGGTAAGCTTAGGCTCTCTCTCTTTCTCTCATGGTAGATTTTTAAGGACGGGTTTCTAAACCCGAGAAATGGTTTGATTGGAACCCTTTGATGCCAAATGGAGGATCAACACTCAAATCTATGGATTTGATGGTGGGTTTACATAGATGCAAACCTAGGGTTCAAAAAGGGGGTTTTTGGAAATTGATGAGATTGATCTCATTTGACCCCATATAAACCTAATTGAGGATCTAACGAACGCGTTGGCGCGCTCAGTTCGGTGATCCGACGGGCGAGTACAAAGTTATTAATAAAATAACATATTCTTACCAGACGACCACAGTACGCGAGATAGTAGCCCAAAATTCATGAAATCGGATCCGAGGCATCGAGAAGCTGTGGAATAACGGGGGAAACTTTCGGATCGCGATTCGGTGGCCGTACGGTTGGTCGCGCGAGAGTTCGGGCCGAACCGGGTCGCAGGTGCCGCGGGCGGCCGATTGCAAGTGTCGACGAGCAATCGCAGAGCTAATAAGGTGGGTTGTGTTTACAGAAGCGACTAGGTCTGTCACGCCCCGGGACCGGCAGGGCCTCCCCAGTAGCGTGTCCAGACCCGCCATATGTCAACACATACAAGGCGTCTACCAAAAACAGCGGAATTAAACCATAAAAAGGCTACACTAGAGATATCAGAGCAGTATACAACTAGTGCCAACAACAGTATATAGGAAGGTAAACTGAACAATAAAAGAGAAAACTAGTCAACATAACCATGAAGCATAAGGTAGATACAACAGCTAAACCAGTAACAATATACAAAATGGTAGCCTCTATAACAGGGTACAAAAACTCTCATCCTCTCCAACTAAAACAAAAGGAGATGATGAACCATCTAGCGAGACTCCTCGGTCGCTAGCCTGAAGCGACACTCTTGCCGCGATCCCTAGCCTCCCCAGATGCAGAAGGCACTGAAACGAGTCAGAAAACAGAGGGCGTGAGAACTATAATTTATAGTTCCCAGTGGGCAATTACTGACTTCAGTTGCATGCACCATTAGGCCTAAAAGAGAAAGCTGTAAGTGTGCAATATAAAGTAATATAAAATTGCTGAAATAAAAGCATAATAAAATGCTATACTACCAAGCCGCATGTATATAAGGTACATGTATAAGCTGTCCAACCCGATATGGCAACATATAAAGAATATGTTCTACTGTAATAGTCAAGTATAGTATGATGCAATTAATGAACTATCATGTATACTACATAACTCAAGTAATGCTCTAAGCAAGTCCAAGTAATCCAACTACTATGTCCTATCTAGTAGTCATCATCATTTAATATTGAATGTTATAGTTCAATTCTCTTTCCAGGATCTACACAAGTGTAATCCAGCTTGTACCCCCTAAGTGCCGTGGTAGCCCCAACATCCCCCGCAAAGAATGAGTCTGTCCCAATCGGCCCCGTAGATTTCTCAATACCGCACGTGCGAACGTATCGCAAAGGCAAACTCCGAAGTGCCGGCTTGTAGGGAGCGACCCTCACAAGCATGTGCGAATGAGCACAAATGGCAAGTAAGCACAGTCAAGTCTCAAGTACCCAAATCCTCATGTCTCTAACATGGTAAATGTCACTAGCAACCCTAAGGTCTAGTACAATAGCTCTCATGGCACTACATTTTACTATGTCAATGTTCCATTCCCCACGAACTCCACCTCCATTGTGGATAGAGCTACACAAGTCTGTTTCTTACTACTCCAAGATATAGCACCATTATCAAGCAAGAATGCATATCCCGAGGTCGACTTACACTCATATAGGTCACTAACCCAATCCGTATCGTAATAATCGATAAGGCGTAAATCCATACCTTGGTAGCAAAGCACATAATCTATCGTACCTCTGAGATAACGAAATATCCTCTTAACAATCTTTCAATGGGCCAATCACGGATTGGACTAAAATCGGCTAACTAGACCCACGGCATAGCATATATCAAGCCGAGTACATATCATAGCATACATCAGGCTCCTAACCGCATTGGCATATGGAACCCGATTTATCTTCTTTTTTTTTCCAGAAGTTTTAGGGCACTGTTTAAGGTTCAAACTCTCACCCTTAGCAATAGGAGTGTCAATGGGTTTGCAATTGTGCATCTAAATTCGTTCTAAATTGATATAATCTAGATAGATCCTTGGGGCAACCCCTAAATTTACAATTGGTATCAGAGAGGGATCTAGATATATTGTTATCTAATGGCCGAAGGCGGCAACAATAATCGACCACCTCTCTTCGATGGCACGAATTATGCCTATTGGAAAGTTCGCATGAGAGCTTTTCTAATTGCAATCGATGAGAGGGTTTGGCAATCAATAGAATTTGGATGGAAACATCCTATCGAAAAGGTCGAGAATGTTGAAACGCCGAAACCACGAAACAAGTGGACAAAAGATGAAAACGAGTCATCTTCGTTTAACGGCAAGGGCATAAACGCTTTATTTAATGCATTGTCGCAAACAGAGTTTACTCGTGTTTCGCCTTGTAGTACCGCGAAAGAAATTTGGGATACTTTACAAGTTACGCATGAAGGAACGAGCTTAGTAAAGGTCCAAAAATTACAAATGCTAACGAGTAAATTTGATTCAATTTTTATGGACGAAAACGAGACCTTTACCGAGTACTATATGCGTCTTCAAGACGTCGTTAATACATGCGCTAATTTGGGAGAGAAAATCCCGAAGTCAAAGGTTGTTAGAAAAATTCTTCAAACTCTTCCAGAACGTTTTCGGGCAAAGGTCGCGATCGAAACCGTTAAGCATCCGGACGAAATGAAAGTCGAAGAGTTAGTAGGTGCTTTGCAAACGTATGAGATGACTTTTCCTACTAACCAATCTTCTTCCAAGTCTTTTTCTAAAAGTACAGGGATTGCACTCAAATCAACAAAGGAAGAAGATGATGATAAGGATTCTGACAGAGAGATCTCTATTGCGGATTTTGAACAACAATTGGCGCTCCTCACAAAGAAGTTTCACCGAAATTTCTGAAAGAACAAATTGAACAATGCTTCATCTTCGAAGCAAAAATCTTTTTTCTAAATCATCTTCATCTTCTAATTTGAAAGATAAGAAACTTGCAAAATCTTTAAAAGAGAATGATGAATTTGAAGGGAAGATCCAATGCTACAAATGCAAAGGCTATGGTCATATAGCAACGGATTGTCCTTCAAAGAAACCTTATAAACAAAAGGCTTTGCAAGCAAAGACTTAGGATGATTCAACTACAAGTGAATCAAGTTCAAGTGACGGAGAAAAGAACGAAAATCTTGCGTTATTTACTAATACTTCTTTGCCTTCGTCTAATGTTATTTGCTTATCCTCTATTGTTATTAATTCTAGTGTTTCTCCTTCCTTGCATGGGTCTTCGAGTGACAACGGCGAAAGCGGGGAGGAGTCAAACGACGAGGATTTAGCGGAAGCGTATCATCAACTCCTCGTCGAATCCAAAAAGATGGCGAAACACAATAAGAAATTGATGAGGCGTCTACTTGAACTTGAAGAGGAAAAAAAAAGTTTGAAGACAACAAATAAAGATCTCGAGGAGGAAAGGGAATCAAATTTGAAAGATCATTCAATCCTCCAAGAGAAACTTGATGAAGCGGATTCTACGGTCAAATCTTATAAAGACAAGGTTGGTGTAATAAACCGACTTTTTACCTGAGTGAAATTTGACTTTCGTTTTTGAACGTTATTGTGCGTAAATGTATTATAAGAGCACACGTCAAATTTCAGGCGAAACCGAGGTAAAACGAAAAAGTTACGCGTCCCGGAAGTTTGACTTAAAGTGAATAGTAACTCCGGATTTTCGGGAAATCGCGGAGTAGAGTAGGGTCTAGGTGCGTACCGAACTCCAAACCTGGGCTTCCAATAGCTCGTTTCGAACGGCTCGATTATACTGGAACCGTTGGCACTGATGGAATCGAATTCCGATGCACGGTTATCGAGAAAAGGTGGTTTGAACGGTTTTACTTAAAGACTTAAGCAATTTGAGGTTTATGGAGAAAAAGAGGAGAATTGATACTTCGCGAATCTGAGACCAAATCAAATGAAGTAAAAGGCTAGATTCAATGATCTCGACGCGCTGAACGCGCTGGCGCGATCCGATCGTGAATCCGACGGACGGATCTCCGGGAATCGCGAAAAGAACGAGAAGAGGTTAAAATCGCATAACGGCGGAATGCGAAGAGTCGCTATATTTTATGCGCCGAAATGCGAAGGTTTGGACATGGAGGGTCCTATGCGCATAAATCACATGCTGGCAGGGACTAGGGATTAAATAATGGCAAATTGTGGGCTAAAGTACAATTGTGCATTTGTGTTTAAATGGAAGTGTTAGGGTTTCATGAGGGAAACCCTAACCCTAACCCACCCCTTCACCTCCCAAGCCCTCAGCCGCCTCCTACCCCTTCTCTGCCTTCCCGAGCGCACACCCCGACCTCCGGCGACCTCCCCCGGCCGCCGGAGAACCTCCAACCACCTCCTCCATCCCTCATCTCGACCACCCTACCCACAACCTCGGCCGAGAGCGTGCGGGGTTGGTCTCTGTGCCAAGCACCACCATCCCCGGGCCGAGACCAACCGCCGGCGCCCATCGCCGACAGCCGCCGCCATCGGAGCCACCGTCGGAGCCGCTTTGCTCCTGCGGCTGCTCTCGGTCACCCAGGCCGAGCCGGATCTTCCCCTACTTTCGCGCGCGGCCGCCGCTTCCCCTCGGGGGCCCCGACCTCCTTCGGCACCGGGAAGCTTCCGGCGTGCCCTCCCGCCGTCCCGGAAATGCCGGCGCCCCGAGCCGCCGGCGCCGCTGCGGCCGCCCGAAGGCTGTGCGGGCGGTGGCCGAGCACCCTCGGCTTCGGCGGGTTGCCGCCACCTCCGGAGGGACGCCATCTTCCCTCGTCCTTCTCGGCGGATCCCCGTGGCCCGAGCTCCTCCGGCCGCCGCGACATCCCGGAAGCTCTAACCCGAGAGCTTAGTGGCGGCAGATCGCCGCCGCCTCGCCACCGCGCGCCGCCGCCACCCACGCGCGGCCGCACCGTCTTCCTCCGACTTTGGGCGACCTCTGCGCACTTCCCGCCATCACCGAAGTCTCCGCCGCCGCTCCAAGCTGCGGCCGCCTGGCCGCGCCTGCGGCCGTGAGCACTCCTCCGCACCATCCCTCGGCCCTAAGGGGGAGCCGGGTTCCCCGTGGTCCCGGCACCGATCCACCGCCGACCCGACCTCCTTCGGCCGCCACCGAGCCGGAAACTCCCAACCCGAGTAGTGCTCGGGTAGGAACGCCGCCGCCGCACCATCGCCGCCCTCCGCCGCCGGCCGACGACTCCCTTGGACCCCCCGGACCCGAGGCTTCCTCCCCCCAGCCGGCGCGCGCGCCCCCTTGCCGCCGGCGACCGAGCCCTAACTCCCTCAAGCCTCGGTATGGATTTACTGTCCTAGCACCTAGGTCTAGGGTTCAGATCACCTATCCGGTGATCCGGTGGGTCAAATTGACCTCGGGAGGTGAGCACGGTCAAGGGTTTTCCGTGCTGAACGCGATGCTCACCTCCGTTCTGAGTTTTGATGCCCCGTTTAGCGGAATGATCGCACTTTATGCGCGCTGTGCGCGCTATTTATTGAAATTAATGTCGCTTGTGTGCGCACTACGATGCCCGACAGTGCTCCGAAAGGCGAGCACGGTCTTCGGCATGTCGAAGACATACAGCAAGTGCGATTTCATAATTTACGATGCACTGATTTGCGTGCACGGTCCGTAAAAGCCCTATAATCACATGAAATAGTGTGATTTAGGATTCTTCAGAGACTTTTATGCAATTGTACCCTCCTGGGCTATCTTGGGCAGTGTGTACGTGCTGCGGGTAACCTCTGGACTGACCATCCAAGGTCCCGAGCTTTTCGGAAAACAGTAAGTATAATTCCGGAGCGTTCGTCGGCGAAATTCGACGACGGAACGCGACTTTGGTTCGGATTTCTTCCGACGCTTTCCTGAGATTATTTCCTTTGTCGCCAAGCCTTATTGGCTGGTCACCCGTGTCGTTTCGAAAGTCCGAAGACGATGGGTGAGTGACGGTGAGTTCCGGTGTCAAAGTCGACGCTTTCGGAAACCCGGATCGAAACGGAAGTTCTGTAGTAATCGTTTCGAGGTAGTTACGTCGTGGGATTTGTGAATTACGGTTCTAGTTTCAGTGGGTTAGTTTCTAACCCGGTGAACCCTCATAGGTTCGGTCGTTTCTTTCCAGCAGTCGGCAGACCACTCCTTTCGATACTCAGGTGGGTACCCGGTTTGCTGTCGATACAGTGGTACACGCTTGGTGACACTCCTTCACCTTTACTTTACTCTACTTTATGTTTCTTACTTGCACTTTACTGTTGTTTCTGTTCTCTACTCAGTTAAATGCATGCTCAGTATAGTTGATAGGAGTAGAGTAGTTTGGGTTTACAGCTCTTCAGCGACCTACTTGGTCGATCCTTTACAGTTTTTCAGTGACCTATTCGGTCGGCCTGTTTCGATTTCTCGGTGACTGTTCGGTCGGTTTGCTTCAATTTCAGTGACCTGTTCGGTCGGCTTGTTTCAGTGCTTCTGTGACCCACGTGGTCGGCGAGTTTACCTAATGACCCAAAGGGGTCGATGTCCCTTTAGGGACGGGATTGTCAGCTAGTTGCTGACGTCTGGCTTTTGAGCATAACAGCATCGATCGCCCAGGACTCGAGCGCATTTCACGAACACAGGCGGTCTGATCCACTATGCCAGGGTGTTCTTTTCCGGAAAAGTGGTTGGATGTGCCAACCCGTGAGCCCATAGGCGACCTTGGGTTGAGTGCAGGCTTAGAGACAGGGGGCATTGCCTGAGGTCTGCGGACCAATATTGGCGGTTATGGATTGGGTATTTTACTTTCTCAGCTTTTCGATGCATACATACAGTAGAAGTTTGTTTATATTACATATATCTCTTTCCTGCTTACTTTGGCTACTGTATCTACTTACCAGTCTTTCCTTTGCTTTACTCCGTGACTAGTGGGTACCCACTGGGAGGGGAGACATGTTTACATGTTCTCACCCCCCGCCTTCTTTTTCAGGTGACGTAGCGGGTCCCAGTGGGACAGCAGGTGAGGAGCGAGTCTAGTGCGCGTGTAGCTCCTACCCGTATCGGTTACTTCTTTACTTTTCTTGTTTTACTACTTAGAGTACATTTATGGTTCAGTTCTAGTTTCACTTTAGTGTTACTTTCAGTGGTGGATTGAGACTTATGATGGTTTTTTTAAAAAACTTATGTTTTGTGAAATAAACTGTCTGCTACCCTTCGTGGTAGCATTTCAAAGGAAAGTGTTAAAAGAAAAGGTTTTCTACCCCTCGTGGTAGTGTTTTCAAAAGAAAGCATTTCCGTGTAGGAAACGGTTTTAAAAAGGTTTTCTCAAGGTTTATAAATAAGCTAAGTTGTGAATGTGGTGAATGGTTGTATGATGTGGTATATCCAGTATACTTGATATTCATACTGTTGTGGTTGAAATCCTGGATGTATTGTAAACACTCTGTACTTGTGCGACGCCGTGCAAATACAGGGGAGACTCTGTCCGTGTGTACAGTGGCCTCCCTGTATTTGTGGCTAATCTGGCTCACTTCTGGGGGTCTGGCTTTCAAAAAAAAAAAAAAATTTCGCTGTAATTATGTACCAAAGGGACCCCGGGGCGTGGCAGATTAAAGTGGTATCAGAGCGAATTACAACCACAATGCCATTCACAGGTCGTTTTTGAGAAAAAAATGGAACTGAACTATTGGTTAGGTTGACCCTAGGAAGACCTACGATATATGGGATAAGGATTGTTGGGTTTGGAGGGCATAAATGCAATTGTGCATTTATGTATATATATGGCTATTAGGGTTTCGTTTTGAAATCAAAACCCTATACGCAACCCCTGCGACCCAGAGCCTCCCTGCCGCATCCCTTCACCCTTGCCGAACCCGTGCGCCCATCCCCGACCTCCGGCGACCTCCCCGGCCACCGGAAAACCAACCCGAACCTTCCCTTTTCTCTCCCCGGACCTAGCCATCCCTATCTTTATCTTCTTGGAGGCTGGAGAGAGTCCTGACCCAAGCATCGAGTTCCTCCCATCAAGAGACACCCTAGGCTCCCCTCTCCGGCCACCGCCGCCGTACCGGAGCGCCGCCACCGCCGCTGCTGCTCCTGCGGCCAGCCCTGGGTCATCCAACCCGAGTTGGGTGGTCTCGGCTAAAGCGCGGCCGCCGCCTCTTCCTGTCGGGTGCGGAGGACTCCCCCACACCTCCGGGGACCCTGTGCTCCCCGTCCGGCCGACCACCGCACGCCACCGGCCGCCATGGGAGCTCCTGCGGCC
The DNA here is from genome assembly GCA_025177825.1 of Aechmea fasciata. NCBI lineage: Eukaryota > Viridiplantae > Streptophyta > Magnoliopsida > Poales > Bromeliaceae > Aechmea > Aechmea fasciata. The sequence continues at coordinate 10,095,954 of CM045939.1, forward strand.
ACCCAAGGCCGGTGCGGACCGAGGTCAAGGCCGCCCGACCACCACGCGTCCCCTTGGCCCCCGGAGGAAGCATCGGCCTCACTGGCGACCCCCGCCGGATCGTCGCCGCCCCGACGATCCCCGGCCGCCGCGGTGCCGCCGGCGCCACCAAACCCGAGCCGGGGTGATCCGACTTTCGCGCGCCACCGCCGCCTTACCACGGCCGCGCCGCCGTGCCCTCGGCCCCGGTGACCCGAAGACCCCGGGCGCACCTCCCCGGCAACCCCGACCGCCGCCGGCGCCGCTTTCTCATCCTACGGCGCCGGGTTCTAGGGCGGACCGAGGAGGTGGCATCTCCTCCTCAGAGCAACGCCGCGGCCCAAGGAAGGAAGCCCCGGCCTCCCCGTGTTCCCCGCAGCCGGAGCACCGCCGGCCCGACGCCTCCCGGCTACCGGATTGCCGCCGGTGAGCAGACGCTTTGAGCCGGACGCTTTGAGCCGGAAACAGCCCTCCGCTGAGTTGTCCTTCATGATCATGAGCCAGGACCGTCTGATAGAGGAGTTCCGCCGTCTCGAGATCGAGATTGTCTCCACTGGGGCTACAGCCCAATTGATGTCCTTGGTGGTACAGCCTACCTTGACGGAGCGGATTATGCTTGGGCAGCAGAGTGACCCGTACTTACAGAAAGTGCGGGCGGATGTCGAGTAGGGCAAGGACGGGGACTTCTCTATTCACACTGATGGATCTTTGCGCTTCAAAGGCAGGTGGTGCGTACCTAGTGACTCGGAGTTGAGGAGCGATATGCTATCCGAGGCGCACCGATCCCACACGGTTCATCCAGGCGGAACCAAGATGTATCGCGATCTGAAGCAGAACTTCTGGTGGCCTGGGATGAAGCAAGATGTGGCTCAGCATGTGGCCCGGTGCTTAACTTGTCAGCAGGTGAAAGCCGAGCACCAGCGACCAGCAGGAAAGCTGCAACCACTTCCGATTCCATTGTGGAAGTGGGAGCAGATCACCATAGATTTCGTCACCGGATTGCCTCGATCACAGCGAGGCCATGATGCCATCTAGGTCATAGTGGATCGGCTGACGAAAACGGCGCATTTCCTGCCGATGCATACGACTTGGTCCCGAGATCGACTAGCGCAATTGTATATCGATGAGATCGTCCGACTGCATGGCGTGCCAGTGTCGATCGTATCTGATCGGGACACCCGCTTCGTTTCCCACTTCTGGAGGAACTTGCAGCAGGCCATGGGGACGAAGCTGAATTTCATTACGGCCTTCCATCCACAGAGCGACGGGCAGTCGGAGCGAGTCATATAGACTCTCGAGGACATGCTCCGCGCATGTGTCCTGGATTATGGCGACGGATGGTTTCGCTATCTTCCATTGGTGGAGTTTGCCTATAACAACAGCTACCAGGCGAGCATCGGGATGGCGCCGTATGAGGCTTTATATGGGCGTCGATGTCGGTCCCCTATCTGCTGGGACGACGTCGGTGAGCGCCGATTAGTCGGGACAGACTTGCTGGAGAATGCGGAGGCAAGGATTCGCATTGCGAGAGATCGACTTCAGACAGCACAGAGTCGACAGAGGGGCTACGCGGACCAGCGGAGGCGTGACCTAGAGTTCCAGGTCGGTGAGCACGTGCTGCTCAAGGTGTCGCCATCCAGGGGGATCAAACGGTTCGGGTTGCGGAACAAGCTTAGTCCGCGCTTCGTGGGACCGTTTGAGATTCTAGAGCGGGTTGGTCTGGTGGCGTACAGGTTGGCTTTACCCCCGAGTCTCGCCCGGGTGCACAACGTCTTCCACGTGTCCATGCTTCGGAAGTATATTCCTAATCCATCCCACGTCATCAGCACGACGGCTATCCAGTTGCGGGAGGATCTGAGCTATGATGAGGCTCCGTTGCAGATTTTGGCACGTGAGGAGAAGCGATTACGGAACAGGAGCATTCCGTACGTAAAGGTTCAGTGGGAGAACCACGAAGAGCGCGAGGCGACTTGGGAGCTTGAGTCCTCTATGAGGGAGCGTTATCCACATTTGTTTATAGGGGATTCTTGACTTAGTTTCGGGGACGAAACTTCCTGTAAGGGGGGAATGATGTAATAAACCGACTTTTTACCTGAGTGAAATTTGACTTTCGTTTTTTAATGCTATTGTGCGTAAATGTATTATAAGAGCACACGTCAAATTTCAGGCGAAACCGAGGTAAAACGAAAAAGTTACGCGTCCCGAAAGTTTGACTTAAAGTGAATAGTAACTCCGGATTTTCGGGAAATCGCGGAGTAGAGTAGGGTCTAGGTGCGTACCGAACTCCGAACCTGGGCTTCCAATAGCTCGTTTCAAACGGCTCGATTATCTTTGGAACCGTTGGCACTGATGGAATCGAATTCCGATGCACGGTTATCGAGAAAAAGGGGTTTGAACGGTTTTACTTAAAGACGTAAGCAATTGGAGGTTTATGGAGAAAAAGAGGAGAATTGATACTTCGCGAATCCGAGACCAAATCAAACGAAGTAAAAGGCTAGATTCGATGTTCTCGACGCGCTGAACGCGCTGGCGTGATCCGATCGTGAATCTGACGGACGGATCTCCGGGAAATCGCGAAAAGAACGCGAAGAGGTTAAAATCGCATAACGGCGGAATGCGAAGAGTCGCTATATTTTATGCGCCGAAATGCGAAGGTTTGAACATGGAGGGTCCTATGCGCATAAATCACATGCTGGCAGGGACTAGGGATTAAATAATGGCAAATTGTGGGCTAAAGTGCAATTGTGCATTTGTGTATAAATGGAAGTGTTAGGGTTTCATGAGGAAAACCCTAACCCTAGACCACCCCTTCACCTCCCAAGCCCTCATCCGCCTCCTCCCTCCTCTGCCGTCCCGAGCGCACACCCCGACCTCCGGCGACCTCCCCCGGCCGCCGGAGAACCTCCAGCCACCTCCTTCATCCCTCCTCTCGGCCACCCTACCCACCACCTCGGTCGAGAGCGTGCGGGGTTGGTCTCTGTGCCAAGCACCACCATCCCCGAGCCGAGGCCAACCGCCGGCGCCCATCGCCGACCGCCGCCGTCGGAGCCACCGTCGGAGCCGCCTTGCTCCTACGGCCGCTCTCGGTCACCCAGTCGAGCCGGATCTTCCCCGACTCGCGCGCGGCCGCGCTTCCCTCGGGTGCCCCGACCTCCTTCGACAGGAAGCTTCCGGTGTGCCCTCCCGCCCGTCCCCGGCAACGCGCGCCCGAGCCGCCGAGCGCCACCTGCGGCCGCCCGAAGGCTGTGCGGGCTGTAGCATATCGAAAATTCGATAATAAGATCGAACTTTGGCCAAATTGACTAAAGTACGAAAATAAAATAGTTGGACATGTTCCAATTGCCATTCCAAACTTCTTGGAAAGGTTAGAAGATAATCTAGAAGAGTTAAAAGGGTTTTGGCGTTGTTCGGCACGAAGTAGAATCGAAAGCAGTGAAAACACAAGTGCAGAGCACCCCATGCGGTACGGCCACGGTGTGCTGCGTATGCAAGAGCCCTCGGGTTTGGAAATTTTATGGCCCATGTACGGCCGGGTGTACGGTATAGCCATCACACCCGAGAAGGGAAGAGCCCTCGGGTTTGGAAATTTTATGGCCCATACCGGTACGGGTCGCCCCCATACCGGTATAGATGCTGCGAAACCGAGGGAAGTTGCTCTCGGGTTCCTGCCACTGTAGCACCCCATACCGGTATGACGTATTTCTCCCATACCCAGATGTGGGATTTGGTTCGACGCATGAATCATACAATAAAAGAAGTTGAGGGGCTTTTTGGCTATTGTTACAACACCATAAGCTCCCCCAACACCCTCTATTCACAAAGACACTCACCCTCTCTCATTTTCTTTCTTTTGTTCCCTCTTTCTCTCTAGAACTTCATCTCTAGAGCTTGGAGATCTTGGAGGAAAGGAAGAAGAAGGTGGGTTTGGAGCTCTTGGTGGGCTTGGAGCTCTCCAACAAGGAAGGACCTTAGTAGAGCTTGGCACAAGAGGTGAGTTTCTACAAGTTTAACTCTAGGGTTTAGGTTTTCTCCTAAGTTTTGGAGTTTTCTAGCTTGTTGCTAGTACTAGAGGACTTGTATGGCTAAGAACACCATGAAACTCCATTTGAGCTCATGTGCTCTCATGGTGATTTCTTAGGGTTTGTTGTAAACCCCAAATAGATGGTTCTAATGGGTCAAGGATGATTTTAGAGGGCTTCTAGGTTGATCTAAAGCTATGTTTTGCTTGTGAATGAGATCAAAACCCTAGGTTTGACATAGGGCATTGTTGGAGCACCCAAATTTGGGGCTTTTAAACATAAGGGTTCTTGGGTCAAATTGACCTTGTAGAAACCTAATTGGGGGTATTCCCGACGCGTGGGACAACTCCGTTTAATTAAACGAAAATCCGATGTAGGGGCTACTATGTAAAATGGCCTGATTAGGTTCACTTTTAAACTGCAGGTTTTTACCTAGGCCTCGGTAGGTCGTGAAACTTCTTGGGCATCCTCACAAAATTATTTTAAGGTGGGGGTGCATTAGGAATCATCGGATTCCCTTCTATGTCTATTTCACCTTTTTGAGCATATTATATGTATAGTATATTCATGCATGATAGGGTAGAGGTTAATTATGCTATGGTTGAACTTCAATTATTGTTCTACTATGAAAATGAACTTAGAGATTGTAATGGAACCATAGAGGCATGAGAAATAGAACCCTACGTGTGTGAATATAGAATGGACTTGATCTTAGTCAACAAAGGTGATATTGAACATAGAGACAAGATTGGCATTGAGATAACCTTAGTCAAACATAGTTTAACTTAGTGGCATTATGGCAAGAATGGTATACATGATTAGGTAGAAAACCTATCATTGACAATGGCATGGTAACTAGTGGCTATGAATCCTCAATGTGAGGATTAGATCGATACTCTTGACAAGTCTTGGCTTGAGGGAGGTCGCTCCTCCTCAAGCGGTGAGTTCCGGAACAGTCACCTAGGGGATCGTGGCCCCGACGGACGGTCCCTCGGGTCTTGTAGGCTTAGAGCCTCCCCGTTCAGTGAGGGATTTTGGGTCTTGAGTTTGTTGGGGTTAACTATGTTAACCGGCAAGATTGGGTAATGAGCCAAGTAAAGTAAAGTAAAGTATGGTAAAGAGCATGCATGCAAACATATTAAATTCGATTATCTATCTATCTGACTCTTTCTTGCAGGCATAGTATGTGAGACCCCAGATAGTCCTATATATGAGATATAATAGGGCTAAACTCTTAACCCGGCTTAAGCATTTTGGGTGGTGGCAAGACCCAAGAGGTTAAGAGAGTTAAGCGTGCTAGGACGGGAGCAGTCCTAGGATGGGTGACCCCCTGGGAAGTTGGGGCGCCACAGATGGTATCAGAGCCAATTACCAGCCGGAAGTGTGAGATGAGTCTCGGCTGAGCCAGGGTCTGAATGACGGACTAGCGAGACGAGTCTCACATCGCCTGGCACTTGTGAGTCTGAGCCTGACGAGGACGTCAGGGCTTAAAGGAGGGGAGATTGTGAGACCCCAGATAGTCCTATATATGAGATATAATAGGGCTAAACTCTTAACCGGGCTTAAGCATTTTGGGTGGTGGCAAGACCCAAGAGGTTAAGAGAGTTAAGCGTGCTAGGACGGGAGCAGTCCTAGGATGGGTGACCCCCTCGGAAGTTGGGGCGTCACATAGTATTAGCATATATAGTTTGGTTACTATTTCTTTTTCGTTGAAATACTTATGCCTGGATAGACCTAGTGGGTAAGTCGGCGGGGTCGGTTGCCGAGCCCACTAGGGACTTCGTTGTAGTTCTCACACCACTAACCCCACAGGTCCTAGCACGAGCGGGGCAGCGGAGGACCGGGGCAAGGGGTTAGCACCATAGCTAGTGGCCACCGGAGTATTGCATTAGTCATTCCTTTTTGTTATACTTGTATCAACTTTATTTTGTTGAACTATAGAAGTTTAAAATTGTAAACATTCAAGTAAATTTTGGGAGATGACAAATGTAAAATGAAATGATGTATCGAATGCTTAAAGAATGTTGTAACAACCCACTCCCCCGTAAAGCGCGCCGAGTTCCGTCAAAATGAGCGGGACCCGGAGTGGAGCGAGTAAGTGTGGGTTCTATGTGCTTTGGAACCCGTGCGCAGCGAAGTGGGGTCTTGGAAAAGCTAAACCGCAAGTCTTGTGGAAATTCCCAGACTTGGAGCAGCCGAGACCGGACGACGGGGGTTGTCCTGGATGCCACCAAGTGCCCAGCGATGAGAAACCAACAGATTGAGACGGACAAACCAAGACCGGACGATCAAGACCGGACAGCCACCAAGACCGGACAAATGCGTAACATGCGAAAAAATGGCTAAGTCCTGGAAAACCAATCTTGAGACAAGACTGACCAAACCAAGACAGATCAAAACCAAGACGACAAACCAGACGATGGTGCGTAACATACGAGAAAAATGGCTAAGTCCTGGAAAACCCGCGTCGAGACGGACAACCGCCGAGACCGGACAGTGGACAGCGCCCGATTCGAGCGGTTGTAATTTTCGCAAATGGAGGGGCTTTTTGGCAATTGTCACAACACTATATGCAGCCCACCCCTCTCATCTATTCACAGCCATTCTCCCCCAACACACTCTCTCTCATTTCCCCTCTTTCTCTCTCTAGAAAAGGAGCCCTAGAGCTTGGAGAAGTTGGAAAAGGAGCTTGGAGGAGGTGATCTTGGAGGATTTGGAGCTTGGGGAAGACCTAGAAGCTCTCCTACAAGGTGGAGCTTGGGCCAAGGTGAGGTTTCATGGTAAACCTAGACTAGGGTTTGGGTTTTAAGCAAGGAACTTAGAGTTTTGAGTCTTCTCTTTGGTGTAGAAGCCTAGTAGAGGCTTGAGCTCCATGAAAACCCATGAAAGCTCAAGGTCCTCTCATGGTGGATCCTTACGGTTTCAAGTAGAGGCCCTAATGATGGTTTAAATTGTTCTAGATGAACTCTAAGAGTAACAACAAGCTCTCTTTTGCTTGTTTAAGAGATCAAAACCTAGGGTTTTGCATAGGGCTTGGATAGAGCACCAAATTTGGGGCTTTTTGCCATAGAGGTTCTAGGGTCAAATTGACCTTGTAGAAACCTAATTGGGGGTATCCCCGACGCGTGGGACAACTCCGTTTAATTAAACGAAAAGCCTATCTATGAGTTGCTATGTAAGGTAGCCCGATGTAAAATCGATAAGCTGCGCAGTTGCAAAATAGGCCTCGGTTAGCTACGAGACTCGACGGCAACCCATCCATAATTTTAGAAGGTGGGTGGTGCATTCCAAGGACACCGGAATTCTTTCTATGTCTAAGTGTCACTTTTGAGCATTCTATATATGTTGAGCATAATGCATAGTAGGGTAATTTATGAGTTATATTGCAATTTGTGAGTTCAAATGCATGAGATATAATTGTATGAGAACATATGCTAAGAATGAGAACCCTATGTATGCATGCTAAAGAACAAGAACTAGAACTTGGTGTAATTGACAAGTGAATGTGACATTGGACATGTACTTAGAGAATGTGACAAAGATGAGTCTAGAATACTTAGACAACATGTGTGGCATTAAAGAACAAGGACAAGAACAAGTAGTGTATATAACACTAGTATAGTCATGAGATTGACATTATGACAACAACCTTAGAGTTAAGGGTCATATGAATATAAGTTCTCCTTGAAGGCAAGGAATAGATTGAGATTTGGAATCCTTAAAGTCAAGGATTGATCGTACTCACCATATAGTCCTTACTCGGGGGCGGTAGCTCCCCCTCGAGCGGTGCGCTCCGGAGTTGGTCACCACTGGAATGAGTTTTCCAGGGAATGAGTTTTCCTAAGGACGGTCCCAACGGGTCGATATTGAGCCTCCCCGGTATACTATGGGATTTTGAGTTTGGTTGAGTCTTGTTGAGGGCGAAACCCACGGGTTAGCCAAGAGATTGGGTATTGAACTTATGATCTTGCATGCTTTACAGTTTGAGCATTTTATCGTTACTTTCAAGCGTATTAGTTGCATTTGTTAGTTGGTTATTATCTTACCTTTCTTTCTATTACGCTTGAATTAGACCTAGTGGGAAAGTCGGCGTGGTTGGTTGCCGAACCCACTGGGAACTTTGTGGTAGTTCTCACACCCCTTTTTCCACAGAGCCGGGACCGAGTGAGCCGGCCGACGATCTTTTGCTATAGTCGCATTTCCCTTTATATCATCTTTTGTATTTGATGATTATAGTTGTCTAACTTTAATTGTAATCAAGTTTCATTTTGAGGTAAATGTGATGTAAGAAAGAAATGATGCATTAAATTGTAAAGACTTTAAAGAATTCAAGTTGTAGAGAATTATGCACGTATGTGATTGCAATTAATCATAGTACTTGTATGTTTACATTAGTTACTTCCATTTTGGCTATGTTGCTTACCCTCGTGTAAGCCTTTTGTGTAAACTTCCGCATGTGTAAAAATTTTATACTCTATCTGTACTTGTTGAGCCTTGGGCGGACAGGGGAAGCTCTGTCCGTTCGGCGTCTGTTTGACGCGCTCGAACCGGCCAAATGGATCGGGCTCGGGGCGTGACAAATGTAATAGATTAGTTTACTTGTATTTGGTTCAAATGTAATCAAGTTCATGTATGGTTTATATTCTAGCTTAGTGCTTACTCTTCCGCTGTGTTGTTGCTTACCTTCGTGTAAGCCTTGTATAATTGAAATTCTCTTTGATTGTCAAATTATACTTGTTGTTAGAGCCTTGGGCGAGCAGGGGAGGCCCTGTCTGTTCGGCGTCTGTTGACGTGGCCCGAACCCGACCAAATAGGCGGGTAGCGGGGCGTGACAGATATAGTGGTATCAGAGCGTAAATGGAAGTAAGCAAAGGTCTAGGATTGACTTAGGAACCATAGGATTGGAGACCTTAGGGACTTAGGAAACGTTTAACGTGGATTTGGTAAACGCGGAAGCTAGTGGATTGGGTTAACATTAAGACTTCTCTAGAAGGAATTAGAGATGAATTTAAGTATTTATTTCTGCTTAAGGAACCTTGTGGGGCGGCCGACCACATGACACCTAGAGTGGAAAATAATTTACTTATTTGCTTTCGCTTAATTGGGTAGTTATTTGGAACGTGTAAGAGTCACGTGTATTGAGTATTAATGTGTGTGCTACGTTTCAGGACGTGATGGCACCACGGGGACGCCCTCCTAAGACGCGATCCACTGCGGCACCACCTCCTGAGGTGCCGAGCGATCGGGATCGGGCGAGTACGCGAGCCGCAAGCCCAAGTAGCGGCGTTGGCGGGAGCTATGAAACGACGAGCGGAGCGGCTTAGTAGGCTCCACGACTTGGTGGCCCGGCGGGCGGCGGCGGCGCACATGCCTCGGGACCCGACGCCACTGTTGAGCACCGGCACCACCTGTGGCGGCGGCGGTACGATGTGAGTTGTACCACCGCCCGGCTCGGGTTCGTCGGCTTCGGATCACGACACCCCGAGGCGGAGCGGGAGCGGGCGGTAGCGGTGTTGACGGCTTTCAAGCGGTTAAAGCCACCAACCTTCAACGGGGAAGACAAGGACCCGTGGATGGTCGAGACGTGGTTGATCGCTATGCAATCCTTGTTCGAGGACTTCTATACCCTCGAGCGGGACAAGGTGCATTTGGCGGCCCATTGCTTCGAGGGGTCGGCGCGCCTTTGGTGGAGGCAAGTGAAAGAGGACCGTTCTTTGAACGATACTACCATGGCTTGGGAGACGTTTCGGGAGATGCTATTGATGGAGTATTTCCCCGAAAGCGATAAAAGAAAGATCGAGGAGGACTTCCGCAAGCTAAGACAGGGGAGTCGCACAGGGCGCGAATACGAGAGGGAGTTCACGCACATGATTCACTGTGTGCCGAGCTTGGTCCACGGCGACGGGGACGGGGCGAAGAAGTTCGGGCGTGGGTTGAGGCCGGATATTTTTAAGACAGTTGATTCCTTCCGGCTGACGACCTATGGAGAGGTTTTGGACCGCGCACTTTGGGTGGAGCGCGGCAATGCTATTGCGCGAGAGGAGCGCGAGGCTTTTGAGAGAGACAAGGATAGGGAGAAGTCCAAGAAGCGGGCATCGAGTGGGTCCGCGGGCAATCGAGCTCTAAGTCTCCCCGACCTCGCCGGTCACAAGGGCGCGTAGTCGAGTCGACACGCAGTCGACCTCCTACCCGTGTGTTATCCGCGGCGGGAACCACCGAGTTGTGACTTGCCCTCAGCGAGAGGGGCGATGCTTTCGGTGTGGCCAGGCGGGCCACATTGGTCGCGAGTGTCCGGGCAACTCATCTCCTGCACCTTCAGCAGCATCTGTACAGTACACTCCGCGACAGTTGGCGGGACTACCACCCGCTATGTCTGCTGGACGATCGTCGGCACCACGTCAGCAGGAGGCACCTCGAGCACCTAGTGGGCGGGTTTTTGCTACTCAGGTGTAGGGGTGGAAACGAGCCGAGCTCGAGCGAGCTTACCTCAGCTCAAGCTTGGCTTGAAATTAATTTCGAGCCTAAATTTAGGCTCAAGCTCGCTTGAAATTAATTCGAGCCGAGCTCGAGCGAGCCTAACTTCGAGTCGAGCGAGCTCGAGCCCTAAACGAGCCGCTTGAAATTTTTAACAACGTGCAATCTATAATTTAATTTTTATAAAACATTATCTCAAATTTGATACAAAAATATCTAATAGTTCAACATATAAAATGAATGCATAAAATAAGATATTATAATATTATAAAAATTATGAAAAATAATTCTGCGAGCAAGTGAAAAAGAGAAAAAGAGCAATTAGAGTAGAATTTACTGATTTAATTTTATGGGCCCAATAATCTAAATTCTATATAGATATAATTAAAATACATAATATACATTATTTTATATAATTAAAGTATATATTATATATAATTATATATAGAGAGAGTTCGGCTGCTATATTGTTTTGAGTATAGATCTATTTATACTCATCAGTTTTCGATCGTTGGATTTATTCTTTTAACTATTTCAATTCTAGGGGACCATTATTATCCTAATCGCATATCTAACGATCGAAAATTTATAAGTATAAAGAGATCTATACTTATAAGAGTATAGTAGCCCTATACTATATTATAATATTATACATATATTTAAACTACTATATTATATTAATAGTGCAAATGGCTTGCTATTAGGTTTTTTGTATGAAGGGGACGGGCGGTCAGATGATAGTAGCCCCCTAGGGTTCAGTAGGTGGCTAGTTGAATAGTGTGATCTAACAAATGAAATTGGCCAAAGGGGTAGATCTAACGGAAGAAACTCGAGAATACCAAATGCTTGGTACTATCGGTAGTACAGTAGCTGAACTCTATATATATAAGTAAATCTAACGATAGAAAACTCGGTTGCACAAAATGCTTAGTACTATCAATAGTATAGATAGTATAGTAGCCGGAATATATATAGAGAGAGAGAGTCTGGTTACTATATTATCGATAGTACAAAATGCTTAGTGTTATCGAATTTTGTACCGTTAGATCTAACCCTCTGACTATTTTCACCCATTATATTATACTATTCAATTAATCTCCCATTCAATTCTAGAGAATCACTATCATCCTAACTGCACATCTCATCATCCAATGACTGAAAATCTAACAGTAAGTGGTTAATTGGTACTATTAATGATATTATAGACTATATATATATATTCGAGCTTTCGAGCTTTTCGAGCCTAATTCGAACAAGCCTAGTGATACTCAAGCTCGGCTTGAAATTAATTTCGAGCCGAGATTTAGGCTCAAGCTCAGCTTGAAATTAATTCGAGCCGAGCTCGAGCGAGCCAAATATCGAGCCGAACGCGAGTCGAACACGAGCCGGCTCGCTCGTTTGCCAGCCCTACTCAAAGCGAGGAGCAATGACTCAAAGCACTGGGCCTGCATGACGTGGTAAGGTGTATTATTCTGATCCAAGGCACTCGAGCTAAAGCTTTATTTGATACAGGTGCATCTCATTCATTCATACGTGCATCATTCGCCGAGGCTCATGGGGTAGAGATAGGGCGTCATGATGACCATTGGTGGGTCAACTCTATCGAGCACTCTTTTGCTGTGGATGAGGAGTGCGAAAATTGCCCAGTACAAATTGGAGATTGGATTATGCCAATCGATCTCCTAGTGGTCGAGCGGTTATCGGGCTTCGACGTGGTCTTAGGGATCAACTGGCTCTCTAAGTACTACGCCGTTATCGATTGTGAGAGGAAGGTTATCACATTTCGTGAACCTGGACAAGAAGAAATGGTCTACCAAGCGTGTAAGGGCGCACGTTTTGCGGCGACCATATCGTCGGTGAGGGCGAAGAGGATGATCAAGGGTGGTTGCAAGGCTTATTTAGCGACCATCGTGGATACCCAAAGGGAGCACCCGGAATTGAGTAGCATTCGGGTGGTATGCGAGTACCCGGATGTGTTTCCGGCGGAGTTACCGGGATTGCCACCGGACCGGGAAGTTGAGTTTGTCATTGACTTAGTTCCCGGGGCGGCGCCAATCTCGAAGGCTCCGTATAGAATGGCACCGGTGGAGCTTAAGGAACTTAAAGCCCAACTACAAGACTTGCTCGATAAAGGCTTTGTGCGGCCGAGCGTGTCTCCGTGGGGAGCTCCGGTGCTGTTTGTGAAAAAGAAGGACGGCACACTTCGACTTTGCATAGACTATCGCGAGTTGAATAAGGTCACAATCAAGAATAAGTACCCGTTGCCGAGTATTGACGATTTATTCGATCAGTTGCAAGGGTCAAGGGTTTATTCGAAGATCGACCTTCAATCGGGGTATCATCAATTGAAGATACGGCCCAAGGATGTGCATAAAACGGCGTACCGTACGCGGTATGGTCATTATGAGTTTACGGTATGCCTTTCGGGCTTACTAATGCCCCGGCGGCATTTATGGACTTAATGAATAGAGTCTTCCGTCCGCTATTGGACCGGTGCGTCGTGGTATTCATTGACGACGTATTGGTATATTCTCGGACCGAGGAAGAACACGATGAGCACTTGAGAATCGTGTTGGAGACACTCCGACGAGAGAAGCTTTATGCCAAATTGAAGAAATGTGAGTTTTGGCTACCGGAGGTTACTTTCTTGGGTCACGTTATATCTGGAGGCGGCGTCTCTGTGGACCCAAAGAAAGTTGAGGCAGTAAAGGATTGGCCTCGCCCGACAAATGCAACGGAAATTCGAAGCTTTTTGGGGCTTGCGGGCTACTACCGGCGGTTCGTGGAGGGGTTCGCCAAGATAACGACTCCACTAACGCGCCTTACGCACAAAGGGGTGAAGTATGTTTGGAGCCCCGAATGTGAGCGAAGCTTTGAGGAGCTTAAGAAAAGGTTGACGACGACTCCGGTGCTTGCTTTGCCGACGCCGGGGGAGAGTTATGTCGTGTACAGTGATGCTTCTTATGTTGGTCTCGGGTGCGTTCTGATGCAAAATGGCCGAGTTATCGCTTATGCTTCGCGCCAATTAAAGACATATGAGAAGAACTACCCGATTCACGACTTGGAGTTAGCGGCGGTCGTTTTCGCGCTAAAGCTTTGGAGGCATTACTTGTACGGGGAACATTGTGAGATTTACACGGATCATAAGAGTCTCAAATATTTGTTCACCCAGAAGGAGTTGAATATGCGACAATGGCGGTGGTTAGAATTGCTTAAAGACTATGATGTTACTATTCTATATCACCCCGGGAAGGCAAATGTCGTGGCCGATGCTTTGAGTAGAAAGTCGGCGGAGAATTTGGCGACGGCGATTACACCTCAACCTGCATTGCGCAAGGAGATGCGGTTAGGACTTGAAGTGGTGGCGCCGGGAGTGCCGGCAACAGTTGCTATGTTGATCGTGCAACCCACCTTGTTGGAGAAAATAAAGGAGTTACAAATTTCCGATCCTTATCTCCAAAAGGTGCGGGGCGAAGTAGAGAGCGGTAGTGCCGAAGATTTTGGCATTGGGACCGACGGAGCACTACGGTATCGAAACCGTTGGTGTGTGCCCAGGGACGATGATCTCCGGAGGGCGATTATGCAAGAAGCGCACCAATCACCCTATAGCATTCACCCGGGCGGCACCAAGATGTATCAAGATTTAAAGCTTCATTATTGGTGGCCGGGTATGAAAAGGGACATTGGAGGGTTTGTGGCACGATGTCTCACGTGCCAACAAGTAAAGGCGGAGCGTCGCTTTCCAGCGGGAAAATTGCAAAGTCTACCAATACCCGTGTGGAAGTGGGAAGACATTGCTATGGACTTTGTGACGGGTTTGCCTAGGTCACAAGGCGGGCACGACGCGATTTGGGTAGTTGTGGACCGGTTGACAAAATCGGCTCACTTTTTGCCGATCCACACTACTTGGTCGGGAGACAAGCTAGCTCAAGTATATCTCGACGAGGTTGTGAGGTTACACGGGGTTCCGGTGTCAATTGTATCGGATCGGGACCCGAGGTTCACCTCTCATTTTTGGAAGAGCTTGCAAGATGCTTTGGGTACACGGCTCAATTTTAGCACAGCATTTCATCCTCAAAGTGACGGTCAATCGGAGAGGACTATTCAGATACTTGAGGATATGCTTCGGGCGTGTGTACTCGACTATAAGGGCGGATGGCAAGATTTTCTACCAATGGCGGAATTCGCATATAACAATAGCTATCAAGAAAGCATTGCGATGGCGCCATTCGAGGCCCTTTATGGTAAGAAGTGTCGTTCTCCAATTCATTAGAGCGACGTGGGCGAGAGAGCGACTCTTGGCCCCGATGTTGTGCGGGAGGCGGAGGAAAAAGTCCGCCTAGCTCGACAAAGACTCACGACGGCGCAATCTCGGCAAAAGAGTTATGCCGATAAGCGGAGAAAGGATCTAGAGTTTGCGGTTGGAGACCGCGTATTTTTGAAAGTGTCACCTATGCGCGGCATAAAAAGGTTTGGAGTTCGGGGGAAGCTAAGTCCCCGATATATCGGACCTTTTGAGATATTGGAGCGGATCGGTGCGGTAGCATACAAGTTGGCATTACCACCGAGACTTGCGGGAGTGCACAATGTGTTTAACGTTTCAAACCTTCGCAAGTATATCCACCATTCGGCTCATGCATTGGAGTATGAACCGGTGGAGTTAAACGAGGACCTGACCTATGAAGAGTACCCGGTTTGTATTCTTGGGAAAGGTGAAAAGAAGCTTAGGAATCGCAAGATTTCTTACGTCAAGGTCCAGTGGAGCAATCATGCAGTGCGTGAAGCCACTTGGGAACTCGAGGACACAATGAGGAAGGAGTACCCTCACTTGTTCGAGTCGACAAGCTAAGGTATGCGTTAAGTTTCGCGGACGAAACTAATTTTAAGGGGTGGAGAATGTAGCATATCGAAAATTCGATAATAAGATCGGACTTTGGCCAAATTGACTAAAGTACGAAAATAAAATAGTTGGACATGTTCCAATTGCCATTCCAAACTTCTTGGAAAGGTTAGAAGATAATCTAGAAGAGTTAAAAGGGTTTTGGCGTTGTTCGGCACGAAGTAGAATCGAAACAGCGCGAAAACACAAGTCTGGAGCACCCATACCGGTACAGCCCTGGTGTCTGTACCGGTATAGCCATCACACCCGAGAAGGGAAGAGCCCTCGGGTTTGGAGGCCACCCAAGACCCGGGTGTCCGACGGTATAGCCATCACACCCGAGAAGGGGAGAGCTCTCGGGTTTGATATTTTTTTGGCCCATACCGGTACAGGTCGCCCCCATACCGGTATAGATGCTGCGAAACCGAGGGAAGTTGCTCTCGGGTTCCTGCCACTGTAGCACCCCATACCGGTACAGATTTCCCCCATACCGGTATGGGATGGTCTGACAGCAGTTTGTGAACTGCGCGAAATAAAAGAAGTTGAGGGGCTTTTTGGCTATTGTTACAACACCATAAGCTCCCCCAACACCCTCTATTCACAGCACACTCACCCCCTCTCATTTTCTTTCTCTTGTTCCCTTTCTCTCTCTAGAACTTCATCTCTAGAGATTGGAGATCTTGGAGGAAAGGAAGAAGAAGGTGGGTTTGGAGCTCTTGGTGGGCTTGGAGCTCTCCAACAAGGAAGGACCTTAGTAGAGCTTGGCACAAGAGGTGAGTTTCTACAAGTTTAACTCTAGGGTTTAGGTTTTCTCCTAAGTTTTGGAGTTTTCTAGCTTGTTGCTAGTACTAGAGGACTTGTATGGCTAAGAACACCATGAAACTCCATTTGAGCTCATGTGCTCTCATGGTGATTTCTTAGGGTTTGTTGTAAACCCCAAATAGATGGTTCTAATGGGTCAAGGATGATTTTAGAGGGCTTCTAGGTTGATCTAAAGGTATGTTTTGCTTGTGAATGAGATCAAAACCCTAGGTTTGACATAGGGCATTGTTGGAGCACCCAAATTTGGGGCTTTTAAACATAAGGGTTCTTGGGTCAAATTGACCTTGTAGAAACCTAATTGGGGGTATTCCCGACGCGTGGGACAACTCCGTTTAATTAAACGAAAATCCGATGTAGGGGCTACTATGTAAAATGGCCTGATTATGTTCACTTTTAAACTGCAGGGTTTTACCTAGTGAGGTCGTGAAACTTCTTGGGCATCCTCACAAAATTATTTTAAGGTGGGGGGTGCATTCCGGAATCATCGAATTTCCTTCTATGTCTATTTTACCTTTTTGAGCATATTATATGTATAGTATATTCATGCATGATAGGGTAGAGGTTAATTATGCTATGGTTGAACTTCAATTATTGTTCTAATATGAAAATGAACTTAGAGATTGTAATGGAACCATAGAGGCATGAGAATTAGAACCCTACGTGTGTGAATATAGAATGGACTTGATCTTAGTCAACAAAGGTGATATTGAACATAGAGACAAGATTGGCATTGAGATAACCTTAGTCAAACATAGTTTAACTTAGTGGCATTATGGCAAGAATGGTATACATGATTAGGTAGAAAATCTATCATTGACAATGGCATGGTAACTAGTGGCTATGAATCCTCAATGTGAGGATTAGATCGATACTCTTGACAAGTCTTGGCTTGAGGGAGGTCGCTCCTCCTCAAGCGGTGAGTTCCGGAACAGTCACCTAGGGGATCGTGGCCCCGACGGACGGTCCCTCGAGTCTTGTAGGCTTAGAGCCTCCCCGTTCAGTGAGGGATTTTGGGTCTTGAGTTTGTTGGGGTTGTTAAGGATTTTGTGTTGGCAAGTTTCGTGAATTGTGTCGGAGTCTTGAAGGATCGGAGCGGATCGAAGATGGTTGAAGAATCCTAGACTTCGAAGAAAAGAGACAAGTTGAATCACGACGTCCAGGTAAGTTTTTAATTCATAAATATGGTGATTCATACTTAGTTATAGGCATTAGAATCATAAATCATTGTTTAACGGATTAGAAATTATATTGGAACTTTGTAATTTTCAAAATTTGGAAAATTTACAAAGTGTACCTGAACTCCGTACGGCATATCATACCCATTACGGAATAATGTCTAACCATTACGGCATAACCATCATACCCATTACACGGTAATGAACCCGTACTGCACAAGCATGGTTGCTATACCTAAGATACCATCAATCCATTACCGGTAATGGCCCTTCGTGTAAAAATCTTCCGTCATTGCATTACCGAATGGCCCCGTTTTTGTACCCCAGACAAGGTGTAAAAAATCTGAATTTTCTCTAATCCGAATCTAATTGATTCTAAAGTCTATAAATAGGTTCTTACGGTTATCTAACTCTGGGTGCTTCATGAAAATACTTGTTTGAGAAACCCTAGAGGCTAGGAATTCATCTAAAACCTATTTTCTACAAAATAGCCTCTTCTAGGTCAAATTGAGATATTGTAATTCCTTATCTATATGTCGATTTGATCTACAATTCGCTTGGAGTTTTCTTCTTCGGTTTTCTACGATACTCCTAAGCGAAGGATCACCATACTCATGATGCTTCTCATGAACGGCGTCGTGGATTCGGCGTGAGGCGTCGTGGATTCGGCGCGATTGAAGGCGATTCGTGGATTCGGATCGTTGGCTCGTGGATTCGAGTGGGCGTCGTGGATTCGGCGTGATCAAGGCTTCGTGGATTCGAAGTGGAGGCGTTTCGTGGATTCGGACGTGGCGTTCGTGGACTCGGACGTGGACAACGCGGCGGCGTGCGCGGAGATTCATAGGAGGTTAAGAGAGGTTAAGTCCGTGGAGTCGGTAATCACCTTGTAATCTTTTCTCTTAGTGGATTGTTATTCGCGTGTTGGTCCCGTGGGTTTTTTACTCCGAGTTTGGAGTTTTCCCACGTAAATCTCGGTGTGCTTTTTATTTTCCGCATTTACTTTTAACGCATCGATTATTTGTGATTTTTGGCCGGTACACCTATTCACCCCCCTCTAGGTGTCGAATACAATCTAGATAGATCCTTGGGGCTTCCCCGTAACTCACAGGGGTTAACTATGTTAACCAGCAAGATTGGGTAATGAGCCAAGTAAAGTAAAGTAAAGTATGGTAAAGAGCATGCATGCAAACATATTAAATTCGATTATCTATCTATCTGACTCTTTCTTGCAGGCATAGTATGTGAGACCCCAGATAGTCCTATATATGAGATATAATAGGGCTAAACTCTTAACCCGGCTTAAGCATTTTGGGTGGTGGCAAGACCCAAGAGGTTAAGAGAGTTAAGCGTGCTAGGACGGGAGCAGTCCTAGGATGGGTGACCCCCTGGGAAGTTGGGGCGCCACAGATGGTATCAGAGCCAATTACCAGCCGGAAGTGTGAGATGACGAGTCTCTACCGAGCTGTGGTCTGAATGACGGGCTAGCGAGACGAGTCTCACATCGCCTGGTACTTGTGAGTCTGAGCCTGACGAGGACGTCAGGGCTTAAAGGAGGGGAGATTGTGAGACCCCAGATAGTCCTATATATGAGATATAATGGGGCTAAACTCTTAACCCGGCTTAAGCATTTTGGGTGGTGGCAAGACCCAAGAGGTTAAGAGAGTTAAGCGTGCTAGGACGGGAGCAGTCCTAGGATGGGTGACCCCCTCGGAAGTTGGGGCGTCACATAGTATTAGCATATATAGTTTGGTTACTATTTCTTTTCCGTTGAAATACTTATGCCTGGATAGACCTAGTGGGTAAGTCGGGCGGTTGCCGAGCCCACCGGGAACTTCGTTGTAGTTCTCACACCACTAACCCCAGTGTCCTAGCACGAGCGGGGTAGCGGAGGACCGGGCAAGGGGTTAGCGCCATAGCTAGTGGCCACCGGAGTATTGCATTAGTCATTCCTTTTTGTTATACTTGTATCAACTTTATTTTGTTGAACTATAGAAGTTTAAAGTTGTAAACATTCAAGTAAATTTTGGGAGATGACAAATGTAAAATGAAATGATGTATCGAATGCTTAAAGAATGTAATAGATTAGTTTACTTGTATTTGGTTCAAATGTAATCAAGTTCATGTATGGTTTATATTCTAGCTTAGTGCTTACTCTTCCGCTGTGTTGTTGCTTACCTTCGTGTAAGCCTTGTATAATTGAAATTCTCTTTGATTGTCAAATTATACTTGTTGTTAGAGCCTTGGGCGGGCAGGGGAGGCCCTGTCCGTTCGGCGTCTGTTGACGTGGCCCGAACCCGACCAAATAGGCGGGTAGCGGGGCGTGACACGGGCAGTGGCCGAGCCCCCTCAGCTTTCGGCCGTTGCCGCCACCTCCGGAGAGGAGCACCATCTTCCCCTCGTCCTCCTCGGTTGGATCCCCGCCGGACCGAGCTCCTCCGGCCGCCGCGACATCGCTGGAGAAGCTCCTAACCCGAGAGCTTAGTGGCGGCTTAGATCGCCGCCGCCTCGCCACCGCGCGCGCCGCCGCCACCCGCGCGGCCGCACCGTCTTCCTCCGACCTCGAGCGACCTCCGACGCACTTCCCCGGCCGTCCCTCGAAGTCTCCGCCGCCGCTCCAACTCCCCGCGACCGCCTCGGTCCGTGCCGACCGAGGGAGGAGCACCTCCTCCACCGCACCATCCCTCGGCCCTAGGGGGAGCCCCGGTTCCGCGTGGTCCCCGGCACCGATCCACCGCCGGCCGACCTCCTCGGCCGCCGCCGAGCCGGCGGAAACTCCCAACCCGAGAGTAGTGCTCGGGTTGGAACACCGCAGCCCGCACCACCGCCGCCTCCGCCGCCCGCCGACGACTCCCTTGGACCCCCGGACCCGAGGCTTCCTCCCCCCGGCCGGCGCGCGCGCCCCCTTGCCGCCGGCGACCGAGCCCTAACTCCCTCAAGCCTCGGTATGGATTTACTGTCCTAGCACCTAGGTCTAGGGTTCGGATCACCTATCCGGTGATCCGGTGGGCCAAATTGACCTCGGGAGGTGAGCACGGTCAAGGGTTTTCCGTGCTGAACGCGATGCTCACCTCCGTTCTGAGTTTTGATGCCCCGTTTAGTGGAACGATCGCACTTTACGCGCTGTGCGCGCTATTTACTGAAATTAATGTCGCTTGTGCGCGCACTACGATGCCCGATAGTGCTCCGAATGGCGAGCACGGTCTTCGGCATGTCGAAGACTTACAGCGAGTGCGATTTCGGAATTTACGATGCACTGATTTGCGTGCACGGTCCGTAAAAGCCCTATAATCACATGAAATAGTGTGATTTAGGATTCTTCGTGGGACTTTTATGCAATTGTAGCCTCCCGGGCTATCTTGGGCAAAGGTGTACGTGCCGCGGTAACCTCTCGGATCGACCGTCCAAGATCCCGAGCTTTTCGAAAAACAAGAAGTATAATTCCGAGCGTTCGTCTGGCGAAATTCGACGACGTAACGCGACTTTGGTTCGTATTTCTTCCGACGCTTTCGAGATTATTTCCTTTGTCGCCAAGCCTTATTGGCCGGTCACCCGTGTCGTTTCGAAAGTCCGAGACGACGGTGAGCGACGGTGAGTTCCGTGTCAAAGTCGACGCTTTCGAACCCGGATCGAAACGACGTTCGTAGTAATCGTTTCGAGGCAGTTACGTCGTGGGATTTGTGAATTACGGTTCTAGTGTCAGGGGGTTAGTTTCTAGCCCGGTGAACCCTCGTAGGTTCAGTCGTTTCTTTCCAGCAGACGGCAGACCACTCCTTTCGATACTCGTGGGTACCCGGTTTGTCGTTTGGTGCATGCTGGTACACGCTTGGTGACACTCCTTCACCTTTACTTTACTCTACTTTACGTTTCTTACTTGCACTTTATTGTTTTTTCTGTTCTCTACTCAGTTATATGCATGCTCAGTATACTTGATAGGAGTAGAGTGGTTTGGGTTTACAGCTCTTCAGCGACCTACTTGGTCGATCCTTTACAGTTTTTCTGACTCATTCGGTCGGCTTGTTTCGCTTTCTCGTGACTCGTTCCGCTTGTTCAGCTTTGTTGACTGTTCGGTCGGCTTGTTTTAGTGCTTCTGTGACCTACGTGGTCGGCGAGTTTACCTAATGACCCAAAGGGGTCGATGTCCCTTTAGGGACGGGATAGTCAGCTAGTTGCTGACGTCTGGTTTTTGAGCATAACAAAGATCGATCGCCCAGACTCGAGCGCATTTCACGAACACAAAGTGCCCGATCCACCGTGCCGTGGTGTTCTTTTGCCGAAAAGTGGTTGGATGTGCCAACCCGTGAGCCCATAGGTGACCTTGGGTTGAATGCAGGCTTAGAGACAGGGGGCATTGCCTGAGGTCTGCGGACCAATATTGGCGGTTATGGATTGGGTATTTTACTTTCTCAGCTTTTCGATGCATACGTACAGTAGCAGTTTGTTTATATTACATATCTCTTTCCTGCTTACTTTGGCTACTGTATCTACTTACCAGTCTTTCCTTTGATTTACTCCGTGACTAGTGGGTACCTACTGGGAGGGGAGACATGTTTACATGTTCTCACCCCCCGCCTTCTTTTTCAGGTGACGTAGCGGGCCCCAGTGGGACAGCAGGTGAGGAGCGAGTCTAGTGCGCGTGTAGCTCCTACCCGTATCGGTTACTTCTTTACTTTTCTTGTTTTTCTACTTAGAGTACATTTATGGTTCAGTTCTAGTTTCACTTTAGTGTTACTTTCAGTGGTGGATTGAGACTTATGATGGTTTTTTTAAAGAACTTATGTTTTGTGAAATAAACTGTCTCCTACCCTTCGTGGTAGCATTTCAAAGGAAAGGGTTAAAAGAAAAGGTTTTCTACCCCTCGTGGTAGTGTTTTCAAAAGAAAGCGTTTCCGTGTAGGAAACGGTTTTAAAAAGGTTTTCTCAAGGTTTATAAATAAGCTAAGTTGTGAATGTGGTGAATGGTTGTATGATGTGGTATATCCAGTATACTTGATATTCATACTGTTGTGGTTGAAATCCTGGATGTATTCTAAACACTCTGTACTTGTGCGACGCCGTGCAAATACAGGGGAGACTCTGTCCGTGTGTACAGTGGCCTTCCTGTATTTGTGGCGGATCTGGCACACTTCTTGGGATCTGGCTTTCAAAAAAAAAAAAAAAAATTTCGCTGTAATTATGTACCAAAGGGACCCCGGGGCGTGACAGTTGGATTTTTGGAGCAACAATTCATGGAAACCGACACATCCAACCAAGCATTGACCAATCAAGTTCGTCAACTCAAGTCCGATATTCAAAAATTTTCTTCCGGATCGAAGAAGTTAGATCACATGCTCGGTTTGGGTCAAACAAACAAGGTTGGACTTGGATACGAACGGACATATGTTGAGAAGAATCAAAAGACAACATCGAAAGTCTCAACAATTTTGAAAGAAAAAGTGTGTCATAAATGTGGAATCAAAGGACACATTAAAAAGAGTTGCCCGAACAAAATTTTCAAGTCTCAATCGGCAACTTCGAAACGACAATTGGTATTATCTAAAACTCGACATCCCCCACGGAATCAAAAGCAAAATCAATCAAGTCGAGTACCTTTTGCGAACCGGAAATCTAAGCCCGCAAGTCAAGTTCAACCGAAGCCACGTACAACACCGACGATGGATCAAAAATCAAAGCAAACCGTACATAACATTGACAAGCCAAGACAACAGAAAATACGACAAGTTTGGATTCGAAAAGGTGATATCTTTCCTTGTCCTAAGCCTTAATTTGTTTTGACTTCATGTTTTGCTATGATCGGTTTTATTGCATATCTTTCAATCATTGCGTTACATGTGCTTCGAATTTTTTAGAATAATTCGGTAATTTAACTTAAAATAGTGTGTTGAATGTCGATAATTTACATTCATTCATTTTGGATTAATTTCATATTAATTATCGGTTTCACTTCATTATCACTATTGATGAAGATAATTTATTATAGGATATCTTAATTCTTATATTCATCAAATTTGAGTAATCATGTGTGATCTTTTGACACTTAACCTATCTCGGTTGTGCGTGTTGAATTTGATGAATGAAAATTTGCTAATCGACTAAAACTTGTCAAATTTTCTTTCATATAAGAGATTGCATAATTAAAGGGGAGTTATATATAAAAAAAAAAAGAAGAAAAGAAAACACTCAAAGTGATTAAAGTTCAAGTACTTAAAAGATGTGGAAAGAGTTACATCCCGAAGGGAGTGTGAAAACTACCACCACATGTAGGAAAGAGCTACCACCCCGGGCGTCCGGTAAGTGTGTGAAGCTACCACATGAAAATTGATTGAATGACCGAAAAGGTTGAAATATTCATATTATATATAAAAAAAAATTTCGGTGTAATAAGGTGGTTTAGTAAAAAGATGCTCAAAGAGCCACCCCTCATACATTATTGTTTAATCTCGAATTTGAACGTTTATGCGACAAATTTCTATCTTTTAGTGAATCTTCATAAGTCATCTTTATAATCCGTTACATCTTGATAGATTTTGAGCTTTTAGATTATTTTTGATGACTTGTTTTTGAAGTATATATGGGTAAAAAAAATTTATCATATTTTATCTACATCTTGGTGATTTTGTAGTAAAATTCATAATTTCCATGAAATTGATGTGAATCGAAAAAAATCTATGTAAATTTATCATGTTCATGCACTAACATTTGATTAACTCTCTCATTTTTGGTACTTTTTTTTGGCAATTTTTGACAAAAAGAGGGAGAAGAAGATGAAACTTGAATTGAATTGAAAACTTGAATTGAAGATCATAGGGGGAGAGAGTGATATTTTTCGATTTTTAAGTTTGAATTTTAATCTTTTGATGCATGAACAAAGGGGGAGAGATGAGAGCGTGATATTTTTCGATTTTTAAGTTTGAATTTTAATCTTTTGATGCATGAACAAAGGGGTAGAGATTTTCATTTTCATATTTTTACTACTAATTTTTTTTGTGAACTTTGTTCGTGGAGAAAGTAACTTAATTGCAGATCATTGAAGACTTTAAGACTCCTAGTTGCGTCTAAGTCATAGAGTTTGTTTGGGAGTTTCAAAAATTATAATTTTGTATTTCTTTGGATCTTTCACGCGAGAAGTTCATTGTTTTGGTGATGGCAATGAATTTCATTTTTTTTTGTGAGTTGAGCGTTGTGATGTAATTTTGGGTTTTGTCACGAAATTGCCAAAGGGGGAGATTGTTACGGATTTTATGTTGGCATATTTCGTGAAGTGAGCCCGAAGTCTTGAAGGTTTAAAGAAGAAGAGATGAAGATCGAAGACTCACATACTCAAAACATGAATCCACAATGCTCGGTAAGTTCAAATACTATTGGTGATGATTTATAAACATTTAAAAGTGTTTAGAAGACTTAGGATTATTTCAAAATATAATATCTGGACTAAACTAAGGTTTTTAGGTGTGAGGACCGGTCCCTGCACAAAAGGACCGGTTCCCGTAAGTCCTCTCTGTGTGAGAATAAAGAGGGACCAATCTCTAATCTGGGAGGACCGGTTCCCGTAGCTTGGTTTTCTTCGTACGCAAAGAGGGACCGGTCCCCTGAACTTGAGAGACCGGTCTTCCGATACTTAAAATTTTGTTACGCAGAGAGAGACCGGTTCTCAGGAATCAAGGACCGGTCTCAGACTTGGAGGACCGGTTCCTGAAAACGATTTTTGACTAAAAAGATTCTGTTTTTCAAATCCTAGTCTACTTCTAAGTCTTCTAAATCTATAAATAAGCGATGGGGGTTCTATTAATTCGTATGCTTAGAGTTTAGACCATTATGAAACCCTAGAAACTTGTTGGGTGCTTTCTTTCTTTCTTCAACAACAAATTTCTATCGGATCAATTCTTGAAACTCTAATTTCTCGTTCTTCATGGAAAATTGATCCGGCTATTGCTTAGAAACATCTTCTACGGTTCTTTAATGATTATCTAAGCAATAAATCACCATCGATCGTATTGTTTTTGCTCCGGACAGAGCGTGCTCGTGGATTCGAGTGGACGTCGTGGATTCGACGTGATCGGAGGCTTCGTGGATTCGGAGTGGTGGCGTTTCGTGGATTCAGAACGTGGCGTTCGTGGAGTCGGACGTGAGGGCGTGGACAACCCGGCGGCATGCGCGAGATCCGAAGAAGATAAAGAGAGGTTTGAGTCCGTGGATTCGGTAAATCACCTTGTAATCTTTTATTCTTAGTGGATTGTTATCGCGTGTTGGTCCCGTGGGTTTTTTACTCCGAGTTGGAGTTTTTCCACGTAAATCTCGGTGTGCTTTTTATTTTCCGCGTTTACTTTTTATTGCATCGAGATTTGTGGTTTTTGGCGGTTTCACTTATTCACCCCCCCCTCTAGGTGTTGTTTGATATAATCTAGATAGATCCTTGGGGCAACCCCTAAACTAACAGGCTCAATATATACTATGCAACGGTAACAACAGGATAATAGGGGTAGAAGGATATCACCGAGCGTGCACCACTGTACCGACTTCGGATCGAAGTACCCACCTGTACAAACGCGATACTGGCCTTCCACCTACGGAGGAATAAACAACCGAACCTGCAAAAGGTCCACCGAGTTAGAATTTAACCCGCTAACTCAAAACACTAACTCACATAACCCCACTAACGAACCCACGGGAATCGGTTTCCCAAAACCGATTGCCGTAACACGCCGGGAGTCCCGAAAATTGCACCGGTACTCCGCCGGGACCAACGAACTGTCCCTAAACTCACCGACACGTGCCACGAGTCATCTGCTGCCACAAAACACACTGATTTGGGTGTCTTGGCAGCAAACACAAGGAAACACAAACAAACAATTATCGTCGGATAATTGTTCTGATCCGGATTCCCGGAAGTGTCTATTTCGACACCGGAACCCACCGTCGCTCACCAGTCATCTCCGAAAATACGAGATGGCGATGGTGACCAGCCAACAAGACTCAGCGACAAGCAACCAAAAAATGTCGGAAGAAATCCGAACCGAAACCGCGTTCTTTCGGCAAATTTCGTCGAAAAAACGCACCAAAATCGACTTTTGATTTCCGCGAGAGCTCACGGATCATCGACAATCAGTCCAAAGGTCACCACACACACAAAAACATCATCAACTAAGAGTTTAGCTACACTATAAAAATCTCAGTCCCTACATGCTCCAGAAAATATTAGTGAGAATATGAATTCAGATGATTTTGATGCCGATTTAGATAACCATGATGAACCAAACAGTTTGATGCATGATAGAGATGCAATGGAAGTTATAAGTGATGACCCCTATATTGGTAAAGAGTTTAACAGTGCTGAGGTAGCACGGACTTTTTATAACTCATATGCATTTCGACTCGGATTTAGCATAAGAAAGGATAGTCAATATAAGGCAAGGAAACAAGATGGAATGATGACAAGTATGCTCTTGACTTGTTCAAAAGAGGGTCAATCTAACGTCCGAGACTATGGCAAGCGTAGTAGTACAACTACACAAGGCTAAGTCACACCAACAAAAGAATTTTCACACAAACGATCGGGATGTAAAGCCCTTATGAGAGTAAAGATGATAAAAGGAGGTAAATGGGTGGTAACAAGATTTACAGAAGAGCATAATCATGACTTAATTGCAAGCCCAACGAAAACACGTTTTTTGCATTCTCATCGCTCTATCTCCAGTGAGCAAAAACAAGTAATACAACTGTTAAGAGATCAAAATATTTCAACAAGTCAAATTATGCCTTACATAACAGCAAGAGAGAGAGTAAGGTTTTAAGTGGGTTTCTCTCTCCTCCTTTATTTCTACCTTAACGGTGTTAAATGTTGCCATCCCACTTAATTCACTCATCTGTGCACGAATCTTGAAAAAGGATCAAGGGTTTAAAACACTATAGTAGTTGTGCTTCTATACTATTGATAGTATAGAAGCACAACTCTATATATATATATATATATAGGCCGTGGCTACTATACTATTATGAGTATTGGAGCCCTACTACTCATAAGTTGTTTTCGATGATGGAGCTTCCGAATCGACGATCCACTCCGTTAAATATGATCTAGAGTATTTGAAACTTCTAGAAAATAATTTTCGTAAATTTTCGAAATCATAATAAAGTCCATCAAGTGGGCATAAAATGAACGGTCAAAATCGAACGACGTCCTAAAAAAGGATGATCGGATCCTTCAATTCAAGATCGGAGTTATTGATCTTTATCGATGTAGTGAATAGAATTTTCTATCAAAAATTCAACAAATTTCGATTCTTTTACACCGTTAAACTAGCAAGTATCCCATACCGGCCGTTAAAAATTGTCAAATTTGTGACATCTTGATCGTAAGGTAAATGATGTCGAAAAATTATAAAATTTTATTTCTAGAAGTTTTAAATGCTGTAAATAACGTTTAACGGTGTGGATCGTCGATACGGAAGCTCCATCATCGAAAACAACTTATGAGTACAAAGGCGATCGTACTCATAATAGTATAGTAATGTTGGACCATATATATATATATATATATATATATATATATATATATATATATATATATATATATATATATATATATATATATATATGGCTAAATTACACAAAACCCCCCGTCAAAACCCGCTTTTTCACTTTCCCCCCGTCATTTAAAAGCCTACATTTTGCCCCTCGTAAAATCGAAAATGTGCGCGGGGGTACGGTGTGACAAAATGACCATTTTTCCTCGCGCCATTTTCATCTTCTCCTCACCTCGTCCTCCGCATGCGTCGCCTCGCCGCCGGAGCGTGCCGTCAGCGCGGTCGGGCGCTCGCGCACCCCGCCCTTCCCGATCGCGGCCGCGATCGCCGGCTCGCGAGCACGTTGCGCGGCGTGCCTCGACGCGGCGACGCGCCGCGCGTCGGCCGAACGGGCACCGGAGTCCGCGTCCCGCAGAGGACCCGCGCCGCGATGCGCCCGTTGTGCGTCCACGCCTTCGCCTCCACCACGTCCCGCGATCCGCGAGCACCACGAACACCTCCGAGAGCAAACCCTCATCGCGCCATCGATGGCGAGATTGATGTGGGGGTGGTCATCGAGGGTGGAGAGGGGGATCTTCCGAGCGACCGGCTC
Source organism: Aechmea fasciata (assembly GCA_025177825.1). Taxonomy (NCBI): domain Eukaryota; kingdom Viridiplantae; phylum Streptophyta; class Magnoliopsida; order Poales; family Bromeliaceae; genus Aechmea; species Aechmea fasciata. The sequence goes on from CM045939.1 coordinate 10,124,452, forward strand.
GAAGGTGCGCTTGGAGGTGGGGACGCCGACGATGCGGAGAGCTTACTGCGAGAGGCGAGGAGGGCGCCGATCTCGGCGGACGACGAAGGCGGCGGTGGAGCCGTGCCGAGGCCGAGGACCATGCCGTTGCTCACGTACTCCACGGCCCTCTCCGCGACGAGCTTCTTGAGGTCGTCTGCGCGAGCGGAGGGCACGGATTGCGCAAGGATCCGAGGGCCGCGGCGGCGCGGGCCGACGGGGCGGAGCGGCGGAGGGAGGGATAGGGCGAGGCGGCGGAAGGAGGTAGAGTAGGAGTAGGAGGAGGAGGAGGGTGGGAGGAGGAGGAGGGATAAGGTGGCCATGGGGATTAGGGTTTGGTGGTGGAGACGAGGTAGAACGAGAGGAGAGTAGTAGGACTGTAGGAGGAGGAAGGGGCTTTGGATCGGGGAGAGAGCCCAGAGGTTGGGGGGACTCGGGATCGAGTGGTGGTGGCAGTGGTGCTCGGAGAGGACGCGGTGGGGCGATTGAGGAAGTGGGGGTGAAACGATGGGGGCGAGGGTATTTTCGGCAAAAAAAAAATTTTCTAACGGAACCACTAACGGTAGGGGGTAAAGTGCACATTTTCGATTTTACGATGGGGCAAAATGTAGGCTTTTAAATGACGGGCGGAAAGTGAAAAGCGGGTTTTGACGGGGGGTTTTGTGTAATTTAGCCTATATATATATATATATATATATATATATATACATATATATAACTATGCTACTATGCTATTAATAGCACAACGTCATTGGTGCTACCAAAGATTTTGGCCATTGGATTGATAAATGTACGGTTAGGCTGATGTGGGCCTCCTAGGGTTAAGTGGGTGGTTGGTTGAATAGTATGATCTAACGGGTGAAAATCATCAAAGGGGTAGATCTAACGGCGGAAAACTTGGTAGCACCAAATGCATGGTGCTATCGATAGTATCCCAGCCGAACTCATATATATATATATATATATATATATATATATATATATATATATATATATATATATATATATATATATATATATATATATAACTAGGTATGCTATTAATAGCACCAAGTTATTAGTGCTACCATGTTTTTAGCCGTTGGATTAAGAGATGTGCGGTTAAGATGATGTGAGCTCCTTAGGGTTGGTTGAATAATATGATCTAACGGATGAAAATCATCAAAAGGGTGGATCTAACGGCGGAAAACTTGGTAGCACCAATAACTTGGTGCTATTAATAGATATAAGTTATATATATATATATATATATATATATATATATATATATATATATATATATATATATATATATATATAGAGAGAGAGAGAGAGAGAGAGAGAGAGAGAGAGAGAGAGAGAGAGTCCTATGGTGCTTGTAAAAGCACAACGTATTTGGTGCTTGTGAATTTTTTACTGTTAAATCTAAATCTTTAATCATTTTTATCCGTTAGATTATACTATTCAACCAACCAGCCACTTAACCCAAGAGGGCCCACATCATCCTAACCGTACATCTGTTAATGTAAGGGCTAAAAACTTACACGCACCAATGACTTGGTACTATATATATATATATATATATATATATATATAGAGAGAGAGAGAGAGAGAGAGAGAGAGAGAGAGAGAGAGAGAGTCCGGCTGCTATGCTATCAATAGCACGGAGGTGTTCGTGCTACCAAGTTTTCCACTGTTAGATACACCCCTTTGATGATTTTCATCCGTTAGATCATACTATTCAACCATCCACCCATTTAACCCTAGGGGGCCCACATCATCCTAACCACACATCTTTTAATCCAATGGCTATAAACTTGGTAGCACCAATGAGTTTGTGCTATTAATAGTATAGTAGCCTAGTTATATATATATATATATATATATATATATATATATATATATATATATATATATATATATATATATAGAATTAGGGAATACTATTAGTATTAAAACGGTTTTTTTACTACCAAGTTTTTAACCCTCGGATGAAAATTTGTAGGGTCCGGATGATATTAGGTAGTTAGCGTTGAGTGGTACCCCTAGGGTTGAGTGTTATAGTATTTAATCCAATGGTTAGAAATAATGATAAAAGCTAATCCAAAGGTTAAAAACTGGTAGCAACAATGGGATTTTGCTACTAATAGTAGCTCCCGACTATATATATATATATATATATATATATGAGCTCCAATGCTTTTAAAAGTACCAAGTCATTGGTGCTTGCAAGTTTTTAGTCCTTGGATTAATAGATGTCGGTTAGGATGATGTGGGCCCCCTTGGGTTAAATGGGTGGTTGGTTGAATAGTATAATCTAACGGATGCAAATGATCAAAGTCGTAGATCTAACGGTAAAAAATCACCAAGTGCTTGGTGCTTTTACAAGCACCAAGTAGGCTACTATGCTATTAATAGCACCAAGTCATTAGTGCTACCAAGTTTTTGACCGTTGGATTAAGAGATGTGCGATTAGGATGATGTGGGCCCTCTAAGGTTAAGTAGGTGGTTGGTTGAATAGTATGATCTAACGGATGAAAATCATCAAAGGGGTGAATCTAACGTGGAAAACTTGGTAGCACCGAGGGCTTCTATTGATAGATAACAAATGACTCTATATATATATATATATATATATATATATATATATATATATATATATATATATATATATATATATAGCTATCGTGTTTGGAACCATTGTGTTTGGAACCAAAGAGAGGATGGATTCGTCGCGAATCGCAACCAATTCAAGTGAAACAAAATCGTGATCTCGATGGTTCTAAATTTAAAATTTTAAAAACTTAGAATATTAAAATCCATTACTCAAACATAGATGTTAAATTTAAATTTTAAAAATTTAGAATATTAAAATGTTAAAATATTACAATTTTACATTTTAAATTTCAATTTTTAAATTTAGATTTAACTTTAAATTTTAAATTAAATTTTTAAAATTTTAAATTTTAAATTTTAAATTTTAAGCTTTAAAATTTTGTTTTTAAGTTTGAAATTTGAAGTTTGAAATTTTAAATTTTAATGTTATATGTTAAATTTTAAACTTGAAACATAGATTTAAAATTTTAACTTTTAACTTTTAACTTTCAAATTTACAATTCTAAATATTAAATTTAAAAATTTAGAAGTCTAAATTTTTAAAATTTAAATTTAGATTGTAAACGTAAATATGAAATTTTAAATTTTTAACATCAAATTTTGAAATAAAAGTCACTAGAAAAATATTATTTGCAAACAGTACAATTTTTCCCAAATTTGGTGCCCTATCAATGCCTTTAGCTCAATCTTCGGTTTGATCTCTAGCACAGGCAAATTAAAGAAAGCTTGTTGAATCTCTAGGAACTGAACCTTGTCTAAGCTTTTCCCACCATTTCTAGGGCATACAAACCAAGCCCAAGAAATCCACCATAATAGCACCATGAGCAACCTAGGTTTTCATGTGTTCTATGGTCACTAGAAGGTTTCTACACTTGTAGAAGCTCCAAAACCAAAGATCTAGGGCTCAAATCCTAACCCTAACCATATTCGCACAAAAGACCTCACCTTGGTGACAAGCTCACCCAAGTCCACCTTGTAAGAGAGCCTTGTAAGAGAGCTTCAAGATCCTCCAAAAGCTCCAATCCTCCAAGCTTCTCCTTCAAATCTCCTCCACTTAGGCTCTTGGAGAGATTTCTAGAGAGAGAGAGGGAGAGAAAATGAGTTGGAGGGGTGAAATGGCTGTGGGAGAGAGAGAGAGGGTGTGTGGGGTCTTAACATGTTGTAACATTTGCAACAAAACCCTCCATTTTCTCTAATTTGCAGCAGACCAACTTTTGCCGCCATACCCAAAGTGTACCAGTATAGGCCAAGGTGTTATCGGTTACACGATCTCGCAGAGGCAAACCCGAGAGCAACTTCTCTCGGTTGCCAATCTTGTACCGGTAAAAACCCATCTTTTACTGGTACACTGCCGGGGAATTAGCCAAACTCGAGAGCTGCATCTCTCGGTTTACTATATGGTACCGGTACAACATTGATGCTGTACCGGTACAAGTCCCAGATTTCACATTTTTGCATTGTTTCAACTCTTTTTCGCTCTGATCAATGCTAAAACCTTTCTAACTCTTTTAGAACTTATTTTTAACCCTTCCAATATTGTTGGAATATTAATTGGAACTTGTCCAATTATTTCTTTTGCATACTTTAATCAATTTGGCTAAAGTTCAATACAAGCTACCAAGGTTTCGGTATATTCCAATAATCAGAGCAAGATCTTAAATCTACTAGATACAAAATTCCACAACTAATACATCTCAAGATTACAATAATCTAATCAAGAGGTACAACATGAATACTAGGAATCTCAAATAATGTACAATTATACATCCTTGAACTCAATCAAAGAAAGAATTCTACGACTCCATCTATAGCAACATTAAGGCGGCTCTAGCTAGTTGCTAACCCCTTGCCACGAACCTTAGCCTCTCCCACCACGGAAGGCTTTGAAACAAAAACAATCAACAAATGGGGGTGAGAACTATTAAACAATAATTCCCAGTGGGTAAACCGTCATGAGTGGCGAAATACACCACCAGGTCAACCGAGGCATGCTAATATGCAATAAATATTGAGCATATAGTTAACAATAAATTAAACATTCAAGTTTTAGTCATGTCTGTCACGCCCCGGGACCCAGCGGAAGCCCGCCCGGTACTGTCTAAAACATACAAGACGTCTATAATAAAACAATAAATAATGTAACAGTAAAAGGATATCTAGAAGTATCAGAGCAAGTAACAACTAGATTCTATGATAGGGAACAAGTAAAGAGCTAACATCCACTATAGAAAACCATAAGGTAAATACAACAGGAAATCCCATAACAAATACCAAAAGTGATGTATAGGTGGTCTCTATACATGGATACAAAACCTCACTCTCTCTCTCTAAAACAAATAAAGAGATAATACCACATAAATAAAAGTAAACTGCAGCTATCTAACTATGCGCGACTCCCTTGTCGCGATCCCGTGCCTCCGCCGGTGCCGAAGGCTATGAAATAAATCATAAAATAGAGGGCGTGAGAACTATTAAATAATAGTTTCCAGTGGGCAATTACTGACTTCAGTTAAGTGCGCCACTAGGCCCCAAAAACTAAATAGGGAAGTGGGTAAGTAAAACAATATAAACGACATGTAAATAAACATGTATGCTAATATAACATGATATCTCTACTTAGCTTGAAATTGCATATGTAAGAAGCTATTCTATGCATGAATAGACGTAAATAAACAACCGACCCGATGTCCACAATGTAATAGTAAAATGTCATTGTTTACTATTCTAGTCAATGTCCAAATGGCATGTCAACTACTTGAAATTTATCTGGTAAGACCCGCCCGAAGGTTGTCTGGCATGAAGACCCACCCAAAGGCTGTCTGGCCTAAAGACCGACCCACCCGAAGGCTGTCTGGCCTGTGCCGTGCCTAATGGCCTATCACTATGTCATCATGTCTAAAATATGGAATATATAACAACTATGTCAATGACCTATCACTATGTCATCATGTCTAAAATATGGAATATATAACAACTATGTCAATGGCCTATCACTATGTCATCATGTCTAAAATATAAAATATATAACAACTATGTCAATGGCCTGTCATTAAGTCTCTATGTTGCAGTTTCACAGTTTTCTAAGTTAAGTGCCCCTTTATGACACTTAAGTTCTCTATGTTCAAATATAAGTTTAAGATTCAAGAATACATAATTCTATCCATTATCACCATAAGAGACTTGCTTCCAAACTCACAAAAGGAATACTTAACCCATGCATGGATAATACTCAATTTTGCTCTACTGTATAGAGATAAAATTTCATGATATATACTAGGCATTTTAAGTATTCCAAAATTCACATAAATTCTATCTAGCATGGAAATGCATGCAAAATAATAAAATAACCAATATTAACCACATAGGAGGAATTTTTCCTATTTTCATGAAGTCAAACCAACCGAAAGCTCCGCTCGGTCATCCAAATCGCTAACGAAGTTTCGATCTACCCTCCTAGCACCCTAAGAAGTAGGCTAGAGGAGTTACAACGTCGAAACGGCGAACCATATGTTCAATCATTAAGCAACACAAGAAAAGGGTGAAAACTCACTGAAAGCGAAGGAAACTCTCTCGATCTCCAAATGAGAGTTAGAGTCCTTCAAATCCAACCTAAACAAAGGTTCTAAACCCATCAATTAGGTTCTAGAAGATACAAATCCAAAATCCCCAAAATAAACCATAAAATTCTATTTCTAGGGTTTCGTCTCACATAATCCATCAAAACTTGGATTGAAAGGGAAAAATATGCTACTAACCTCTTTAGAAACTTCAAACCAAGCCTAGAATTACTACAACAAAAATAGTTTTTAGTGGCGACTTTTTAGTGGCGACAAGCATTGTCGCCACCAATGTATTTAATATGGTGGCGACTTTTATTTGTCGCCACCATTTCTATGAATTGGCGGCGACATATAGGTGTCGCCACCGATACGGGATGCTTTGGCGGCGACATATATATATAGCGATCGTGTTTGGAACCATTGTGTTTGGAACCAAAGAGATGATGGATTCGTCGCAAATCTGCAACCAATTCAAGTGAAACAAAATCGTGATCTCGATGGTTCTAAATTTAAAATTTTAAAAACTTAGAATATTAAAATCCATTACTCAAACATAGATGTTAAATTTAAATTTTAAAAATTTAGAATATTAAAATGTTAAAATATTACAATTTTACATTTTAAATTTCAATTTTTAAATTTAGATTTAAATTTAAATTTTAATTTTAAATTTTTAATTAAATTTTTAATTAAATTTTTAATTAAATTTTTAAATTTTAAATTTTAAATTTTAAGTTTTAAAATTTTGTTTTTATGTTTGAAATTTGAAGTTTGAAATTTTAAATTTTAATGTTATATGTTAAATTTTAAACTTGAAACATAGATTTAAAATTTTAACTTTTAACTTTTAACTTTCAAATTTACAATTCTAAGTATTAAATTTTAAAATTTAGAAATCTAAATTTTTAAAATTTAAATTTAGATTGTGAACGTAAATATGAAATTTTAAATTTTTAACATCAAATTTTGAAATAAAAGTCACTAGAAAAATATTATTTGCAGACAGTACAATTTTTTTGTCAAATATCTTTCTATAAAAATTGCTTTCATGCTAGACTCAAGCAAATAATCTTTAACCAAAATTAATCCTTCAAATCCTAGTTGATTAATCTTTAACCGACCGTCCTTAGCGCAAGTCGCAAAAGGGCTAAAGGGCTGAGTGATTGGTACCCGAGATTTAAGTTCGAATACTAGTTGATTCACATTTCCAGCTAAGTTTATTTTTAAATAAAATAAACGAAGCGGGTAGCATGCTACCTTTCTCTCAAATCCTTCTCTCAAAAAATCAATTACATAAGAATTATTGTTTCAAAATCTAAGGCCAAACAGCTCCTATATGATTCTTTATTAACTGACCTCAGTGAAAGAAAATATTGTTGGTGGCATATACAATCGATGCGCAAAGTATTTTCATCCTCAACCATATATTGATAACCACTGAAAGAAAAACAGCCTCTTTTTTTTTTTCTTTTTTTTTTTTTTTTTTTTTGTCGACTACAATTTTATAACTTAAGGTGATTCAACATAGCATTCATTAAAATTCTTGTCAATCTAGAGCCTACGTAACCAAACTTAGTTTAATTCGAGACAAATTGTCGAAATCAAATTTAATAGCATTGACTCCAGCTTAAGCGCCCTGATTTTCGTTCAGTATGGATGTAAAATTTCGAAGAAATACAGTAACATCAACCATATATAAATGTATTTCTCAGCATCCTTGAGAGTATTATACTAGCGATGATGCGTACTCTGCTTTCGTACTCTGTTTTTGTTTATAATTATTTTGAGATATTTTTCCCTTCAAAAGAAAATTGTGTACCTAAATTACTGCGTGAAAATCAAAGATTTCAAATATCCAATTTCAGACAACCACTACTTATCATCAGAACTAGAAACCAAAAGATGATTGGTTAGAAACATTTGTCTTTCCTATACAGTATATACTGATTCAAGGGATGCACTCTGTGATTTGCCCATTTCCTTTGGGCACTGTATGTTTGGAGACAGGAGTTGTTGATATACCCAACAATACATATATATATTATATTTCATTATGAGCTACTGTACCACTTATATTTGGCTGAGGAAAGAGAGCATAAGAGTCGTACATAAATATAATGCATTTCCTTCTATCCTATGAAATTGCTATCCCATTGTAATTTTAACGGTCTCCCAAGGAATTGTCATCCTATTATCCCATGTATGGTAGGGACTCGATCAATCCCAGCTTGGAGTTCGACATCTCCTGCAGTTTTTTGTGGGATAATTGTGATATCTATTACCATGCATCCCCACCCAACTCTCCATAACCATACACTGCCTAAAAGAAGTACGGTGAATTTTTTGAATTTCCCCAACAAAAGAGGAATTAGTACATTGAATCATAAGCAGGTAAAGTGCACTTGTAACCCTACATCTGTTTTAGTTAACCCCAAAGAATAACAAACAAACATATTCTTTTTTTCTTACAGTAAGCTTATAATTTGCACCTTTACATCCTTATAATGGGCATGACACCGGAAAGGAATTGGAAATTGAGAAGCTGATACGAGTCTATTATTAACTACATTTATGATAAAAAGGAGTCAGCTGTTATTTGCTATACCTGATCAGTGTTTGTAAACCATGCAGCTATGAGGCGAAGAAAAGTTATTGACCTCAGAGTTGCGGTGCTAACACGCATACTTGACCAGCCACTCGAGGCTCTGCGAAAAGCCAATGCAGCCTAAGCTTAAACTCAATATGAAACTCTAGTCTAAAATATAAATTAATGTGCATATGTTAATATTCTTTTCGGTGTGCTTCAACTTTTCCATGTGATAACATGATAGAGATTTCGCAAGATATCATTGAACCATGTATTAGCAAAGACAGAGAGAGAGAAAGAGAGATAGAAACCTTTATGCATTCTGGTAGGTCATCATTTTTAGTTCTCACATGCGTCTGCAAATGTTGCAAAAATTCTGAGTAACTACAAGTACTCTACCAAAATTCAATGCCTTAGATAATTTCTGGGCAACAAGACACAGGTTTCCTCGTTAATTACATAACTACTCATTCATTAGATTTTTAAATCAATTAGAATTCTTCTACTTCAGACACTGTAGATTATGTGGACACAAGTTGTGAACATTCATGCTCGTTTATTGGTATCACAATGGTAAACGGTATAACGTGTTTAAAAGATGGAGGTTAAGAATACCTCCATGACCGTATGGCACGAGGAGTCACGGTTGGTTGCGAGGCAAGCAAGGATGACTAAGCCAGCTGCAACAGTGGAGGGCCAGAAGGAGAGCCTCTCATGGTCACGAAGGGAAAGAACAGCCAGATACCTTGACAGGTCCTCCACTTTTCTGTCTGCTCCCGCAGCTTTCAAATAAAACCTGCCAAAATTTAAAAAATAAAAAAAAAGGGAAAAAGAAACATGCAAAATTAATAGATATGCGAACATTGATCAATGTTGTTTTGTAGAATGATGGTTTATTACCAGAGGAAGTGGTGTGTTGTGGGGAGGAAGCATTGGAAGTTGAGGACCTCCTGAATCACCCACTCCATCGCAACTACTTCGCTCCTGCTGTAGACGTTGTTCCCCACTTTGAAGGTCCTCTGCTGTACGCTGCTACCGCATTTTATTTATCAGGTTTTTTTTTTTTGCATCATACTGTAGTGGATTGCAATTTTCTTTTGTTTTCTCAACAATACTGAATTATCACTCAATATTGATACTCCAATTGCAGGGATAAATTGCCTGAAAGGAGGGATTGATGCAGACAATTTGCCATTTTCTGCTAAGTCACAAACATCATTCATCAACATTACCAGTTATTACCAGGGAGTCTTTGGATTCCAGGTGTAAAAATGATTCAAAGTACAATTTAAGGTAGATAATTTCACGATAGCCCTCGAAGAGATGAAACAACTTTGGCTTTGAGCCTTGCAAAAAATGTGTGGGAGAAGTTAATAGTTAACGCAGCATTGCAATGATGAACTAATAATCTACCAATTGATCACATTAGCTACAAGTCAATTGGAGAGAATGATGATCAATTACTATTATACAAGATCATGAGTTTTATGATATTCTCTTTCTTCGTTGATTGTGGAACAAAAATTGGGATTCAGGCAAAACATGTTGAGGTGGGAGTCACTCTAAGAGAGCAATGTGATTGCCGCCTAAATAAGTAACTCCAGTATACAGGGGACGCAGGTAAAGCATCAATTAGTACTAAAGATGTTCTTTTGACTCTAAGATGAGGTTATTCTCTAATTTCTACCCAATGAAGATTACACCGTATGATGCAGATATAGGCTTTATAGCAAGAACAGTACCAGAAAAGCAACAGGGAACAAGAAGATGTGGTAGGTATAGTAGGGCTATAAGAAGGAAATTAGTTAACGAACCTGTTGTAGGGCTGGTTCTCTTCAATTCTGGTGGATAGAGTGATTGAAGCCACTCCCAGCAGCTGCAGGTTCCTTATGCTCTTGAAGTATCCTCTGCTTAGGAATCGATCCATGATGCCCACCCCCAAGAACAACGTCTCCAACTGGAGCTCCATTTCCCTAAAATGCTGCACCACCAATTTGCCCAACTATCATGACGTTTAAACTGGTGGGACCCACCCATTGGCTCACATGTCATCATCATACGACTGATACTTAAACAACCGTTCAATAACGAACTTTTCAAAAAAAAAAAAAAAAAAAAAATGCTACATGTACACAACATGCCCTAATTATTTATATCTATAGAATTTCATGATCGATGCGCATCGGCTAATTATTAGTAAAAAAATTTGAATTTTAAATTTTAAATATCGCACTTTCTAAAAGAAAAATACTGTCTCCCAAGAAAAATATTTCCATAATTTATTGCTACAAGGGCAAACTAAGCAGACATTTTGAACTATGTGTATAAATTAATCAGTATACTCAACAATATGTATTGCTACATATATAAATAGTCCATAAAAATAGTATTCCAATACGTCCAAATAATACTCAACTTAAAAGGCAAAGCTTTACTAACTAACACGAGTGCAATATATTAATTAATGAACAAACTTTTTAAGAATTCACCTTCTAAGATAGCCAAAGAACAAATCAATAATTATCAAATGTGGAATATTATTTAATCACTAATATTTGTTGGTACCTAACCTACGGCAATGATTTTAAAAAATATAAAGAACTTCTGGGACCTTCTAAAATAGATATAGTGCTTGTTTCGTTCATATATTTTAGACCCTGAAATCAGAATGATTAAAATTTATTTCGATGGTCCAGAGATTCTTTCGCAAAACAATCCATCTTTTTCAATTATTATTTATTTTACAAAAATTATATTGCGATTCTCATTCCGCTCTGGATTGGGAATAACCTAATTTATTTATGAGCCAATCCGATGTTGAATATATTCTTTGTTAGCTTATTTCAAAATAAACCTCGAAGCCCCCTCTTACAAACACCTCTTTTTTCTTTTTCCTTCATCACTCTTCTCTCTATTAACCGAAACTCTTTCTCCAAGTTATAAATGTTCATTCTGATTTCTTAATAATAAAATAAATATTTTTAGATAATTCATAACTATGTTTTATATTTTATTCTTTTATTTTAATACAATTCAATCCTGTTTACTATTTCTGTTTCAAGTATTAAGCAACATGCCTTTAGGGCTATTAATTTTTCAAAATAGTGCAGCAGCAATTCTGTGTGGAGAAAGAGGGCAAAACTGGAAAAATAAAGTTCAGCTGCACTTTCCATCACGTGCTTGCTGTTATCGACCTTCCCCAGCTGGAGGGCAAAATAGATGGCATTCTCCTCTCCGTAGTGGTGACCTCGTCACTGTACGTCAAAATGTAGCCTCCATGCGGCGACCCGAAAACGGGAAAGCAGAAGGCGTGAAACATGCGTGCTTACGCACCCCACTCTACCCTCACCTCCGGAAACGGAGACTCTGCACGAAACATAAAACTACCCCTACGTCTATTTTTAAGGGTAATAATTATTGTTTGCACTTAGTTTATCCATATATATATTTGTACATTATAAATTCGTCGATTTTTTATCCATCTCATGCGTTCAATTCAAATATCAAAATTTTACATAGAAAAAAAATGACTTAATAAATGATCGGATTGAAATTTGATTAAAAAATAGCCGATAAATATACAACTCATACATGAAATATAGATATAGAGACACACTAGATGTAGATAACAATTTGCTTTTGAATCCGAGACCCAAGTTCGATTTTTAGTTGATTTATATTTCTAGCTAAGTTTATTTTTAAATAAAATAAACGAAGCGGGTAGCGTGCTATCTATTTCGCAAAAAAAAAATAATAATAATTTTCTTTTAAATAGTAAATACACATGGCATTAAAAGTAAAATGTTCTAAAAGAGTTTAGAAATAACTAACAGAAATTTAAAGTTTGAGGGCCCAAATAGACGTCGTCGAATGTTTGGGGACTAACGGTGCAGTTTACCCGTTCTTTTTGTAAAAATCGGTGCATCACTATATGATGACGTCAGATGAGAAGTTGTGCAGTGTAACGGTTGTGTTCCAGCGGAACAATAGAAACGAACTCCTCATGTGAAAGTACAAGTCGCCAGTTACATATGGCGATCGCTGATAGGGGGAAAAAGGGTACTGATCGTGGATCGGGAGACGTACCTCGAGCATCCAGTTAACCATCAGGAGCCGTTGTTCCAAGATCATGCGGCCGTAATCCGTCTTTGAGCTGTACACCACGCCGTAGTCCTGCATCACGGTCTCCTTCCTCTCCCTGCTCCGGAATCTCTTGTAGCTCTCCTCGTCGTCGTCCTCTTGGAACCTCATCACCTGCGAATGAATCGTATAGAATCGATCAAAACAAATAAACGAAAAATAACCTTAAAACCTCAAAAAATGATCCGATGAGATCGCATAATAGTAAAGAGGATCTGGAATTAACCGTGAATTCCTGGGAACGGTGGTACTCTTCTGATTCGGATCCGGGGGGAGATCTAAGTTTTCTGTGGGGGGTGGAGCTCGAGAACTGTTGAGCGAATTGGAGGAAGAGGGAAAAGGAGGCGGAGGGTTGGGAGCCCTCCGTGGACCACTCGGAGAGCTCGCTCGACCATTCCCCCTCCGAGCACGAGGGGAAGAGCTCCTCCTCGAGATCTGAGAGAGCCATCTCCTTGCACATCATCGAGCACGTGGAGGAGGGACTCCTCCCTTCATCGTCCCCGTCGGAGGAGGAGAACTGCTCCGAGCACGCGAGATCGGAGTCGAGGTCGAGATCGCGCGGCGGTGCCGCCGCGGAGCTCAGCGTGATCTGGGAGCCGCCGCCGACGCAGCCCTCGTCCGCAGCAGATTTGGGGATCCGCGCGGAGTTCGCGTTGGAGATCGAATCGAGGCACGAGGAATCGGAGATTGCGGGAGCTTTCTCAGTGGACGTACCTTTCTTAGCACGATGCCCGTCGGGGATACCTCCGAGAACCTCCGAGATCTCGGAGACGGAAGCCTCCGGAGCCGAATTCGCCGTGGACTCCTCTCTTCTCGGTCTCTTCACCTCTTTCTCGTAACAATGCGGGATCATTCCGATTCCTCGGCTACCATCTCCCTTGCTCTCCTTGGATCGGAGCGTCGCCTGACGCTTCGAGAAGGATCTGGTGACTCGCCGGAAACCACCGCCGGAGATCTCGCTGCAGAGGCAGGAGGAGGAGGACTCCACCGCCGCCGCAGCACCAAGAGCACCGGAGGCGCCATCGATGATTGGGACGATCGGGAAGCGCCTACGCCGAGGGAGCTTGGACCGCAGCTTCCGAGCATTGGAGGGTACGATACGGCGGAGGGAGACGAGATCGGGGTCGGCGGCGATCATCGGAGCCAGGGAGGGGATGACGGGATCTGAAGCTCGGTATTGGGGAAACTAGGGTTTCGTAGGTTCGGGGAGGGTAAGAAATGAAGGAGGAAGAGGATGAGTGGAGTGGAAAGAGCGTAGTGGGAAGAAGCGCTCTCTCTCTCTCTCTCTCTCTCTCCAAATGAGGTAACTGCATGCGAATTCTCGAAGCTGCTTCCATTTATACAGAAAGGGTGCTGATGCGCCACGTCAGCGTCGTACTCCTGCGGCGTCGTGCGCAAGCCACGAGCTGAGTGTTTTAGATATTTATTTGTACAGATCACGGACTATAGTCCACGTTTCCCAGAAATTCAAATTTACACTAATATAAAAGTTAACTAAATTATTAATTATTTCAAATTAACTATCTAATTTTAAAAAAAAATTTTAACTTTACTATTTAATTTTTAATTTATTTGATTTGCCTCAGTCAACGATATTTTGACTTCAAAATTTGAATGCCTTTTTTTTCTTCGCAAGTATAGTTAGTATTAGGGCCGGCAAATGAGCTAACCGGCTCGTTTTCGACTCGCGTTCGGCTCGATATTTGGCTCGCTCGAGCTCGGCTCAAATTAATTCCAAGCCGAGCTTGAGCCTAAATTTAGGCTCGAAATTAATTTCAAGCCGAGCTTGAGGATTACTAGGCTCGTTCGAATTAGGCTCGAAAAGCTCGAATATATATAGTCTACAATACCATTAATAGTACCAACCACTTGCTGTTAGGTTTTCGGTCATTGGATGATGAGATGTGTGCTAGGATGATAGTAATTCTCTAGAATTGAGTGGGAGATTAGTTGAATAGTATAATCTAATGGGTAAAAATGGTTAGAGGGTTAGATTTAACAGTACAAAATTCGATAGCACTAAGCATTTTGTATTATCAATAATATAGTAGCCGAGACTCTCTCTCTCTCTCTCTCTCTCTCTCTCTCTCTCTCTCTCTCTCTCTCTCTCTCTCTATATATATATATATATATATATATATATATATATATATATATATATATATATATATATATATATATATATTCCTACTATACTATCTATACTATTGATAGATAAGCATTTTGTACAATCGAGTTTTCTACCGTTAGATTTACCTATATATATAGAGTTCAACTATCGTACTACCGATAGTACCAAGCATTTGGTATTCTCGAGTTTCTCGTTAGATCTACCCTTTGACCAATTTCATTCGTTAGATCACACTATTCAACTAGCCACCCATCGAACCCTCGGGGGCTACTATCATCCCGACCGCCCATCCCTTCATACAAGGGTCAAAAACCTAATAAAGCCATTTGCACTATTAATATAGTATAGTAGTATATATATATATATATATATATATATATATATATATATATATATATATATATATATATGTAGGGATACTATACTCTTATAAGTATAGATCTCTTTATACTTATAAATTTTCGGTCGTTAGATGTGCGATTAGGATGATAGTGGTCCCCTAGGATTGAAATAGTTAAAAGAATAAATCCAACGGTTGAAAACTGATGAGTATAAATAGATCTATACTCAAAACAATATAGCAGCCGAACTCTCTCTATATATAATTATATATAATATATACTTTAATTATATAAAATAATATATATTATGTATTTTAATTATATCTATATAGAATTTAGATTATTGGGCACACAAAATAAAACCAGTAAAATTCTACTCTAATTGCTCTCTCTCTCTCTCTTTTTCACTTGCTCGCAAAGTTATTTTCTCTAATTTTTATAATATTATAATATCGTATTTTATGCATTCATTTTATATGTTGAATTATTAGATTTTTTTGTATCAAATTTGAGATAATGTTATATAAAAATTAAATTATAGATTGCACGATGTTAAGACTTTCAAGCGGCTCGTTTAGGGCTCGAGCTCGCTCGACTCGAAGTTAGGCTCGCTCGAGCTCGGCTCGAATTAATTTCAAGCCGAGCTTGAGCCTAAATTTAGGCTCGAAATTAATTTCAAGCCATGCTTGAGCTGAGGTAAGCTCGCTCGAGCTTGGCTCGTTTCCACCCCTAGTTAGTATACTCTATTCAATTTTCGCAACCATAAATTTATTGGGCCAATTTGCATAAGAAATTTACTACTTTTGAGATTTTACAAATGTGGTTCATTTTAGAAGAAGTCCAAATTTTATGTCATCGAATGAAAATGCCTTTGTTCGCCCCCACCACCACGCCTTCAAAGACGTAGGAAATACGGTATGGCCCACTGCAACATGCATTAAATGTACATTGTGGCAAGGTATGTTAGTTGATTTTTCGGATCTCGAACCAAATTACACCACGCTATTTGCCGGCCTCAATATTTACTGCTCAAATTTTCTTTTCAAAAGAAATCTTTGCATGATATGTTTAGAAATAAAATGGTGCAATAAGTCTGACAAGTGGTGCAACTGTCACGCCCCGCGACCACAAATTTGGTCGGTCTGAGTACGCACACAGACGCCAAACTTACGGAACCTCCTATGTCCGCCTAAGGCTCAGCACAACAACAAACATGTATAAAGAATTCGCCCAGAAAACAAGCAACAGGAGCAAGTGAAAGTAAACTAACTATTACAATCCATTCATTGTATCTTGATTATATTAAACCAAGTACAAAGCTTCCATTACATATAACATTTGTACATCCATTTCTCAAAATGCATTTTTCTTATGTACATTCTTACATATTTTTCATTACATATCCTTTTTCATCAAGTACAAAAGATGAAACCAAAAAATGGTACACTAAACTCGAAGGAAGTCCACTACCTAGGGCGCGATGCACCTGCCGCAATTCTCGACCATTCCACTCGCACTAGAATCTGCAAAGTTAGTGGTGTGAGAACTACTAAAAGTTTCAAGTGGGTTCGGCCGCAGACCCCGCTGACTCACTCACTAGGTATAATCAAGCATATGTAGGAAAGGAATAGAAACCAAACTGATGCAGCTACTATGCCTGGATAAACTAAAACAACGAGTATAATGCTCATAATGCATACATTTCTCTTTTACCTTTAGCTTTACCCAATCCTCTTGGTTAAACATTTGGTTAAACCTAACTCACCAAACCAAAACCCTTTTTGTCGGGGAGAACTCCACTACAAGCTAACGGGACCATCTGTTGGGGAGAATTCTGCTACCGCCCAGTTGAAGACAACTACGGAGCTCACCACTTGAGGTGAAGCGACCACTCTTAAACATATCAGACTACCTGTGAGTACGATCCAATCCCCAACTTTGAGGATACCATGTCACTATTGCCACAATATTCATAAGGTTTTCTTTGCCTAGCATTCCATAATTCTTGGTGTTATTCAATCCATCTAGTCGCAATGTCACCTTGCTTACTATTGTTATAGTCCAATATTTTGTTCATATATTCATAAGGTTTATATGTCCATGTTTATAGTCACAATTCATATACCACTGGATACAAGCATTTCCACATATTTCCATAACATGACATTAACCCTACAATGCATGAATACTATACATATACAAACATGCTCAAAGTGTGACATAGACATAATGAGAATTTAGAGATTTCGGATAGCACCACCCACCTCGTATGGATGCCGAGATGCGAGAATCCAAGTCCCACGATTTTTAGATGCCTATTTCTCTCGAACCACGACAAACAAAGGTAAAATGAGGTTTTTCCTCAATATCTTGCCGTAAACTCATCGGAAACTCTATCCGAGTCGCCTAACACGTCAAATTAACCTTCAATTAGGAATACAAGAGATCAATTTCATAATAGATCTCCATTCCTATAAAACCCTATTTCCAAACCTAGGGTTTATACATATTATCCATAATTCAAATTTCCTAGGATTCCATAGTCCAAGCTCAAGAATCCCAAGAAACTCAAAAACTAGCAAATTAGGGTAATTAAGCTAAACCCTAACATATAATTGCATGAAACATACCTTGGCTCCTTGCTCCACAAAGCTCTCCTTGTTCTTGAGCTTCTTCACCACCAACTCCACCAATTTCCACCTTCAATTCTCCTTCAATTCCAACTTGAGGGAGGGTTTCTAGAAAGAGAAGGAGAAAGAATGAGATAGAGGAAAAAAACAAGACTTTCTCTTGCATACGAATAACAGGTGTAGGGTTGGGGCTATTTATAGACTCCAACAATTACAATTAAGTCCCTCACAAAAGCCCTCTTACAACCATTACAATTCAGTCCTTCGCAAAGCTGAGTGTCGGTACTCGAGTTGGAGTACCGGTACGCAAGCTTCCAATACCGGTACTAGACACACAGTATCGGTACCAGCCACTCAACCTGAAAGTTACGCAATTGGGGTTTACTACAACAGACTGCAGATAATCGCCCAAAGATTTGCACTCCAACAGGTCCAATACTGGTACTAGCTAGGCGGTACCGGTACACACCCAAACAGCCTCTCAAACCCGAGGGTTGGCCTTTAGGGTTTAATCGCGAGGTATCGGTACATAGCATCCAGTACCGGTACCCAACATGTCTAGTATCGGTACTAGCTACGCAATACCGGTACACAACTCGATAGCAGCCAAACTCGAGAGCTCATCTTTTGAGCAACTGGCTGAGTAGGTACCCAACCTCCAGTACTGGTATGCAGCTTGCCAAGGTTCCAAACCCGAGAGATGCCCAACTTGCACATCTATTGGGTACTGATACTGCATTGCCTTGGTACCAGTACTCAATGCCAATGTTGCAATCCAGCAGTAGCAATGTTCCGGAGTCTATTTCCGCGCCCGGTTTGTGCCGAAAACACCCCAGTACTCCCGAAACTCACTTCTAACCATCCCAACGCCTTCAAGGCAACTCGAGGACTTCACTTATCACCCCTATACCTCACTTTGACCAATTCGATCAAAGTTAGCATTGCGATTCGGGGATTCGGTATATTACAGCAACACCATCACAAACAGTGCAAGAAAAATACTAACAGTGAATAATGCATTACAGCAAACATATACTAGTGCAACGGTTGCCCCAGAGAGTGTAACGTGAGATCAACTAGTGAAATATGACACTATCTGTCACGCCCCGGGTAGCATTATTTCCCGGGCACGCCGACAGATCCGTCGTGTACAAGAAATTTTTCCTGTACACGAAGCGTAGCTGTACCTGTATAACTTACAATACTACAAAGGTAGCATAGAGCGGAAATGCTATAAATACAAACAGGTAATAAAATATGATCTATATACATACAAGTTCCCAAAATACAACTACTCGCTCCAGCGAGTTCACAAGTGTATGTACAAAAGAACAACCCAAAAAGTCACTACCTGCAGTAGAGGAAGACGGCTAACTCAGCACCAATCGGGAAGGGCTCTAACTCGCGACGCCCTTACCACGGTCCACCTCAGAGGGAGCAGCAGCCGACGCCGAAGGCCCTGCAACAAGGGTGGAGGAGAAGGGGCGTGAGAACTACTGTAAAAACAGGTAGTCCTCAGTGGGTGCCGCCCTAAACAACATCGGTCCACCCACTAAGTCTACAGGGTAAACAGAAAAGTAGAAAGAGAAGTTGGAACCACTCTACAGCTATAAGTCACAACTCTGTAAGCTCGAACACTATCAACCAGTAGTACCAACCAAAACCTGACCCAATTTTACCAGGGACTGTGAAACACCCGTCCCGCCTGTCGAAGCAACACTACAACTACCCCCAGGTAGCTAGCGGAGAGCAACCCACACGAGGGCGCAGCGACACCAACGCAAAAGCACAAAGCCAGGCTCTGGAGCTGCACTCGTGGGCGCGAACCAACCGAGTATGCAAGCGTATCTCCGTCGAGCTCAACTGCCTCTCACAGCATAGTCAAGTAACCGTGTCTAACCACTAACACACCACGTGCCCCCGGCACACACACCGTAATCGAACAAGAACCGGGCCCACCGTCGCCCCGACGGTCCCCCGACAACTCTACGTAACTAAGCTCGCATCCACAAACGCGAGCGTCAAACAAACTACACTACTCGAGTATCCGTCGCACTCCCCAGCCGACGATACGACACAACACGCTCCTAGAGCTAACCGGTAGTGTAACATATGACGATCAATCGTAGTTTTCTCCTAAGTCAAGTCCAAGTCCAAACATGTATAAATTGCTACTTATAAACATGCTCCAGATTTTAACATGCTGTAATTCATGAATTCGAGCTAAGGATATATCGATGAAATTAAACTACACATGTTGACTACTTTAACTTAGGAGTAACCGATGAATGCCCACCTCGATAGCAATCCCTTGGCAGCAAGGGTGTCCTAGATCCTACTCGATCTCCCCCGGTGATCCGCCAAGGTCCGAGAAATCCTGCTGCGAAGAAGAAAACCCAACGTCACACAATTCCCAAAATCTGCCTCAAAACAGCGGCTCAGTAGAGCTTAATTTCGACTAAGCTAACCTTCTTCAATTTCAGCAAGTAAGGGCTCTGTAGCTTCGTCTCGAAGTCGTGAATCCAATGGCCCAAGTTTCGTCGAATTCCTCCTCTCCTACGCAGAGTACGGGTCAAAACACCGACGGTCGACGCAGTGGAAATCGCGAAACAAAGATTGCTGTTAGCTCTGTAAACAGCGGCTCAGTAAAACAGACTTTCGACTGGGCTAACCTGCTCCAAAAATTGTAAACTTGGTCTCAGATTCTTCGTCTCGAAGTCACGGATCCAACGCCCCAGATTTCGTCGCGTTTCGACACTCCTACACAGAGTACTAGTCAAAACCCCGCGGGTCGACGCTGCAGTCAGCAGCAGCTCGAAAATCTGATTTAAGGAAAACAGCAAGGGAGTAATTCATGATTTCGAGTAAGCAAACCTTCTTCAAAAATTCCAAGTAAATGCTCTCTGGATTCCTCTCGTCGTCCCGGTTCCAACGAGTCAAGTCTCAGCGAAATCCGCCACTCCTACGTCGCGTACGGCCCGAAATACGGCGAGTCGACGTCGATTTCTGCAGCAGTCCGAACTTAGCTCGAAAATTGTTGAAGTGGAAGCAATGGAGGTGTTCTAGATGGATCACTCACCTCTGGAAATCCCTTAGAATAGTCGTAGTGTCGAAGATGGCGAAATCCCGAGCTCTCCTAGCTCCCTCGCAGCACCTCGGCGTCGGGAATGCACTCGAAAAGCTCCGCGGCGCGACGTCGGCGAAGAACGACCACCCGAGCTTCTCCTCCTCCAACCAAGCTATCTCTCTATTAGAGGGAAGAAGAAGAAGTAGAGAAGGAGCTGAGAAGGTCTCTCACTCTCTCTCTCTGACGTGTAGGCATGCATGGGGGAGGGTGACAAAAATAATGTGGAGTTGACCATTTTGCCCCCAGCTCACCTACCACTCTGTACCGGTACAAACGGCCCCTTGTACCGGTATAAACAGGCAACCCGAGAGCAGTTCAGCGCGGCACTATACCGGTATATCCCAGGTGGCTATACCGGTATAGCCATCACTCTTGTACCGGTACAAACCAAGATTTGTACCGGTATAGCTCACTGAAAATCCACTATTTCGCAGATTTTCTCGATTCAAGCTGCTATTGCGTTCCCACAAGGCCCGTTTGGCGTCCCGTTGGCGCCAACGCGCCCCGGACTTGTCCCGACATTCCTCAGAGCTGTCGACAAGCCTTCACTGTAACCGTCCAGGTCACTACACTATCTCGTCACTCTTCTTTTGCTCGACCACTTTCTCCTCGATCTATTTTGTTCTGTGTTGCTTATTCTTCTTCCTAGACCACTCTTCCCCTATATCGCTGTTCTACTGACTCATTTTCTTCTCATTCCTTTCCATATTCTTTCTTGCATTCCTCTCCTTCATCTTTTTTGCGTTCGTGATATAGTAAGGTGATATATAACATCTATCAAAGTAGTGGATAATTCAATAAAGATGAAAAGTAAGGAAAATATCTAGTAATTATATTTATCTCGTAAAAAAGCGTGAAACTAAGTCGTGCATATCTTCTAGCAATAGAGTAAGTGGACAGTTCAATAATCAGTGCTATTCGGTGAACAAGGGGTACAAAATACTTGCAAACAACACAAGAAAAATCCAAGAAGTGCATTATTCCCACAAAATAGTGCATCGCGCAGTAATACTAGTACAACATTTACTCCAAAAAGTGCCGCGCGGGATCAACCACAACATTCCCTCGTCATTCTTCTTCCTCTCGTTTGACGCTCTCTTCTGCTTCGTCTCGTGCTGCTTCTTCTTCTTCCAAAACCCCTCCTTCTTTATGCCATTGTAGGAGATTTTAACAATGAAACGTATACAATATGCCTAACAAGTCGTGCAACATCACCACTAACAGTGCAACCAAAACTCAAAGAGGGCATTACTCCTACCACGTAGTGCAACACGTGAACGAACTAGTGCAACAATTGTGACAGAGTGCAACGCAGGATCAACCAGTGCAACCTAGTTTTCTTCGTCATTCTTGCTGTTGTTTCATAGCAGCAGAATATTGCTTCTTCTTCTTTGTTATTCTTCTACTCCTTGCCAGTCCTCTTAAATTATTTTAGATGTCTTCTTCTTTTTTTTTCCTTTCTTTTCCAAACTTGAAATGAAAAAGCAACTCTTACAAATCAAGCGACTCATTCTTAATAGTACGATGCTTTAACAAATCATCCAATTTGGTCTATGGGAATACAACGACAATACATATGAAGTACCCTTTAGAAAAAAATATAAAAATGACCCTTTTAATCCTTGGGTTCAAAACCAGTCGCTTCTCCTTCCTAAGGAGAAAGGTCTAACAAATTCCCTGCTGATGTAACCCCACGCATAGGTGACACCTTGAGGAATACACGGTCACCAACCGCGAATTCCAAATCCTTTCGGCGCTTATTCGCATAGCTTCGTTGCCACGATTGTGCCGTCAACAACCTTTGGCGAGCAAGATGAAATTTTTCCTCCGCCTCTCGCACGACATCCGGACCAAGGGTGACTCTCTCACCCACCTCGCTCCAATGAATAGGGGAGCGACACTTACGTCCATAAAGTACCTCAAATGGCGCCATCGCTATACTTTCTTGATAACTGTTATTGTAAACGAATTCCACCATCAGCAAATAGTCGTGCCACCCTCCTTTGTAGTCAAGTACACACGCTCGCAACATATCCTCGAGTATTTGAATTGTCCTCTCTGACTGACCATCACTCTGAGGATGAAATGTTGTACTAAAGTCGAGTTGTGTGCCTAAAGCATCCTGGAAACTCTTCCAAAAATAAGAAGTGAACCGGGAGTCTCGATCTGACACAATCGATAATGGAACCCCATGCAATCTCACTACCTTGTCCAAGTAAACTTGAGCTAGCTCGTCTTCAGACCACGTGGTGTGGATCGGCAAGAAATGAGCCGACTTTGTCAAACGGTCCACAACCACCCATATAGCATAATGTCCGGCTTGCGATCGGGGTAATCCTACCACGAAGTCCATCTCTATGTTCTCCCACTTCCACACGGGAATTGATAAGGTTTGCAACTTCCCCGTGAAAAATCGACGTTCCGCCTTCCCTTGTTGGCACGTCAAACATTGCGCAACAAACTCCCCAATATCTTTTTTCATACCCGGCCACCAATAATGTAGTTTTGGATCCTTGTACATCTTAGTGCCGCCTGGGTGTATACTATACGGGGAATGATGCGCCTCTTGCAATACCGCCTTGCGGATTTCATCGTCCTTGGGCACACACAACCGGTTTCTGAACCGAAGTGCACCGTTGGTTCCCACGCCGAAGTCACCAGCGCGTCCGCCCTCAACATCACTCCGCACCTTCTGGAGATATGGATCTTCAACTTGCAGCTCCTTGATTCTCTCCAACAAGGTCGGTCGAACCACTAGCGCTGCTAATATGGTCGAAACCTCCGGCGCCACCACTTCCAATCCAAACCGTTGTATCTCCTTTTGCAATAACGGTTGACTAGTAACCACCGTCGCCAAGCTTTTCCCAGATTTTCTAATTAATGCATCGGCAACCACATTGGCCTTCCCGGGGTGGTATAGGATAGTAATATCATAATCCTTTAATAACTCTAACCACCGCCGCTGTCGCATATTCAACTCTTTCTGGGTGAACAAGTACTTGAGGCTCTTGTGATCGGTATATACCTCGCAATGCTCACCGTAAAGATAGTGTCTCCACAACTTTAGCGCGAAAATGACCGTCGCTAACTTGAGATCGTGTATCGGGTAGTTCTTCTCATAGCTCTTCAACTGGCGCGAAGCATACGTAATGACTTACCTATTTTGCATAAGAACACACCCGCGACCACTATAGGAAGCATCACTATACACCACGAAACTCTCTCCCAGTGTCGGCAAAGCAAATACCGAGGTCGACGTCAACTTCTCCTTTAGCTCTTGAAAGCTTCGGTCGCAACCGTCGCTCCACACAAACTTTACTCCCTTGTGCGTAAGGCGTGAGAGAAGAGTAGTCAGCTTCGCAAACCCCTCAACGAAACGCCGATAGTAGCTCGCCAATCCAAGGAAACTGCGGACTTCCGCCATACTCGTCGGGCAAGGCCAATCTCTAATCGCCTCAATCTTTCTCGAATCTACCGATCGAGACTCCATGTCACGCCCCGCACCCCGCCAATTTGGTCGGGTTTGGACACGCCGACAGACCGCCGAACGGACAGGGTTTTTCGTGTACCGCGAACAGAGTCTCCCCTGTACGTCCAAAGCGTCGCAATCAATACAATGTATGAAGTTCCAACCAGGAACACATTTCAATCAGAGATTGCATAAAGAAGTATCAAAAACATAAAACAACTAAGTTACTACAATATTCTATTACATGCATTTTACACCAAAATTTTCTCTTACATTCAACTTTCAAATACAATCAGGATTATTACAATTTGATACAAGTTTGTTCTTTGTCTTTAAACCCCTAAGCTAGACCACCTTGGGGTCCTGCTTTCTCTGGTCTCTGGGGTAGGACGCTATCTACGGAGCTACGTCCTTTCCTCGCGCTGCCGCGCCGCTCACGTGTAAACCTGTAACACCCCAAAATAACGTGAGGTGAGAACCAACTCCATAGTTTCTAGTGGGCACGGCCACCCAAGGGAAAAGCTCGACCAATAGGTCCGAGGAGGCACTGCAATTATGTTAGTCCAAATACATCCACAAATATATACTCCTCATGTAATTATGCAGCTAACAGATAACATACCTCACAATATGCGATATGAAAATCATGCAATTCTGTGCAGTTGTGCAACCAATCAGTAGATCTATTGATTCTACATTCCATTATACTAATTTTAGCTCACTTCATTTAGCTCTAAGGTTTTCACTAACTTAGGTTCACAATTCTAGTCGACTTGCTTCTAAGGTCTCTATTACCTTAGCTCCTGCCATTTGTCTCTAGCTTTTAAGGTATCTATCACCTTAACCAAGCTAACCACCCGACTCGGCCTCGAGTCAATCATCTGCGGATAATCCGCGCTCTGTTCGGCTCGAGGTGAAGGAACTCTCACATGCACCTCAACCAACCACAGCCCGACGCGCTCCATGACCTAGCCACCCAGCGGCGAAATCGTCGCACACGCCACGTCGGTGGTTCGGGTCACCCGGTGGTATAGTCCACAAACCGGCTCGACCATCCGGCGGTGAAATCGTCACACACTCTACGTCAATGGTTAGCACCGGGCGGCGAAATCGTCGCACACACCCCACACCTCTCTCGGTGTGATCCATAAGCTTTGGAATTCCGAAATCCATTTCACACAACTCAAGGGTTGGTCTTAACCCTTTAGTGTCTACCTATCTAGGTCTAATGTCCCTTCCATCCTAGATCCCTTTGACTCTAGGTTCAATATCTTTATCACATAACCTATGTTGACTTAACTCTAGGTTCAATCTCAACCTATGTTCTCTAACATTAGATTTAATGTCATTCTCGTTTGACCTATATTTATTAACACTAGGTTCAATATCACTCTTGTTCAACCTATGTCCCTGACACTAGGTTCAATGCCACTCGATCTATTTATATACATATGTCCACATGCCCATATCCTTTAACATACTTTACTATACGTCAATTTGCACTCACTTAGCATTCTTATCATGTCATCATTCATTTTCTTACCATTAACCACATGTATGCATTTAGCATTTCTATATCATGCTTATCACGTATTCATTTAGCATTTCTTACATTAGCATTTCTATAACATGCACATTCAACTAGTATTAGTCAATGCATTTATCCAGCATTTCTATATCATATCATTCATGCAATCATGGGTAGCCCAATATAGCATTCATTTTATACATTCACATGTACTATCATTAGCTATCACTATATGCATCAATAATAAACACTCATCTTAGACATACAGGCGACCTAGAAGCTTCGGCAAACAAAACCCACTTTGATTCGCTCTCCGATTGCTCGTAATCACTTGCAATCTGCCTCCCGTGGCACCCGTGAGCCGATTCGGCCCGAACTCTCGCGTGACCACCCGAACGGCCACCAATCCATGATCCGAAAATTCTAGGGTTATTCCTTGATGCCACGATGCTCTGGATCCGATCTCGTGATTTTTGAACGTCTAATTTGCGTGCTGCGGCTATCTATACAAAAATTGCTATTTCGTCAATAACTTTGCGTACACTCGTCGGATTGTCGAACCGAGTGCACCAACGCATTCGTTATACCCCCAATTAGGTATACATAGGGTCAATTTACATTTAAACCCATCTATGATAAAAGCCCCAATTTTGGTGCCCTACAATGTCATATAGCAAAATTTCTTGGATTGATCTTGGAGCTAAGAAACAATAAGCTTAGAACCATCCAAGAGGCTCTTTAATACTATTTTCAACTCATTTGAGCCAACCCTAGCGCATCTAGGGCTAACCCTAGGAGTTCACCATGAGAGGACTTTGAGAAACCATGGATTTCATGTGTTTCCAAGTCTCCACAACGTTCTAAAGCTTGCAAGAAGATCAAAACACCAAGTCTTAGGGTAAAAATCTAAATACTAGATGTATTCTTGTATGAGAGCTCACCTTAGCCCAAGCTCCTCCAAGTCCACCTTGTAGGAGAGCCTCCAAACCCTTCAAAAGCTACAATCTCCACTTGATCTCCTCCATATCCACCCCTTCTCCACCTTGGTGGAGAGCTTCTAGAAAGAAAGAGAGAGAAAATGAGAGATGAGAGGGTTTAGGGCTATTTCCTATGATAGGGGAGGAGATGGGATCAAATATGTTGTAACATTTGCAACTAAGCCCCCCAAACACTCTATTCTGTTACAAGTCAATCCCTGCTGCCAGAGCCAAAGTGTACCGGTACACGGGCATTTGTACCGGTACACATCTGCGTAGAGGCCAAACCCGAGAGCAGCTCTCTCGATTTCGCATTATTTTTACCGGTACACTTTCACTTTGTACCGGTACACTTCCAATACTTCTTAGACCATCGGTCTGCTTGCTGTACCGATACAACCATCAATGTTGTATCGGTACACCTTGCTCCAGAGGGCTGTTTTGGCTCCGACTCAACTCTATTTTGCGCCGGTCGATGCCAAAACCTTTCTAACCCCTTTTAAACTTATTTTTAACCTTTTTAACCCTTCCAACCTTGTTGGAATGTTAAATCGAACTTGTCCATCTATTCTTTCGCTTACTTTAGCCAATTGACCAAAGTCAAAAATAGCTTACCGAGGTTTCGATATGTTACACTCTCCACCCCTTAAAAGAATTTCATCCGTGAAATTTAAACCACACCTCAATTCAGCTCCTCGAGCAATTGAGGGTACCAATGCACTTTCTCACAAAGTGCATTATAGTCTCCGTTACTCTAGGTGGCAGCGCAAGTCAAACTCGATGACTCTACACGCTCCAACACCACTCACCACTTGGCATGCAAGAACTCTTCATTGCATTAGCCTTCCCTTCAGGGAATACACTCCAATTCGATCACCGGCATTGCATAAAAGCAACATTGGTGGTGCATCGACCAATTGCAAGTGCTCCAATCCTCAAACTCCACGTGGCTTGTTACTAGTTCAAGGCCTCACCAAGAGCACTTAACCTTCCAGTACCATATGCCACGGTCAATCTTGTATCACTATCGCTACGAGCTCACACGAATGCTTCGTTCGTGAATTTGAGCCAACCTCTCAATAACGTTGTCCGCTAAATCGCTTTCCTCGATTTCCGTAGGTGGGCCAAAAGCCACCAATACTACGCAGGCCTATCGCCTAAACCTGTCTCAACTACGTGTTGCATCCCTCGCTCACTAGCGTAGACCCAATCACAATTGGGCGAAATTCTTATTGGAAAATTCGCACACACTCCAACCAGGAGCAACTAAGACCCCAAACCACATCAAATTCTCGGGTTGGGTCACTACACACCTGGTGTATCATCGATCTCGTACTCTAACACGTGGCATTCCACGCTCCCGGGTCTAAGCTCGAACTATCGCCCTGACCAAAACTCTGTCCTACCAGTAGGTACTGAGCCGCTGTCACCCATAGCTGGCTGCGCCTGCCCAAAGGGCCCAGGCTTCACAGTCCACAAATGGTCCAGGCACGGGTCGTCCCCAAGCACTACCTGCCAAGGTCGTCCTATACGACATACTCTACCGAGTCACCCATACGCTACTATCGGCACCCAAGCACCTAGTGCAAGCCGTCAGCCCTACGAATGATCCATAGCCCACTTCACACTTAGCAATGCTATAATACTACTGCCAACTCACTCACTCAGCAAAATCAAACCCGAACTCTACAAACATCTACACTCGAGCGTCATACGCGTCCTACACTAAATCCAGCATAAGGCAACCTTGTCTATACACGCCGGCCTCAGAAGCACAGCTCACCCACCTCAATTCGAGGTAACACTAGGTCCACGTGCCCGTACTTGGCTACCAACCAATCGCCTTCTTAACAGCGGTTCTACTTTCGATGTCCGATCTACCGAAACGACATCTAAAACTCTTGAAATAGTCGGGTATCCTCATGCACCACAACTCAACTCTCACAATCTACTTTCCATTGCCTTGAGAGTCGCTTCACCACGAGTCCCATTTCCCGAGTCCCATTTCTCGTCCAAGAATCATTACTAGCCATTCGCTAGTAACACTTGGCCCTTTACCTGCCCTAGCAGGCTCCACACTTTCACCGCACAAGCATGCTCGGGTATCTACCTACCCGCCCACTCGGTCTCTACTATGCTAATGCATAAATAGTAGCAACTGACCATTCGATAAAATGCATGCTATGCAACACCTTTAACATCATGCAAAGGTATATGCTTGCTTTAACTAACTCATACCTGCCCTGGCATCGTAAGTAGCAGCAGGTTCCACCACTCGGGTCGCGTATCCATGGCCACCTGGCCCTCGCCGCGAACCCTCCGGTTGCATCATCCTAAACGGCCGCTCTCCCGACCATGCCACAGGTGGCACACCTGCAGACTGTCCCAGAGAGGAATTGGTCGTCGCCAATATCAAGGCCCGGCCACCACTTTGCAGACACTCGTCCTGCGTATGGCCCGGCAGCCCACACTTGAAGTACTTGCCCTCTCGCTGCCCACACTGTTGTGGGAAATGAGGGGTCCCACAAATGGCACATCTCGCCGAGGACCGAATGTAGTATGTCCCCGGAGCTCGAGATCGCGAGTGCGAACTCATCAAAGTCCGTTGGAAACTTGACTGACCACCGGATCCACTCGTTGGTCGTCCTTTCCCATTTTCCTTGCAATACGACTCGCGCTCATCCTGTATAAATGTGTTGCAATGTTCTATCCACAGGACCCGATCCAGGACTTCAGCAAAAGTCAGTAACTTAAGTATGAACATAGCCTTATAAAGGTTTGACCGAAGTCCACACACAAAGCAGTCGGCCTTATCCTTATCATCCCGTACCACGTTCGGGATACAATGCACAATACGAGAGAACTCCCGCTCGTATTGCCTGTCTGAGCGGTCTCCTTGCCACAACTTCCGGAACCTCTCCTGAAGCTTCCTTTTCTCACTGTCGGGAAAATAAGCCGAGAATAGCATTCCCCGAAACTCCTCCCAAGTCATAGGAGGGAGACTAGACGATCGATCCCGCCTGACGCCATTCCACCACACCTTCGTCGACTGTTTTAAGTAGTGCGCGGATAGGTGTACTTTATCTCGCTCCACGGTGTATAGATCCTCGAAAAGAGTTTCCATGAAATCAATCCACATCTCCATGATCCACGGATCTGCATCCTCTCCATCGAAGGTAGGCGAATCAAATTTCTTGAAAGCCATGAGGGCCGCCAAAGCTCGCTCCCTCTCCGCCTCCACCTCTAAATTGACAAGAGTCGGATCACCCGACCCCGACCGAAACATCTCTGTCGCAACCCCCGGCCGTTCTTGACGAGCCGCAGCTGGTGCTGTCACCAGCTGATCCACCGTTTCTTGGAGTCTTTTCATTCGCTCTTCCTGGCGCATTGCAGCCTCCTGCTGACGTTGCACCACTTCAGCTTGTTGCCTCATCACTCCCACGAGTGTAGCCAACTAATCATGAAGCTCTTGGCCTCCGCTCGCGTCTGTTTGCTCAGGGACACCACTTGTCCCCTCCCGAGCTGATCTAGACGAAGATCGCCTGTGCGGTGCCATTGTTTTCTGAAACATGACAACATGATTAGTTCTCGACCATCTTGTGTCGGACACGAGACCACTAATACCAGCTCAAGAGCCAATCAGGCGAAAGTCACGCAAGGGCATCTATTCTCATCACTAGGTTACATGTTGTCGTACGCCAACATGAACATCCTCGGCTGAAAATAAATCACACCTCGAATTTACCTCTAATATCCGTTTCAGTGGTTTACGACACAACCCAATCCATTAACCTTTCGCCGCAAGTCACCAGTGCTCATCACTCACGAGCCTTATTCTCCTATGGTTACTATCTTAGGGTCTCCTAGGTCTGCCTAAACCATTCCCATTCACTAATTTATACTCTGATACCATCTAATCTGTCACGCCCCGTGCCTCGCCAATTTGGTCGGGTTCAGGCACGCCGACAGACCGCCGAACGGACAGGATTTTTTCTGTACCGCAGACAGAGTCTTCCCTATACGTCCAAGGCGTCGTAATCAATACAATGTACAAAGTTCCAACCAGGAACACATTTCAATCAGAGATTGCATATGAAAGTATCAAAAACATAAAACAACTAAGTTACTACAATATTCTATTACATACATTTTACACCAAAATTTTCTCTTACATTCAACTTCCAAATACAATCAGAATTATTACAACTTGATACAAGTTTGCTCTTTGTCTTTAAACCCCTAAGCTAGACCACCTCAGGGTACTGCTATCTCTGGTCTCTGGGGTAGGGCGCTATCTACGGAGCTAAGCCCTTTCATCACGCCGCCGCGCCGTTCACGTGTGAACCTGTAACACCACAAAACAAGTGAGGTGAGAACCAACTCTATGGTTCCCAGTGGCTACGGCCACCCAAGGAAAAAGCTCAACCAATAGGTCCAAGGAGGCACTGCAATCATATTAGTCCAAATACATCCATAAATATATACTCCTCATGTAATTATGCAGCTAACAGATAACATGCCTCACAACATGTGATATGAAAATCATGCAATTCTATGCAACTATGCAACCAATCAGTAGATATATTGATTCTACATTCCATTATGCTAATTTAAGTTCATTTCATTTAGCTCTAAGGTTTTCACTACCTTAGGTTCACAATTCGAGTCGACTTGCTTCTAAGATCTCTATTACCTTAGCTCCTGCCATTTGTCTCTAGCTTTTAAGGTATCTACCACCTTAACCAAGCTAACCACCCGACTCGGCATCGAGTCAATCATCTGCGGATAATCCGCGCTCTGTTCGGCTCGAGGTGAAGGAACTCTCACATGCACCTCAACCAACCACAGCCCGCCGCGCTCCATGACCTAGCCACCCGGTGGCGAAATCGTCGCACACGCCACATCGATGGTCCAGGTCACCCGGCGGTATAGTCCACAAACCAGCTCAACCATCCGGCGGCAAAATCGTCGCACACGCCATGTCAATGGTTAGCCCCAGGCGGCGAAATCGTCGCACACACCCCACACCTCTCTCGTTGTGATCCATAAGCTTTGGAATTTCGGAATTCATTTCACACAACTCAAGGGTTGGTCTTAACCCTTTTGTGTCGACCTATCTGGATCTAATGTCCTCCCTTTGACTCTACGTTCAACATCTTTATCACATAACCTAGGTTGAGTTAACTCTAGGTTCAATCTCAACCTATGTTCTCTAACATTAGGTTTAATGCCATTCTCGTTTGACCTACGTTTATTAACACTAGGTTCAATATCACTCTTGTTCAACCTATGTCCCTGATGCTAGGTTCAATGCCACTCGATCTATTTGTATACATATGTCCACATGCCCATATCCTTTAACATAGTTTACTATAAGTCAACTTGCACTCACTTAGCATTCTTATCATGTCATCATTCATTTTCTTAGCATTAACCACATGCATGCATTTAGCATTTCTATATCATGTTTATCACGTATTCATTTAGCATTTCTTATATTAGCATTTCTATAACATGCACATTCTACTAGCATTAGTCAATGCATTTATCGAGCATTTCTATATCATGTCATTCATGCAATCATGGGTAGCCCAATATAGCATTCATTCTATGCATTCACATGTACTATCATTAGCTACCACTATATGCATCAATGATAAATACTCATCTTAGACATACAAGCGACCTAGTCGCTTCGGTAAACACAACTCACCTTGATTCGATCTCCGATTGCTCGTAGTCACTTGCAATCAGCCTCCCGTGGCACCCGTCATCCAGTTCAGCCCGAACTCTCGCGCGACCACCGGAACGGCCACCAATCCACGATCTAAAAATTTTAGGGCTATTCCTTGATGCCACTATGCTCCGGATCCGATCTCGTGATTTTTGGACGTCTAATTTACGTGCTGCTGCTATATGTACGAAAAATACTATTTCGTCAATAACTTTGCGTACACTCGTCGGATTGTCGAACCGAGTACACCAACGCGTTCGTTATACCCCCAATTAGGTTTACATAGGGTCAATTTATATTTAAACCCATCTATGACAAAAGCCTCAATTTTGGTGCCCCTATAATGTCATATAGCAAAATTTCTTCGATTGATCTTGGAGCAAAACAACAACAAGCTTAGAACCATCCAAGAGGCTCTCTGATACTATTTCCAACTCATTTGAACCAACCCTAGGGCATCTAGGGCTAACCCTAGGAGTTCACCATGAGAGGACTTTGAGAAACCATGGATTTCATGTATTTTCAAGTCTCCACAACGTTCTAATGCTTGCAAAAGATCAAAACACCAAGTCTTAGGGTAAAAATCTAAACCGTAGATGTATCCTTGCATGAGAGCTCACCTTAGCCCAAGCTCCTCCAAGTCCCACATTGTAGGAGAGCCTCCAAACCGTTCAAAAGCTCCAATCTCTACTTGATCTCCTCCAAATCCACCCCTTCTCCAACTTGGTGGACAGCTTCTAGAGAGAGAGAGGGAGAGAAAATGAGAGAGGGGAAGGTTTAGGGTTATTTGCTATGAAGGGAGAAGAGATGGGGTCAAATATGTTGTAACATTTGCAACTAAGCCCCCCAAACACCCTATTCCGTAATAGGTCAATCCCTGCTGCCAGAGCCAAAGTGTACCGGTACACGGGCATTTGTACCAGTACACATCTGCGCAGAGGCCAAATCCGAGAGCAGCTCTCTCAGTTTCGCAACATTTGTACCGGTAAACTTCCAATACTTCTCAGGCCCTCGGTCTGCTTGCTGTACCGATACAACCATCAATGTTGTACTGGTACACTTTGCTCCAGAGGGCTGTTTTGGCTCCGACTCGACTCTACTTTGCGCTGGTCGATGCCAAAACCTTTCTAATCCCTTTTAAACTTATTTTTAACCCTTCCAACCTTGTTGGATGTTAAATCGAACTTGTCCATCTATTCTTTCGCTTACTTTAGTCAATTAACCACAGTCCAAAATAACTTACCGAGGTTTCGATATGTTACACTCCACTTCCGGATATCACATGGCCTAAGAAGGTTACCTCCGAAAGCCAAAAATCGCACTTCTTTAGCTTGGCGTAAAGCTTCACTTCCGGAGTATTTGCAACACGGTTCTCAAATGTTCCTCATGTTCTTCCTTACTCCGCGAATAAACTAACACGTCGTCGATAAACACCACTACGCACTTATACAACAACGGTTGAAAGACCCGATTCATTAAGTCCATAAATGCTGCCAGGGCATTAGTAAGTCTAAACGGCATGACTGTAAACTCATAGTGGCTATACCGCGTACGATATGCCGTTTTGTGCACATCCTTCGGCCGGATCTTCAACTGGTGATATCCCGACTGAAGGTCTATTCTCGAATATACCCGCGACCCTTACAACTGGTCAAACAGGTTAGCCATTCTCAGCAACGGGTATTTGTTCTTGATCGTCACTTTATTCAACTCACGATAATCAACGCAAAGTAGAAGTGTGCCGTCATTTTTCTTCACGAATTACACCGGAGCTCCCTACGGTGACACGCTCGGCCTCACAAAGCCTTTATCGAGCAAGTCTTGCAATTCAGCCTTTAACTCCTTAAGCTCCACTAGTGTCATTCTATATGGAGCCTTCAAAACTGACGCCGCTCCGAGAATCAAGTCAATGACGAACTCGATCTCCCGACCTGGTGGCAATCCCGGTAACTTTGCCGGAAACACGTCCGAAAATTTACATGCTACTCGGACATTTCCAAGTTCTGGGTGCTCCTTTTGAGTCTCCACAATGGTCGCCAAATAGGCCATGCATCCACCTTTGATCATATTTCTCGCCCTCGCCGCCGATAAGGTCGCAGCGAAGCGCGAGCTCCTACACACACGATACACCAATTTCTCCTGATTAGGCTTACAAAAAGTGATCACCTTACTCTCACAGTCAATACTGGCATAGTATTTGGAGAGCCAATCGACTCCCAAGATTACATCGAAGCCCCACATCTGTTTTAGCACTAGCAAATCTGCCGGCATGACCTAATCGCCAATCTGAATCAGACAAGCTAGGCACTCCTCGTGAACACTAAACGAATGCTCAGGCGCACTAACCCACTAATAGTCTGGGTTATGCACCACTTCCATACCATGAGTCTTAGCAAACGATGCACTAATTAATGAATATGATGCACCCGTATCGAACAAAGCTCTAGCTCTAGTGCCATTAATCAAAATAATACCTGTCACGACGTCATCTAGTACGGCAGGCTGCTCCTCCACCTGAATGGCGAAAACCCTTCCACTCGGTGTTCGAGATCCCTCCGGCTAACGCGGTGCTTACGCGCGCCCAGCCCACATAGCAGGTGGCAATCCTGCGAGCTGTCGTGGAGCATACTGAGCCGAAGCAGTTGACGAGGCAGATGACGCGCCACCCGGGCAATCCCAACTCATGTGTCCCGCTTGGCGGCATCGAAAACACCACCCGTCATGCTGAGAATAATCACTGGGCTTATGATTCTCACCACAAATCACACATGGAAAGGAAGTCGTCTGACTCCTCGACTAGCTCCTGCCTCCCCGCCACTATGACCTTGGGTAACGAGGGGTCGCTTA
Source organism: Aechmea fasciata (assembly GCA_025177825.1). Classification (NCBI taxonomy): domain Eukaryota; kingdom Viridiplantae; phylum Streptophyta; class Magnoliopsida; order Poales; family Bromeliaceae; genus Aechmea; species Aechmea fasciata. The sequence goes on from CM045939.1 coordinate 10,160,136, forward strand.
GAACTCGACTGCCCCGTGGAACCACTAATCGCTCGTTTCTTAGACTTCTCCTTGTCCTTATCCTTTTCGAATGCCTCGCGCTCCTCGCGCGCAATGGTGTTGCTGCACTCCACCCATAACGCGCGATCCAACACATCCTCATAAGTCTTCAACCAGAATGCATGAATAACTTTGAATATTTTCGACCGCAACCCGTGCTCAAAGACCTCCGCTCCGTCTCGGTCGCCATGAACCATGCCCATCACACAATTCACCATGTGCGAGAATTCCTTTTCGTACTCCCGCACCGATCGACTTCCTTGCCTCAGCTTGCGAAAGTCCTTGATCTTTCGCTTATCGCTCTCGAAAAAGTACTCCATTAGTAGTAACTCCCGGAATGTCTCCCAAGTCATGGATGCAAGCTCCAATGGCCGGCTTTTCTTTACCCGCATCTACCATAACCGAGCCGACCCCTCGAAACAGTGAGCCGCCATGTGAACCTTATCCAGCTTGCGGGTGTAGATATCCTCGAATAACGCTTCCATCACAGTAAGCCACGCCTCCATCAACCACAGATCCTTAACATCACCGTCGAAAGTCGGAGGATTGAACTGCTTGAAGGCCATCAACACCGCCAACGACCGCTCATGCTCGGCCTCAAGCGCATCGGGAACCAGAGCTGAAGAACCCGAAGCTGTCGGAGGAACAGCCGCCACAGGTGCCGCCGCCACCGCAGGAGTAGGTGCTATAGGTGCGGGAGGGTCCTGAGGTACAGGTGTAGCCGCCGCAACCGCCTGCTAAGCCACCAGCTGATGGAACCTACTAATCTGTTCCCCTTGATGTCGCATAGCCCCGGCCAAAGCCGCTGCTTGGGCTCGCAACTCGCGCACACCGTCCGATCTAGACTGCTCAGGCGCCTCACTAGGCAATGCCGAAGCGGGTCCCGTTACACGTCGAGGTGGTGCCATCACGTCCCAAAACGTAGCACACACACTAGTACTCGACACACGCGACCATCACGCGTTCTAATTAACTACCAATCATGCGAAAGCAATCAAGTGTACTCATTTTCAACTCTCGGCATTATGTAGTCGGCCGCCCACATAATACTTCAAGGAGAAAAACAAATAAGCACTTGAATCCATCTCTAACTCCTTTTAGAGAAGTTCTAACAACAAACCCAATCGATTAGCTTCTGCATTACCCGAGTTCACGTTACTCGTTTCCTAAGTCCCTAAGGTCTCAAGTCAAGGTCTCAAGTCCTATGGTCCCTAAGTCCATCCTACACTTTTACTTTCACCACGCTCTGATACCACTATATCTGTCACGCCCCGGGACTGCCAATTTGGTCGGTTCGGGCACGTCGATAGACTCCGAACGGACAACACCTCTCCTGTCCGCTCAAGGCTCTATCAACATGTATAATACAAGCAAATCAAACAAAGAGATTGCAATTATACAAGGTTTGCTCGAGGACAAACAACAACTAAACCACAAGTGAAAGTACTATGTACTAAACTAAATCATACCATATACATGTCATTTGATTATATTTTAACCAAATACAAGTAAACTAAACATATTACATTCATTCTTTTCCATTCATTATTTACATCACATAGACATTCATCCAAAACATGTGATTTATATCTTTTCACATCTCTAGTTCAACATACAAAAGTTGAAACTATAACATAGGGTATGACTATACTCCGGTGGCCGCTAACTACGGCGCTAATCCCTTGCCTCGATCCTCCGCCACCTCTCTCGCGCATGGATCTGCAGGGTTAGTGGTGGTGTGAGAACTACAACGAAGTTCCCAGTGGGTTTGGCCGCCAACCTCGCCGACTTGTCCACTAGGTCTATTCAGGCATATGTATTTCAAGAAAAAGTAGATAGCAAACCAACTAATGCTACTAATACAATACCTGCAAAAAAGCTGTCAACAGATAGATAATCATGTATATGATAATTATGCATGCATGTGTTTCCTCATTCTCTTTGACCTTTACCCAATCATCCTAGGGTGCTCCTTGTTTACCCCAAACTCACAATCCAAATTCCCGTCTACCAGGGGAGGCACCTAGCTATACCACTCGAGGGAACAATGATGGGGCACTCTCCCCGTAGTGTCTACACTCCGAAGTACACCGCTTGAGGAGCTACCTACCTCAAGCCAAAGCCAATGTGAGTACGATCCAATCCTCAATTTGAGGACGTATAGCCACACTTGCCACATTCCACGATGCCACAATGCCAATGATAGGTTACTACCTTATGATTCATACCATTCACTAAGCCACAATAGGTTAAAACCTTGTTTAGCCATTCTCATGCGCAGTGCCAATTTCGTCACTAATGTCAATGTCACCTTAATTTGTTTACTATTATCATAGTCTCTTTCATATATTCACACACATATAGGATTTTCACATTCATAGTCCACATGATTCTATATTAATTTATATGTTCTCTAAGTATATAATTGAATCTCAATCAAGAATACACATCACACTACCCTATATGCATGAATGCTATAATATCAATATGCACAATAAAGGTAACACGGACATAGAAGGAAATTCAGTGATCTCGGATAGCACCCCCCACCTTGTAGGAATGCTAAGATACCACGATCCCAATTTCGTGATTTTTAGACACCTGTGCCGCGTGCTGCGGCAATCTGTACCAAAACAGGCATTTTCTTCAATTTCTTTGCATAGCTTCATCGGATTGCCGAACCGACTTCACAAGCGCGTGAGAAAACCTAGCAATTAGGTTTACATGGGATCAATTTAGATCAAACCCATACATATTGCAAAACCCCATTTTTGAGCCCGAAGATGCACTATTGTAAGAAAATCATCATATAACCACTTAATTCATGCAATAGTCATGCATTTAGCATCTAAGGATTCTACTAAATCCATTTCTAGGGCATACAAATCACTCCTTAGCAATCTACCATGAGAGAGGCTTAAGCTTACCTCTCAAGCTAGCTCCAATGGAGAGGAAGAAGATGAAGAAGAAAATGATCCACCTTCTTGATTCCTTCTCCACCAATCCTTCTCTTGATTCCTTCTCCACCAATCCTTCTCTTGATTCTACCTTCAAGAGAGAGAGATCCTTCCTTGGTTGCAAGTGTGAGGGGGTGGGAGAAGGAGAAGGTGTGTGCGTGTGTATGTACTGTGGGTGTGTGTTCGGTTGAAGGAGAAAAAGAAGGCAAATGCTTCTTTTATAATTAACACCCTCAAAACACTATTCACACTATCAGTTTAGCAGCTCAGGATCATATACCTTTCGCCGGCCCTTCTGAATATCCGTTCACACTAAAATTTGACAGTCATGCTCGGTTTTTGCTAAATAAACGGAATATATCTTAACTTTTCAGTTTGGACCATTCTTGGTCACCGAAAGCTGTACCGACAAAAAGTCTCTAACAGATAGCAGTCGAATTTTATTTTCCACCTTCCGGGAGTCAGAATGATACGAAACTTTAAATCTAGCCTCATAAAAATAATTCCGATATATTCTCAATTTTTCATAATTTTCTAACACTGCAAATTTTCTGCTAAAATAACAGTCCCGTTCCCTACAGAAAATTCTAGATCTCATGTTTTTATTCCGATTTCAGCACAAGTCATTTTCGACTTATATTTTGCTTCTTTAAGTCCAATAAAAATAGTATCTTACACTATTTTTTATTTACACTTACTTCTATATTAAAAATCCGATACATTACATGCCATTAATTAAAATGATATCTACAATGACGTCCTCTATCGTGGGTGCATCCTCTACCTCGGCCACATAGATACTCCAACTAGGCACTTGTCACGACCTTTCAAATTGTCGTGCCATGGGTGGTCGTTCTATTGGGACATGAGTAGGTGTAGCCCCAAGCTCTACCTCACTGAAGCTTGAGCGGAGGCTGATGATGGAGCTGGTGATGCACACCTACGGCACTTTGATTGAAAGTGCACTACAACAAAATATATTTTAGACAACGCTTTTTAAACGACGCTTTCTTCTAGCGTCTTTAATATTTAGTATTTGCCAACACTATGATTAAGCGTCGCTAATAAACATATTTTTATCAAATAATTATATAAATTTTCCGACTCTATATTAAAACGTCGGTATATTTATCTCGACATGTATATTTAACAACTCTTTACATGACGCTTTTACAAGCGTCGGGATTATTTTTGCCGACGCTTTAAAGCGTCGCTAAATATCATTTAAAGTGTCCTTAAATGCAAGATTTTTTATAGTGGTGGTCCGCCTGGATACACAGATAGCAATTGCCTCCATGCTGTTGGCATTGTGGAGGCACATGTGGTCCACCACAGATCACATGCTTGGTTGACGGCTGGCGATCATAGTCCCCCGAGAAAAAGATAAATCGTGCCCATGTGACTGGCTCCTAGGGTGCTTTGGCGGCCTCCTTTAGCTTATCCTGCTCCCTGTCTTGCCTGCTTGTCTATTTTCTTTCCTTCTGTTCATAACCTCATTTTCTTCTTTTCCTATCTCGGCGCCTTTCTTCAGAGTGCACGATACACAACCTTCTAGAAGGTTTAGAGGTTTGCTACCTACACAAAGTGGTAGATCAACTACCTCAAGCCTTAATCGAACATTCTTGCTTTTTCCTCATCATCCCTTATTACATGGTGTATGCAATTCACCAATCAAGAGAACTCTTTCTAGGACTTTGCGAGCGTCTTATTTCCTTGGCGAAGATTTCAAAGGTCCCGCTTTATTTTTCACTTCATGCTTTGTGGAAAATATGCCATGGAGAGTATTTTCTTGAACTTCCCCTATGTAAGCTACCAAATCTCAAGTAAGGTCATCTTGAATCTCCACCCACCATTGATATGTATCCTTCTCCGAGTGGTGGGTCACCAACCATACCCTCTTCCTCGGCACGAAAATGTCATGAAAAAGCTTCAATATGTATAGAACCCACTTATCCACTAACAAATGATTCGAGTTCTCCTCGTCAAACGTTCAAGGCTTGCATTCTTGAAACTCCTGCAAGCGAGTGAGTCGTCGCTCCCGCTTGGCTCCTATCACAGTGGTAGGTAGTACAGTCCTTGATGGTGCATCATGGACAGGTGGTGTCCCCCTGATCTCCTTTCTAAGCTCATCATTCATAGTCGGGTAGGATGACTTAGGTGGTGCTAATTGGTCCGATGCAGTTGCTCCCTCTATATTGTTCTGCATGCTACCGCATTGGTACTGGCAGAGGTGGATCATGACTCGCTCGTACCACTGTCTGTTGCTGGATAAGTAGTTCCTCTAGTTTTCTCATTTTCTCATCAGTGTGAAGCCTATTCTTGTTTGTCCAAAAATAAAATTTGAATTCAAGTATCACTTTGATATACTATTTTTTTCTTTTTCTGAAGGCTACTAATTAAATTGCACTTTTGCACTTCATATGAATTAACTTGCATTTTTTTGGTCCTTTTCTCTTTTTTTTCTTTTTTTCTTTCCTTCACAAATTTAGTTCTCTTTCCTTTATGTTTTGCCCTTTAAATTAACTTCGATCGCAACTAAATGCTCATTATAAAATAAATTAAATAAATATCATCTTACTCTCATATTTTTTTTTGAGAATAAGGTAGCATGCTACCCGCTTCATTCATTGAAAATATGAATTAGGCTACAGGAGTGAGGCAACTGGGCCTCGCGCAAAGCGGAAAAAAAAAAAAAAAAAAAAAGCTGCTACTACTACTAGCAAATAACCGACAGGAAATCTTTCCAAGAATCCACCACCTGCTTCGCCTTACAGGCAACTCTCAAAGGATCCAGCCCTATCGATTTGAAGATCAAGTTGTTTCTGCACTCCCAAACGACCCACCAACATGCCGCTAGTTCCGGGATCCAATTGTAAGTACCGTATGGGCCTTTCCTAACCACCCACCTGTCCCACACCGAAAGAACATCGCCTCCTAGATCCGCAGCCTGTACACCATCAACAGCCGTCACTAAGATAAATTTTACAAAGACGCAACTTGTGAACAAATGATCAACAGTCTCCTCTTCAGATCTACACAGTACGCACGCCGTGTCACCGAGCCACCCTCTTTTTTTAAGATTATCTGCCGTGAGGAGTCTTCTTTTGAGAACGAGCCAGCAAAAAAATTTTACTTTGAGAGGGATACGCAATCCCCATAACTTGTTAGCACGGCCATTCCATATACCTCCTTCACTCAGCGCCGAGTAGGTCGACTTTACCGTGAAACGCCCCCCAGGGCCCCAACGCCATAAGATCCGATCAGGGCCTTGATCCACCTTGAAAGTAGAGACTCGATTCATGAGTTCCGATGAGGTATGACGCAAGGCCGGAGTACTAACAGCGCCTTCACCCAAGATCTTACGCCAGTCCCAGCCATCGCTCCCCCAACACTCCGTGACTTTGGCGGTCATGCATCCCGACATGATGTATACCTCCGGAAAAGCCCCCTGCAGGGTCGTCTCCCCACACCATCGATCATGCCAAAAATCAGTAGAGCACCCGTTTCCCAGAGTAAAATTTATACCCCATTTGAAGATTTTAGCAAAGCTTAGGACTCATTTCCACCAATGTGAGTGAGGCTGAAATGATCGTCCTTCGTTCAGAGGTCTTCTTCTGCGGTAGTATATATCATGAATGAACTTATTCCACAGAAGCTGGGGTTCCGTGTGAAACTTCCACCACCATTTGGCTAGTAAAGCTTGATTCATAACGACTAAATCCAAAATGCCCAGCCCTCCTGCTTTCTTACTTTTACAAATGTTTTTCCACGCTATTAGGCAACCCTTACCTGTAGAGGTATCGCCTCCTTTCCAGAAGAAGTCCCTACGCATTGCCTCAATCCGTTTGATAACCCATTTAGGTGCCAAGAACGTGGCAGAAAGTATATGGGTAAATTTTTTAGGACCGCATTGACCAGGATAAACCTACCCCCTCTTGAAAGCAGTTTAGCCTGCCAACCATCAATTCTGCTTTGAACTTTGTGGATAACTCCCATCCAGTCTGCCTTGGAAGGGGCTCTACTAGACAGGGGCAAACCAAGATACTTGGTAGGGAGGCTGCCAACGCTGCACTCTAGTAAATCCGCAAGCCTTCTCGCTCTTCCCTCGATCTGCCCCGAATAGTGAAGTTCCGACTTCGCTTTATTAACCTTCATCCCGGATGCCCATTCAAAGAGCTGCCATAAGAACTTTAGATTTCTTAGGTATCTTTTCCTAGCCTCGCAGAAAAAAAATGTGCCATCCGCGAATTGGATAATAGTAACTCTGCTTGTGTCCTTAGGCCCAATGCCTTTGATAAGATTGTTAGCAATAGCCTCGTCCGTCATCCGGGCCATGCACTCTGCCACCAATAGGAAAAGGAATGGAGATAACGGGTCCCCTTACCTGACTCCTCTCCTTGTCTTAATCCAATTGGTAGGCTCGCCATTCACCAAGCCCGCCACTTTGGCTGAGCACACACAGAGCTTAATCCATCCGCACCACTTCTTGTTAAAACCCCACCAGTCTAAGATACGGAACAAGAAAGGCCAGCTAATCCTATCATACGCCTTTTCAAAATCTACTTTCACACCGACCCCCTCTACAGCATTCTTACATCCCCATCCCAATAATTCGGAGACAGTTACGAAAGCGTCGGATATATTCCTCCCCTTTAAGAAAGCAGACTGGTAAGGGGATATCAGGTCGTTCATAATCACCTCCATCCGATTGGTCAACACCTTCGACAGGATTTTTTGAATGCCATTCAGTAGACTTATGGGATGATAGTCATTCGCCCGCTGCGCACCCTCTTTTTTGGGTATAAGGCAGATAAATGAGTAGTCGATAGGATCTGTGGTCAGTCTCTCCTCGTACATCTCATGAAAAAGCTCCGCGATATCCCCTTTCAGAATGTCCCAGAAGGTTTGATAAAACCCTAAGGGGAACCCGTCTGGACCCGGGGCTTTGTCCTCTCCTAATTGGAAGACCGCTTGTTTAATTTCGTCGATGTTAAAAGGTTCAAATAGGCGAGCGTTAGCCAAATCCGATACACGGTTCGATGTGAATAGACCGCTCCAATCCCCGAAATCTGTTGGGGCCATCACATCCGGATTATAAAGCTCCTTAAATTTGAGAAAGAAGTAATTCTTAATTTCCTCATCAGTTCGAAACACTCCTTCATCATTGATTATACCAATCCCATTTGCTCGTTTCCTTCCATTAGCGACGGCATGAAAAAACTTAGTGTTGCAATCACCCTCCTAAAGCCAATGTTGTTTAGCGCGAACTTTCCACAGAGCAGTTTCGTCCGCAAGCACCCGCCGCAGATTTTCTTTTAGATGCTCCCTTTTCGCGTAAAGGTCCGGTATGAGCTCAGTAAATTCTTCCAGCTTATCTATTTCCTGAATTTCACCCGAAAGTTTGTGTTTAAGCCCTCGGATACTGTAGAACTCATTCGCGCACCACTCCCTGATTCTCTTTCTGCAGTGTCTCAACTTGGCCGCGAAGGTTAAAACAGTAGACTTCATCTGTTTACCCTCCGCCCACCAGCCCGGCAGTTTAGAAACAAAGTCCTCATGATTCAACCATGCTTTTTCAAAGCGAAAAATTTTCTTCTTCTTGGCCGACTCAGCCTCTTAGCAGATAATAGAATTGGACAATGATCCGAGGTTATTCTTGGGAGAGCCTCAACTTTAGTCAAAGGAAATTCCATTTCCCATTCTGCGGAGACTAGAAATCGATCGAGTTTAGCTAGCGTTGGGCACCTTTGCATGTTGGACCACGTGAAAGCTTGATTTACCATGGGTAAGTCAATCAGCGCTAGTTTAGAAATAAGATCGTTGAATAAGAATGTAGCTTTAGAACTCCAGTTCCTTCCTGTCCGCTCCTCCTGACTTCGAGTGCTATTAAAATCCCCACAGACAATCCACTTGCCTATGCAGCACTCTTTCAACTGCCGCACTTCCGAATAGAACTCTTCTTTACCATCCCACGTCGGCGGACCATATACATTCGTAACAAAAAACTTAACTCCACTCAAGACGTGCGACAGCAGTACGGTAATGGAAAACCTTCTTACAATAACTTCGCGGCAACTAAAAATACAGGAGCTCCAACAAGTGATAATACCTCCAGATACGCCAACGGACTCAACAAAAACACATTTGTCAAGGAAAGAACCCCCAAAAGTACGTAGAAAAGATCCAGATACATGACCGACCATGGACTCTTGTAGGCAGAGCACCAAATTCCTAAGCTTAGAGATAGATGCCCTAACGGCGCTATGTTTAGAGGGGTCGTTGAGGCCCCTAACGTTCCAGCTACAAATGCTAATCATAAGAAGAAACACAGACACCCAACCCCAAAAAAGAAACCAAAACGAGTGTCAACGATGCCAAGCCCAAAACCTCCTCACGCATAAAGCTTGGCAAACTCGGCGAAGCAAATCGCCTCAGCACTTCCCAAATCCACACCAAGAGCCCAGCCCTTACGAATGTATTTCTTGGCAAGACGATCAATCTGGCCGCTATCATCGCCTTCACGCATTCTAGCCTTCCTTGCCATCGCCCTGGAGATCATAGGGGACTTGTCCAATCCGGCTATATGCTCACTCGAGCGGAGGAGAGGTTGTGGCAGCGGATCCGCATGCAGAAGTGGAAGGGGGGATTGTAGCAGAGAGGCGGCAGCACCATAGGAACATCCTCCCTTGAGGGCTGATGTGCGGCCTGATGTAGAGTGTTGCCGCCTTCCTCCGCTCCCCAGGCCAAGCCGGAATCCGCCTGGGAAGTAGCCTGCAAAGCCCCGCCATCCTTGCTGCCACCTAACACCACGCCCTCCGCGCCCCAGACCAAACCATCTTCAACAGGGGGTTCGCCAACAGGATAGGCCCCCGAAAGGAGCCCGCGGGCCTGGATCAGATCTGGGCCGGCCCCTCTTAAAGCCTCTAGCCAGCCGAGGGCCCCGGGTGGAGAGGTCCACAGCTCCAGTCCATCACCCCTAGTCTTCAGAAACAGCACCCAAGAGCAAAGGTTTGGAGTTGGAGAAGAGGCCCAGCAAGCTATTCTCAAGACGGGCCGGGCCGAGCAAACGGATATGGCAACACATTCCCAGTGTAAAGCAAAGACCCACAGCCTACTAGGCTTGATAAGCAACTCCGATCCGCGAACCGAGGCCTCGTGTCGGGCCGACTTTAAGGCCTGGCTCGCCCAGGTCGCCACCAACGCATGCCTTGATGCCTCTTGAGTCACCTTCGGTTCGGAAATCGAAGTTTGACTAAGGGCCATAAAAACTAGGCCCCACCATCACCGAACTAGCACTCCTCGCCTCCCGAAATGAGCTCCCTGCCAGGGAGGGGGCAAAAGAGCTTTTCTTGACGAAGAAACAGGAAAACTAGAAGGCTTTTCCTGACGCCAACTCCCAAAAATCTTCTTCTTCATGCAATCCTCAGAAAACCCGCTTCTCAGGGGCTACCTCGAAACAGTCGCTCCCTTGGTCTCGAATCTCCCGCCAAACCTTTCCGTTGCAACCCAGTTCCGTGTGCCGTACGCCGGTCGTGCCCTCACCGCCGTGGCAAACTGGTGGGCCGCCATGAGAGGCCTCCAAGCCGTCATGCCTCCCGATCCCCTACGGGTCAGCGGTGGTTGCTCGGCCTCCTCAACTTCTCCGGTCTCGTTTTCCATCGCTTCATCCACATGCTCCTCCGGCCCATTGTCCTGACGCTCGCCCGCCGGCACTTGCGTTCCACCTTGATCGTTCCGTGGGGGCGCGGGTGGTGGCTCATCTCTCGCGCCCTCTACTCTTTCCCAGCTCTCTAGATGGACGATGATCGAGAAAAGCTCGTCGCCAAGAATCACCGACAGGTTCCGCGGAATAGCGCTAAGCGAATCAAATGCTATTTGGCAGCGGAAGGCACGAAAATCCGTCATTGCCTTGGTCGCTTCGTCCGCCTTGATGAACCAGCCAAAGCCGCTCACCAACGCCGCCACTCAAGCCACAGTCCATATCTCAAACGGCAAGTTGAATAACCGGATCCATGCCCTGAACCGTACACGGTAGGAACGGGCGTTATGGTAGTGGCCCCAGGGAAAGCACCTGAGCCAAAAACCGTTTAGAGTGAGCACCTCCCGTCTAGTCAGTACCGATGCCGGGACCCAATCCGGCAGAAAGACAACATAGTCCCGCTCCCGGCAGCGCGCGACCGAGAAATCATCGTTGTAACCCCCGAAACGGCTGGCCAAAGCACTCTTGATGGAGTTGATCGGATCCGGCCCGAGATTGGCAGGTTAGATCACATCTGCGAGCAGGGCGTTGTGACGCAATTCAACCCGCCTCAGATATTCCTCAGTGTACGGAACAAACACCTTCGTCAAGGGTATACGACCTCTGTGGTGAGCGCCCCTCTCCATATCAGTGACTTTTTCTGCAGGATGTCGTCGGCAGTTGGCAGCTCGGTGGCCTAGCTTCCAGCACTTGAGGCACCGGATCGGGTCGCGACACACCGCGACGTTGTGGTCACTCGCAAGGCACCTGAAGCACCTCTTGCCTTGGTTACGCCTCTTGCCTTGGTTACGGGGGGGAAGGACCCTCTGGCTGATGGAGGAAGAACGAGAGTGGAGATGATGAGAAGGCGCAAGTGGATGATAAATCGGCATACTCAACAGTGCCTCCTTATAGAATCCTGAAGCCGGCTTGGGGCAGTTAATACCCTCACCTTCCCTCCTGACCACTCCTCTGCTCCTTGGACCTCTGGGCATTACCCCATACTGACCGGGTTGATGATCATCACTCAATGCCAGCTTTCTCTCTCGGGGGGCACCATTACTAGTTGCAGCTTCGGTCACCCCATCGACATCATTACCACCTGGATCCTTTTGTAAAGCTACACCTACCTCGGCTGCCCCAGCACATCTCTTAAAGATCTTCTTCTTACCAGGATGATGTTCGTCAGTTAAGGCCACCCTTCTCTCTCGGGGAAAACCTTTGCCAGTTGCAGCTTCAGTCCCTTCTTCGACGTTACTACACCCCAGCACCTTGAGTAACTCTCCACCAATCTCATCCTCCCAAGGCAATCTCTTCAAGATCTTTTTCTTCTTCTCCTTCTCTACCCCCTTTGATACTCGGGCCAAAGCACTCCTTAGTAACTTCACCTGACAACCCAGCCTAGCCTCACCTCCCTCTACACCCAGCTCCGTCTCCCTCTCCCTCTCCCCTCTCATCCTCTCGAGTTGCACGACGTATTATTTTTTAGTAACCATGCATTGCACGGACACGTTTGATAGTATGTTTGTGTGTATATATAAGGAACTTTGGGTAAAAGAAAATTTGGAATGCTCTAACTCTCTCTAAAAATAAAAGAAAAAGAAGCAATCGCCGCATGAAATATTTTCTTTACTATTCTCTGAATAGATTTATTAAATTCAATCCAATTCGATCACTGGATAGTAACTCGATTCCGTGAACTCCTTTATTAACAGCAAGCTTACTTTGTTGCGATGATCACGGTAATAATGTGCGTGAGCTTTAGTATATGACGTTATGTAAAACTAGTGAAGGCCCGCGCTTCGCTGCGAGAGATTTACGCATTTTTAAAATATTTTGAACAAACTAATATATTTCTATATTTATGTTGTTATCATTTATTTTTAAAATTTTAAATTTAAATTTTTTAATTTTCAAATTTAATCTTAAATTTTTAACTTTAAAAAATTAAAGAGCTAAAAAAAATTTTATTTAAATAGAGAGAAATAAAAAATAATTTGAAAATTGAAGACAGCAGAGAGAGGAAAAAAAAATAAAAAGAGCATTGTTGTGCGCCGCCGCCGGCCCGCGCTCCAGCGTGTTCGCGCCACACCGCGGGCCGTCCCACGCTCCTGCATTTTTTATTCCATACATTAAGAGAAAACAATTAAAGAAAGAGACAAAAAAAATACAAAAAAATTTAAAAAAAAGGTTAATTTTACATTAAAAAAAATTATAAAAAATTTCACAGCTTTGTTTTTAAATTGTTTGGATACAAAACGTACTATTCTATAAGATATTTAGGAATTAAAATTTTAAAATTTAAAATTTTAAAATAATTTTTTCACATTTTCAAATTAAAAAATGTAAAATTTAAAATTACAAAATTAAAATTTAAAATTAAATTTTACAATTTGAAATTTAAATTTTGAAATTGGAAATTTATTTTTTCTTTTATAATTTAATTTAAATAAATTTATACTAATATTTAGGGTATGTTTGGTTGTCCGTAAGTGATAGGAAAAAAGTCACTTTTGAAAAAGTGCATCATCTCAGTATAGATACTCTTCTCAATAATAAAAGATAGAAAAAAGGATCTGTCTCTAGGAACATCACCTCATCAAAATCAGCAAAAATATAAGAATGCTCGGTCATAAACCAAACCTGCAAAAGAGTAGTAATTGTAAGTAATGTTGCCAGAGTACAAAGAACTATTGGTGACAGTGTATATCTCTGAATATGTTTCAAAATGAAGAAATTACCATAGCTAACAAACACTGCAGGCTTGCAGCCCTTAGAGGACTCTTCTGTTCCTCTCCTTGCTCACAGGCAAGCGTACACACTTTCTGAACCAAGTTTTCAATGTTTCGTGTGTATGTGTTGTCTACCTTTAAAAGCATCAGCAAGAGTCAGTGAAACAGAAATAGCCACATGATCAAAACAATCAGCAAAACACAACTAATAGCCACATGTTCGGCTTGATAACAGCTCGAATACATATATTTTATATTTATATAATTTATTTAATTTATATTTTTATATATAAATAAATAATTATATATAATATATATTTTTATTATTTATTTTTTAGTAAAATAAAAATATAAATGCGAGCTTAATTATAAAAAGACTCATTTATATGTAAAGTTTCAACTATTAGATCAAAATCTAATAGATAAGCTTTTATAAATTTACTTTTTATATATATTTAATCTAATTTTTTTTTATTTATTGTTCGTTGGCCAGCTCGTGAGCCAGCTCGTGTTCGAACACGAGATGAATTTTTCAGCTCGATACTTTAACGAGCCAGCTCGTGCCGAACACGAGCCGACCCCAGCTCACTCGTGTTCGGCTCGTTTACACCTAATACCAAGAGTCTGCAAGTTTCTTCGCGATGACAGCAGAAATTTTTTAAATTTGGACAGAACTAATGCTACAAAATAAGTTGATTTGCATTATGATAAATCGAAGAATTGTTACCTTTTTCAAAAGGTGAACATTGTATTAGTTTTTGTTTTCAAGCTAAAGCCGTACAAGCACACAATTAATAGCATATTAGTGTATAATTTTACTTTGGACTATCTTCAAAAGCTCAAGTGCATGCACACCTCCAAATTATAAGTGATTCCGAAGCTGGTATCTGCGCTGCACGGTTGGATCTAAACTGTTTATTTTTCAAGAAGTTCTTCAAAACTAAACCATTTTACCAAAATAACTAGTAACGAAATGTTTTTCAAGGGGGATTCATTAAATTTACAATCATTCGACTAAAATCAAAATCATGCTATAGAGTTAAAATCCAAGAAAAGTACAATTAATTCAGGGATGTGCTTCCAGATCTGCTATAGTTGGGGAGCGTCGATTCATTTTAGCCCTTCTCAGAAACTATCTTTAGACTGATAGATCCAAACTAAGGAGTTTACCCTACCATACCAAAAGGACAGGAATCAGCATGGACAAACTTACTGGTACTCAATATGATCACTAATTTGTAACACTAGTAGTATTACTGAATTATACCGGTCCAGTTGTTCTTCGAGTGTGTTGTACAAAGCGCAATAGCATCAACGAATGGCATGCAACAAAGAACAAAAGAATAAGATATAGTATGTATAGGGTAGTGGAGAAAGGTCCCTTAAAGTTCATACAACACTGAGCTTCTGGTCGTCCGCCGACTGCACTGCAACAATGGCAGGTGCCCCTGGCGACGGCGGCTCATCGAGGTGCAGCTGCACGTACTCATTCACCATCCCCCTCTTCTCCCTCCACATCACCTCCTTCCGCTCCACCTCTGCTCTCTCTGCCTTCTCCCTCGTTAGGGCGCCCACGTCTACAGCCGCCTTGGTGACCGCATTAAGCGCACTAGAGAACCACGAAGCCCCTGCTGCCACATAGCGATTCCCCATGATTGCGGAGCTCGCAACAGTAGCCCGCTCCTTGGCAGTGGCTAGTGCAGATCCCGCAATCCCAGACACTTGGAAGCGCTCGTCCACCTCAGCCACCTTGCCACTGACAAGGGCGGCACCAGTGCCGAGCTTCTCAGTCAGGCCAATCCTGCGGTCGATGGAGGCAACCGCGGCAGAGGCGGTGGAGAGGAACTGATGGCGCTCGTCGAAGGCCTTGGCACTCTCGAGTGCATCCTTGCTGAGGACATAACCCTTGGCCAGCATGCTGCTCACCATGTCCTCCGCCTTCCTCACTGCTGATTCTGCAGGTGTGGCTTTCGCACCCTTTTTTTACGGACCACCAAGAATACAAGGAAAATAAGTTTTATCGAATGTAATTGCTTTCATAAGCCCGTATTTTTAAGATAACAGAAAATAAGTATATTTCCTGATATAAGAAAAAGGTAACTACAAGCACCTATTTCTCATTGGATACATAATATTATTATATTATCACAGTGCTGCTCGAAGAGTTCATGGTCTTGGAGAAACTAATGGTTCAAATCACTAGGCACGTTACTTCCTACCTATTAGAGTTAACCAAATGCAATATAAGTTATGCTCAGAATACGTAATATAGGTTAGAATGTGTAGAGATCATCTTAACTACATAATAATTCGAAATCAACCCCCAATTTTTATTTTAATTGACATCCCTCGACATCAAACAGTTAGGTTTAAATGATTTGCATATGTTGAATTAGGATTCTATTGGATCCAACAATGATTATGTTGAATTTTAAAGGCCTCGAATGATTATCAGAATGTGGAATTGCAAGCCCCGTTAACAGCTAACTACTCATACTCATAGTGATGAGCCTTTAAATTTAACAAAATTCTCGATTCAACTGATAAAAATAATTAAAATAAAAATTAGTAGTTGAGAGCATCACTACAAAAAACAAAGTTGGGGAGTCTATTTCAAAATGGCCAGAAGTTGAAACCCATGAAGCTACCTCTTTTTTCTTCCCCCAAAGGTGAAGATACCTCGAATTTGAAAATAAGGCAAGATACCTCGAATTTGAAAATAAGGCTCAATAAATGCATAAATAATATAGTACTTGGATGTGTAGTTGTGCTAAAACTCATTATGAGAAATAATTATCTCAAATACGATCTGGTTGTAAAACACTAGAAATACATGGAGTTCCATTTTATAGTAATCTGCTGTTAACTTTATCGGCAACCAAGCATATGCTTGTCCAGCACATCTCAGAGAATTTGAGCTATACATATGGTTAAACTGATACATAAAAAAAATAAAAAAGAAGAAAAAAAGCAGGCCTAAAAATGGGAGAAATTAACCAACTGCTAACTTTTCTTAATACAAATATATGTAACAGTAGCCAGTAAAATCATTAATGAAGAAAGAAATAAAAGGTCAGTAGCTACCGATATTTGCATGTAGGCTTCAAGAGGCAACTGGTAATTCTCTGCCGCTGTGACAATGACAGCACGATCAGCTATGGTTGCTCCCTGGATTCACATGAAACAGAAAATCATCATAATTTATATATTTCCAGCTTCAAACATTGAAAAGATGGAGGGATGAAGCAATATGATTAATCCTGAAGAGAGACGGAAAGAAAGAAGCAATTTGTATAGTGAGACTGACGAAAACTTACTGAGAGAAGCCCTGCTGTTTCTGCTCCCTGCGCGTCCTTGAAAGTGACATAAGCGAGTTTGGTCACATCTGACTCGCTGCTAAAAGTGAAAGAAAAAAAAAAAAACTTCTTTTCAGAAGCAAATTCACCAATAGATGTAACACAAAATGATGAAAAAAGAAAGAAGAATAACCTTTGCATCTCAAGATATTGGATATCCCCAGAGAAGGAAAAGAACTCCCGTATATCCCGCTCAGAAGCTGCCAGGGAAATATTACTAATCTTCACTGTCTTTACCTGCAGGACAGAGAGGACACAACCGAATTATCTAATAGAAAAATTAAATTAGGGTAAAGTGTACAAGGAAATCCCAGAACTTTTGATGAATTGCAAATTGGTCCTATTATTGTGTAAACAAAGTAACTACTATATTTATTTAATTTCTACAAAAGTCATAGTAAAGTATGTTTACTAACCAATTTTCCGTCTCTCGCTATTCTTTGTGCAAACAGTTCCGAGCAAATGCATGTGATTTTGGATGGAAAATGCATCCATGGAAGACATTGTAAGAGATTAGCAAAGTTCAAGGATAAAGTTATTTCAGGTGAAGATTAGGGACCAAATCACAATTTGTCCAAAAGGCTTAATGACTATTCCAAGATTCTACCTAAATAACTATACAGTAAACAAAATGTAAAGTAGTGCTCTGACATTCCAGCAGTTGAAAAAAGAAAAGCATTAACAGAACAGTCCTCATATGCACAGTGAAATTAAAATTTGTTCAGGAAATAACCACGATCCAACAAAGAGAGTCATTATTGCTGCATTTTATAAGAAACAGCCAGAACATACCACTTAATGTACTTAAATTTAGTTTAGTGATTTCCATCATCTAAAGAAACAAGGTAATATATTATATTGCGGACAATAATATAAAGAACAATTCACAATTTAAAATAACAGCCATATAAGGAACTTAATAAGAACTCTCACATTGGGGTGAGAGCTTGTCCCATTTGTGGTGATGACCACTTGAGGATCCATTGCCATCTGCGGATAGCCCTGTTCCAATGTAACCTGCAGCAGAACAAGTTCATATGTAAAGAAAAAGGAAGAAAAGGAAATATAATTCAAAGAACTATGTGTTGGAGAACTGACTATAAGTCTCACAAGTTTTGGTAATTTTCAAAATGTAGCATTGAAGAAAGCAAAATAGGTTAAATAGCATGTCTCCTTTATTTATCAAAACATAGAGAAGTTAAAATTCTAATTTGCACTCCCTTTTGGCAAGGATACCAAAGCAATGCATTTGTCAATTTTCAGATTTTATAAATAAAATGGAAAGCTCCAGTTACAGATCAAGAAACAGAGCTAGTTCAACTCATCCTCCTGTTCATGCAACAATGTACAAACGCAGTTTGAATGCAAGGGCATGAAAATATTTCTGTTGAACACCCCAAAACACATCTTTGTATTTCAACTAAGGCATTTTATAGCACCACTGTGGAGAGCTCAGCTTGACCTAAATTTAGAAGCATGATATGTGCTAGTACCTGAACATGCCTATAAGTAAATAACTTCGAAAGAAATGGGATTCCTCAAGGAAATTTGCCTGCTGCACTCGGTGACAAATGAGATAAAGCACTCCTTCAAAGTGGCAAAGATAGATTTTGCATCATTAGCTCATTTTCCATTCGACATCTTAAATCTGATAGTGCAAGAAAAACAGATCTAGCTAGGCAGCACTTGGGTCTAGATGGCCAGGTTCAGTTACTACCTTTTCATTAAAAATGTCAAGTAACACACCAGCAGTTTCGTAGTGCACCTAAAAGCAGCAAGTCCAGTGGAACTTCAGCTGTTAAGGACCAGTTACGAGGAAGCCCATTTAGCTTCTCTTGCTTAATGCATGGCTTCTGCTTCTCCGGTAGAGAGGCTATTTCAGAAGCTAGCCCCAATAGAACACTTATTCACAATATTAGAATTCGGTAAAACTAAAGCAGTTGAAAAATCTGAAACAGTAACTATTCCCTAGTTGTCACCAATCAGCATTGACAGCTAATGTTACTCATGCAGGCAAATATGGCTTTATAAATTGTATTGTCCTTTTCTCTCAACTGCATCTGTGCCTAATCGTTTATTTTACAACCCAAAATCCTACTAAGAGATTTTATTTAGCTTTGTTGTATAATTATGCTTTCAATCTTCTGATATCGCCTGCTAGACAAATACTTTAGTGATTTTGTAAAGAGAAATCAAGTCTATGACATCTGTTTTTAACTTATTTTACTTGCCTGTAACTGCTCAATCGCTCTAGGTAATAGAAGGTACAAACATCACCAGGTAAGTATTTGCTTATCTGGTTAATGTCAGTGGCTGAAATAGCGGATAGCCAAGATTAAGTGCAACTGTGCAAGTAGGAATCCAAGTGTATACTTAAGAGGACATTTGACAAAGAGCTAAAGCAGCCAAAAAGTCTGACACTAATGAGCAATTAATGTGGAGATTACTCCAGTTTACATTTAGCCTCTCAATATACTATAGCTTTTGAGCATTCTATGGGAAGGCAAGAACTTGGTTTGGGAAAATTAGTCCAACTAGCCAGTGACATAATTTCGTTCTATAGCCCTGACACAAATGGATGTCAAAATTTGACACATAGGAAATTCCATGGATGCTAAGACAAACTGAGCTCATTAAATATGTGAAGCACTTTAGTAGTCTAGAGAAATTTTTACTCCCCTTATATTTGAAATTACTAACATGAAATCACCCGGTATTAGTTTCACTGACTTTTCAAGTTAATCAATAAGTGATCTCTGCACCCACATCATAATATATGCCGGTTAGGATACAGTTTGTGAAGATAACTAGTAAGCACTTCATAGCTTCATAGATGTTTTTACTGAATTACTGCCATATGTTGCCATGACTTCTGAAGCTTGTTTACTAATATGTGAATTGTTTCTGCAGAAAATAGTTGAAGGCCCTTTTTATTCTTTTTTATACCAAAATCCAGCATCATCTAGTGAGTATTCGTTTCATCATGCATTTCAAATAACTCCAAAGAAATAACTCCAAAGAAATGACCAACAAAATTAATAACACCTGTTTCATCAAAAAAGGGTACGGAAACAGGTTTTCTCACCAATTTTTACTTGTAAAACAATGTGCAATAGAAAATGCACAGTAAACATCATGATATATATGGGCATATGTGTCAAACAATAGGATTTAAGTAGAAAAAGGAAATGTGTATATTTTGCATTAGCTTAAATATGCCTTCAATAGCATTGGCACAATGTCAGAAAATGAGCTGATGATCTATTTGTCGGGCATATAATGCAGGAAGAGATAAAACATTTTTTCCCTTGTCCTTTAAGGAAAAGAAGACAAACTTCTGAATAAAATTTTAAGTTCCTCCAACTTAGTGGAAAAGTGCGCGTAGTTTCCTTCATGTCCTTAAATTTTTTGTACGAAAGGGTTTACACAGTCAACAACTGTTCGTGGAATGAATGACATTCTAGATATATGACACGACAGCAGAATAGTAATGACTTCTAACCATGAAAATATGCTTACTCACTCTAGATAGAAAATTGAATCGTTCGAACAAATAACACTAAGTAATATACTCTCATGATTTTTTGTGTGATGTGTAGGAAATAATGTTACCAAACTTTGTCAAAAGCCTGAAGGCCAACACCTGTGCTAATAGTGCCGCCTTGACGAATGGCGCCCCTATATATCATGGGCTTGTAGCACAAATGATATAGCAAAATCGACAACAGGTAGTGCATATAACAGGACAATTATTAGGGATGAAAATGGGTAGGATACTACCCGATCAAACCCAATTTCAAATCTGAAGATATTGGATTGCGATTTCATTATGCAACTCGGGTTCGGCTACAGATGCGGGTCTCGAGTTAGAATTTTCTTTTCTGGAAATTCTTGTCATATTTGGACTCCTATATCGGACTATCTAAATCCAAAACTAATGTTAATATATTTACAATATGCAACATTTCTACTGAATACATTTTCGACAATATTTTCTTGGAATTATCAATTGTCTCTATGTTTTTTTTTTTCTTATATTTTATAAATTGTAGGAGGCCTAAATATATTGCAGATATTTTTTCGCTTTCGGTTTTATATATTCATTAAACATCCAATTTATATCGGTATTCATTTAATATCTTACCCAAATCAGAATCTATTTTTACTGGATATGGGTTTGAATTTTAGTATCCAAGCAATATCCAAATTTGAATTCAGATCCAACATAAAAATGTGGATATGGATATGAATTGAGCACTATCTGATCCATATCCGTCCGTTCTGTAACAATTATTGACGGACTAGTCAGGTCGCTATGAAAAAGTCCATCAAGCTGAATATTCCATGCACTTTTGAGAGAAAATGACGATTCTTCTTTCCTCTCGCTCTTTTGATTTTTCTCCACACCTACAGCTGACATTGATTGATAGAAGGCAAATATTTATTAAGCAATGCTTGTATAAATATAATGGATTTTATTTCACATTAAGACCAAAACTCTGCAGTTCTTCCGCCAAATAGGGCTGTCAACAAGTCGAACACGAGCATGGGTTTGAGTTTATTATACTCTTGCACAGTCATAAGGGATTAGCTTTAAACACTATTCATGGGTTTAAGTTTAATGCTATAGAACCCCTGGAAAACCCAAAAGTGCTTTCAAGCTCAACTCCTGCGACGCCTAAAAATGGTGGTGGGGAACTCCATCATTTTGTATTATCACAACAACTAAGCCCCAAAGTGCTTTTGGGTTTATTGGATACTCTTACGCATCAAATTGATTGCATTTCAAGAAAAAAATAAAAAGAAATCTGTAATTTATTAGTAAGCTCAAAGCTATCTGTTGTTAATTGTGATTATCCAATCATGGTATTTAGAATCTCCAGTCCACAATGTCATGAGAAACATTACTAGAAACTTAATAATCTTCAAAACCTAATCACTGCAGAACAAAAGCGACTTCAAGCAAAGGAGGAAAAAATAAAAATAAAAAGAGCCATTAAATACCAAATAACCCTAAAAATGAAATCAGAAGACCATTCATCCTATAAATCATTCAATTAAAGAACCGGATTCGGATCTAACAATCAAAAACCCTAAATTAAACAAAAATTCTAAAATAAATACGTAAAAAATCGCACAATTCACCTCTCGTCTACTTCCTAACCCTAGAACACTACAATCATCCACGGAACAAGAAGTCGAAGCAAAAGCGATGGAAAAAAAGGACAAATCTAGCTCTAAACTCACCGCCATTGCGAAATTCTAGAAGAGAATCCACGGAGCACGACGAGATCGATCGCGAAACGCACCGATGGAGCTTCGAATTCGAACCAAAACGGCGAGAATTGGTAGGAGGAGGAGGGGATGGGGAGTGAGGGAGGAAACGAGGATGGGGAATAGGGATGATTGGGGATTTTGGTTACGGTAACCAACGCTACATTATTATTAATTAATTATATATATATATATATATATATATATATATAGCCATAGCCAGCGGGAAAATGGTATTAGTCGTTGGATGGGGAGAGGGAGTTCAAACGCTGTTTTCAAAGCTCGCGAGGTAGAGGAGGAATCTTTTTGTTCCTGGGGTCGCACGTGCGGTGCACGTCCCTGGAATGTAATTGGCAGACAGCCGACGCATTAGGAAGGTTTGTTACTCTGTTTTTTCGTGGGTTCTCGTGTTTTAACCAATGCTATTATTATATTTAAAAATAGAATATATTTATAGACCTAGGCTGGTATACTATAGCACCAAGCATTTTGTGTTATTAAATTTTTCGTCCTTGGATGAAAAAATGAACGGTTAGGACGATGTGGGCCTCTTAGGATTGAGTAAGTTATTCGTTTAATAGTATAATCTAATGAGTGAAAATAATCAAAAGATTAAATCTAACGGTGGAAAACTTGATAGCACCAGACACTTGGTGCTATCGATAGTATCCTAGCCGGACTCTATATATATATATATATAGTGGAGCTAGAATACTTCTAAAAGCACCAAGTGGGTGGTGCTTTAGTAGTTTTAGCCCTTGGATGGAGAGATGTGAGGTTGAGATGATGGTGGTAGGTGGTGGTAGGTGGAATAGTGTTTAATCCAAAAGATATTAGTAAGTGGGATGTAGATCCAAGGGCTAGAAACTTAGAAGCACCCAGTGGATGATGCTTCTAAAAGTATCCTAGCTCAACTCTCTCTCTCTCTCTCTCTCTCTCTCTCTCTCTCTCTCTCTATATATATATATATATATATATATATATATATATATATATATATATATATATGAATACTATCGGTAGCACAAACGGGCTCCGTTGCCATCCATTTGTTTTCGATGATGGAGCCTCCAAATCGACGATCGGTACCGTTGAAAATGATCTATACTACTTGAAGTATCTAGAAATCAAATTTAATGCTTTTCCGATATTGTTCTATTGTTCATCAAGTGAGCGTAAAAATGAACAGCTAAAAATGAATATCCTCTAAAAAGTGATGATAGAAATTTTGTAATCAAGATTGACTGTCACGCCCCGAGACCCACATCTTTGGTCGGATTCGAGCGCACCGAAAGACTGCCGAACGGACAAAGTTTTTCCTGTACGTCCAAGGCGTCGCAACTATACAATACAAAAGGTTCCAACCAGGAATAGGTTTAATAATGAATTGCATAAGAAGGATACAAAAAACATAACTGCTAAGCTATTACAAGCATTCAACTCATTACCACACATTTACATTCGTTTTTCATTCAACTTCCAAATACAATCACTTTGTACTCAATTTTTCATAGTGGATTATTCCGTGTAATCGGTCCCGTGGGTTTTTTATCCCGAGTTGGAGTTTTCCCACATAAAATCTTAGTGTGTTGGTTTTAATTTTCCACACATGATTTTTATTTTTCATCGAAATTTTTAATTCATAACTTGCATCCTTTAGCTCCCGAAAGCTCCTATCACAATCGTCGCTCCAAATAAACTTCTCTCCTTTGTGCTTAAGGCGCGTTAATGGAGTAGTAATTTTAGCAAACCCCCTCCACGAACCCCCGATAGTAAACCGCAAGACCAAGAAAGCTGCGAATCTCCGCGACAGTCGTCGGGCGAGGTCAATCTTTAATCGCATCAACTTTCCTCGAGTCAATGGATACACCACCCTCGGAAATCACATGGCCTAAGAAGACGACCTCACGAAGCCAAAAGTCGCACTTCCTTAGCTTGGCATAAGCTTCTTCTCTCGGAGAATTTGCATCACGATTCTCAAATGCTCCTCGTGTTCCTCATCGCTTCGAGAATAGATTAATATGTCGTTTATGAACACCACGACACATCGATCCAACAACGGCTTGAAGACCCGATTCATTAGGTCCATAAATGCTGTAGGGGCATTTGTAAGCCTAAACGGCATAATCTTAAATTCATAGTGACCATAACAGGTTCGAAACGCCGTTTTGTGCACATCCTCCGGCTTGATCTTCAATTGGTGATTACCCGACTAAAGATCAATCTTCGAATATACCCTCGACTCTTACAATTGATCGAATAAATCATCAATCTGAGGCAACGGGTATTTATTCTTTATCGTCACCTTGTTCAGCTCACGATAGTCAACGCAAAGCCGAAGCGTTCCATCCTTTTTCTTTGCAAATAGCACCGGAGCTCTCCAAGGTGACACACTAGGCTTCACAAAGCCTTTGTCAAGGAGATCTTGCAACTGAGCTTTTAACTCTTTTAGCTCAGCCGATGCAATTTTATACGGAGCCTTCAAAATTGGAGCCGTCTCGGGAACCAAGTCAATGACAAACTCGATCTCCGGGTCCGGTGGCAATCCCAGCAACTCTGTGGGGAACACATCTGGAAACTCGCGAACTACAGAAATATCTCCAAGTACCAGAAGCTCCTTTTGAGTCTGTACCACTGTCGCCAAGTAGGCTACACATCTACTATTAATCAACTTCCTCACTCTCGACGTCGACACCGTCATAGTAAAGAGCGAGCTTCTACATGCCTGATAAACTACCTCCTCTTGACTGGGCTCATGAAAAGTGATTAACTTGCTTTCGCAATCAATGGTAGCATAAATATTTCGAGAGCCAATCCATCCCAAGGATTAAGTCGAAGCCTTTCATACGGCTCAACACAAGCAAATCCACTGGCATAATCCAATCGCCAACTTGCAATGGACAAGCCGCACATTCCTCCTTGACACTAAAAGTGTGCTCGGGTGCATACACCCACCAAGCATCCGCACTATCCGAAATCTCGATACTATGAGTTTTAGCAAATGATATACTAATAAATGAGTTCGATGCGCTCGTGTCAAATAATACTTTAGATATGGTTTCATTAATTAAAACAATACTTGCCATGACATCGTCGACCATGGCAAGGTCCTCTACCTGAGCAGAGATACGACCACTCTGCGCCGATCGGGATACCTCAGGCTGACGCGGAAAAGATGGGCGTCCAGCAGACATAGCAGGTGGCAGTCCCGCAAGCTGTCTCAGAGTCGACTGAACTAATGCAGCTGATGGGGCAGGCGATGCTCCACTTGGGCACTCCCGACTCAGGTGTTTGGCCTGGCCACACCTATAGCACATCCCCTCACGCTATGAACAACTCGTCGATCGATGATCTCCGCCACAAATAACACACCGAAAAGGTACCCAGTTTTTAGTATTGCGTATTGCATATCGGTACCCAGTTTTTAATAACACACCAAACGGATTCTCTCTTTTTGTATTGCGTATCGGTTGTCACGCCCCGGGTTGCACATTCACCGGGCACGCCGACAAATCCGCCGTATACAAAAGAATTTCCTCTGTATACGAAGTGTAGCTGTACCTGTATAACATACAATGCTACAAGCAGTAGCATAGAGCTGAAGTAAACTATAAACACGCAGGTAGGAAAAATAAACTTTATATACATACAATCGCAGATACAAAAGAACACTACTCGCTCCAGCGAGTTCAACTGTATGTACAAAAGAGCAACCCAAAAAGTCACTACCTGCAGTAGAGGAAGACGGCTAACTCAGCACCAGTCGGGAAGGGCTCTAACTCGCGGCGCCCTTGCCACGGTCCACCTCAGAGGGAGCAGCAGCCGACACCGAAGGCCCTGCAACAAGGGTGGAGGAGAAGGGGCGTGAGAACTACTGTAAAAACAGGTAGTCCTCAGTGGGTGCCGCCCTAAACAACATCGGTCCACCCACTAAGTCTACAGGGTAAACAGGAAAGTAGAAAGAGAAGCTGGAACCACTCTACAGCTATAAGTCACAATTCTGTAAGCTCGAACACTAACAACCTGTAGTACCAACCAAAACCTGACCCAATTTCACCAGGGACTGTGATACACCCGTCCCGCTTGTCGAAGCAACACTACAACTACTACTAGGTAGCTAGCGGAGAGCGAGTCCAAAACGAGGACGTAGCGACACCAACGCAAAAGCACTAAGCCAGACTCCGGAGCGGCACTCGTGGGCGCGAACCAACCGAGTATGCAAGCGTATCTTTGTCGAGCTCAATCTGGCTCTCACAGGCATAGTCAAGTAACTGTGTCTAACCACTAACACACCACGTGCCCCTGGCACACACACTGTAACCGAACAGTAAACTGGGCCCACCGTCAGCCCCCGACGGTCCCCGACAACTCTACAGAACTAAGCTCGGCATTCACAGCGCAAGCGTCAAACAAACTACACTACTCTGAGTATCCGTCGCACTCCCCCGGCGACGATACGACACAACACGGCTCCTAGAGCTAAATCTGGTAGTGTAACATATAACGATCAATCGTAGTTTTCTCCTAAGTCAAGTCCAAGTCCAAACATGTATAAACTACTACTTATAGTCATGCTCCAAAATTCAGATTTTAACATGCTGAAATTCATGAATTCGAGTCGAGGATATATCGATGAAACGAACTATACATGTTGACTACTTTACTTAGGAGTAACAGATGAATGCCCACCTCGATAGCAATCCCTTGGCAGCAAGGGTGTCCTAGATCCTACTCGATCTCCCCCGCTGGTCTGCCGAGGTCCGAAAAAATCCTGCTGCGAAGAAGAAAACCCAACGTCACACAATTCCCAAAATCTGCTTAAAAACAGCGGCTCAGTAAAGCTTAATTCCGACTAAGATAACCTTTTTCAATCTCAGCAAGTAAGGGCTCTGTAGCTTCGTCTCGAAGTCACGAATCCAATGGCCCAAGTTTCGTCGAATTCCGCCTCTCCTACGCTGAGTACGGCCCAAAACACCGACGGTCGACGCTGGAAAACTTCGAAACAGCACTGCAGGTTAGCTCTGTAAACAGCGGCTCAGTAAAACAGACTTTCGACTGGGCTAACCTGCTTCAAAAATTGCAAATTTGGTCTCAAATTCTTCGTCTTGAAGTCACGGATCCAACGCCCCAGATTTCGTCGCGTTTCGACACTCCTACACAGAGCACTAGTCAAAACTCCGCGGGTCGACGCTGCAGTCAGCAGCAGCTCGAAAATCTGATTTAAGGAAAACAGCAAGGGAGTAAATCATGATTTTGAGTAAGCAAATCTTCTTCAAAAATTCCAAGTAATTGCTCTCTGGATTCCTCTCGTCGTCCCTGTTCCAACGAGTCAAGTCTCAGCGAAATCCGCCACTCCTACGTCGCGTACGGCCCGAAATACGGCGAGTCGACGTCGATTTCTGCAGCAGTCCGAACTTAGCTCGAAAATAGTTGAAGTTGAAGCAATGGAGGTGTTCTAGATGGATCACTCACCTCTGGGAACACGCTGGAACCTTCGTAGTATCAACGACGTCGAAATCCTGTACTCGCCCGGCTCCCTCGCAGCCACACGATGTCGAAAACGTCCTCAAACGGCTTCGCGACGCGTCGTCGGCGAAACCGCACCACCCGAGCTTCCTCCACACCAACCGGTCACTAGAGGGAGAAGGAGAAGAAAATGGAGCTGAAGAAGGAGTTGTGAAGACTCCCCTCTCTCTCCTAACGTGTTATGTAGCTGGGGGGAGTGGGTGATAAAAACAAACTGGCAAAAGACTAATCTGCCCTCAGCTCACCTACCACCCTGTACCGGTATACGGGCACCGGTACCGGTACAGATGGGTCAACCTGAGAGCATACTGCGCGACTCCATACCGGTATAATCCTGGTGGCTATACCGGTATAGCCATCACTCCCATACCGGTACAGCACCAAATTTGTACCGGTACAGCTCACTGAAAATCTACTATTTCGCAGATTTTCAGGATTCTAGCTGCTCTCGCGTTCCCACAAGGCCCGTTTGGCGTCCCGTTGGCGCCAACGCGCCCCGGACTTGTCCCGACGCTCGCCTGAGTCGTCGACAAGCCTCTACAGGAAAAATCCAGGTCACTACATCGGTACCCAGTTTTTAGTACTAGTACTCAATACAAAATGTACACTTTGACAGATTTTCCTTTCGGAGTCCATTTTTGCGCCCAGTTTGGGCCAAAGACACTCGACTACTTTCCAAACTTTGTCGGAACTACTTTAATATCTTTTTAAGCTAGTTCCCACCTTTCCCACTAGATCTAATCAGGCATAAGTAAGAAAGAATAGACGATAACCGGAGCTGTGGTTAGCCTTTCCTTCAACTCCTATAGGGTTATTATTATGTTTGTACTTTTAATTCCTAGCTTGCATGCTTCCTAAGGTAGGGTTAGACAACTTGGGTCGAGAACTCGGATCATTGGACGCATGAGGATTGGGTTGTTCGACATCGAGCCATATAATTACAGTGAACTAGAATGTAAACTTTTAGAAAATATTGTGGAACATTGGTGACAGAAAATTGGTAACATCTCATGACTAGTTATGTTTGATAGCATTTAGGGTGCGTTTGGTTCGCGCTATCTTTTTAAGATTACTAGTAATCTAATAGGAATAAAAAATATGACGGTGTTTGGCTAAACGCACTAAGTAATCTAGTTGGTAATATTGAATTTACTCGGGAATGAGATTCATCCCAAAGTACTAACCTCATTCCCTTGAGAGAGAGTAGGTATCCTCGTATTAATAGATTGGAATAATCATAAAATGTCTAATCTATTTCTTTCTTCCTACCCGCCGGCTAATTGGTATTATTTTTCTTTACACTCTAACCTTATATCTCTCTCTAAACTTATCTTCTTCTTTCTTAACTTCAACTCTTTTTCTCTTTCTAAACTAAGCTCTCTCTCCACCTCTTTTTCTAAAATCTCAACTCTCTCACTTTCTCTACCCTCGACTCTATTTATCTTCCTATTTCTTTAATTATGCTCTCTCTCTTTCTAACCTATGTTCTCTTTCCTTTTTTTCTAAAAAAATATTGAAATTTTTGATATCATTATCTAAATTAAATTAATTAATTATTAATTAATTGTATATTTTTTGTAATTTTAAATAATATGACTAAATAATATGACCGTGCGAACAAAACATAGGAATACCACATTCTTAGTAATAGCTAGGATGAATAGGAATAAGATTCTCGGACATCTTTTTATTCCTAGTAATCTTCCATAGTGCGAACCAAACGTGCCCTTAGTGGTATATTGCCATAGAGCACTTTATTGAGATAGATGCTAAGGATTGGCAGATCTCAGGATGACATTATCATTGTTGTTGTTGTGCTCTCTGATTTGGATAGCTAGATCGTACTCACATTGTTTGTTTGGCTTGAGGTGAGTGAGCGCGACACCACAAGCAATTAGCTCCGGAGTTGTCATGTATGAATTGAACGAAATTCTATTCAGCAGACGGTTCTAAATTGGTGATAGTCCCCATGAACCCTGATATTGTGAGTGGGCTCGACCTCCGGGTGAGCCGGTATGATTGGGTTAAAAGGTAGATATGGTAAGCATCATAAGCATAGTAGCATTTATTTTTTACCCAGTTTCATATTTTAGAATCCGTTCGGCGATCTGTGCACTTGCCTGAACCGACCAAAGTAGCGGCCCCACGGCGTGACATATTCAATGATATAATTATATTATTATTTCTTCTACTTTTTATATTATGGTTTATTACTTTATAAAGTTATACAAAAACCAACAATGTTATATAAATCTAGAGTAGAGCTACTGTGCTATTAGGAACATAATAGTCCTTGTACTACTAACTTTCTAACTATCCATCAATTTTGAGGGTGGTTAGGGTGTGTGAGAGAGAGAGAGAGAGAGAGGAGAAATTGGGTGTTTCGATTTCTCTTCTCTTTGAATTTCTCTCAAATTTCTCTTTTTTTTCTTATCCTATCCACCCATCAAAATTGGTGGATAACTAGTGATTTAGAAGAATAGGGTTTGTTGTGCTGTTAATAGCACGGCAGCCCTATATATAGTTATGTAGAAGATATTTTTAGTATAGAAACAAAGATTCAGCAAGTTTTAATAAAGTAAAAAAAAACAAAAACAAAAGAAACATTACCTTTTATGCCACTAAAACCTCCTACCAAATAAATAATTGAATTGAAAGAACTTCAGTGTCACGCCCTGAGCCCGCCTCTTTGGTCTGATTCGGGCACGCCGACAGACCGCCGAAAGGACAGGGTTTCCCCTGTACCGCGGACAGAGTCTCCCTTGTACGTCCAAGGCGTCGCAATCAATACATTACAAGAGGTTCCAACCAGGAACTGTATTCAACATACATATTGCATAAGAAAATATCAAAAACATAAACAACTAACTATTACAAGCATTCGTATCAATTTAACATTTAGACTACGTATTGCATTACATTAACTAGATTCTTACTTCCAAATACAATCCAATTCTTACAAATTATTACATCATTGTCCTTTTCATTTCTTTTACATCGCTAAGCAGCTGACTCAGGGTACTGGTATCTCTGGTCTCGGTGGTAGGGCGCTAACTACGGAGCTACACCCTTTCCTCGCGCCGTCGCGCCGCTCGTGTGTGAACCTGTACCCCCACAAACAACACGGGGATAAGAACTATTGTCCATAGTTCCCAGTGGGTACGGCCACCCAAGGAAAAAGCTCGACCAATAGGTTTGAGGAGGCACTGTAATATGTTAGTCCACAAATATCCATAAGTATATATATCTTATGCAACTAACGATTATCATGTTCATACCTCACAATATGCAACATGCAAATCAACTATCCAAGTAGACTAATTGGTTCTACTCTTTATTCTTAGCCATTCATTATTATTAGCTATTGTTTATTCTTTACTCTTTACTAAGGGTGCTCACACCTTAGTCATCTTATACACAATTGCCACTCTTTCCTAAGGTCATTTACCTTAGCCAACTATGCCACTCGACTCGGTCTTGAGTCAATCAACTGCGGAAAATCTGCGCTCTGTCAGGCTCGAGGCAAAGGATGTCTCACATACACCTCAACCTTAAATCCTCTCGACTATAGGTCTACTCACAGGGCGAGGATATCTATCGAACCCCGGACCACAAGTCGCTTAGAAAATACCATTCCCCGAAACTCTTCCCAAGCCAGGGGAGGAAGACTAGGCGATCGATGCCGTCGAATGTCTTTCCACCAGGCCTTTGCCGATAATTTCAAACAATGCACGACTAGGTTCACCTTATCCCGCTCCAAGGTATACAACTCCTCAAAGAGAGTCTCCATGGAGTTAATCCACATCTCCACGATCCACGGATCAACATTCTCTCCATCGAAGATAGACGGATCAAACTTCTTGAAGGCCATGAGGGCAGCCAAAGCTCGCTCTTTCTCCGCCTCCACCATTGCACCTTCGGGAGTCGGATCGCCTAACCCCGACGGAAACATCTCCGCCACAACTCTCGGCCGCCCTCGACGAGCCGCAACTGGTGCGTTCACCAGTTGATCTACCGTTTCCTGGAGTCTCTTAATTAGCTCCTCCTGGCGCATAGCAGCCTTCTGCTGTCACTGCACCACATCGACTTGTTGCCTCACCACTCCCACGAGTGCGGCCAACTGTTCGCGAAGTTTCAAGTCTCCGCTCGCCTCAGATTGCTCAGGGACACCACTTGTCCCATCCTGCGTCAATCTAGCTGAAGATCGCCTACGCGGTGCCATTGTTTCCTGAAACACGACAACTCGGTTAATTCTCGGCCTTCTAGGTCGGACACAAAACATTTAACTTCGACTCAAATCGGGCGAAAGTTACACAAGGGCGTCTATTCTCATCACTCGGTTTCATGTTGTCGTACGCCCAACATGACACACTCGGTTGAGAATAAACCACACCTTGAATCTACCTCTAACATCCATTATAGAGGTTTACAACATAACCCAATCATAAACCTTTCGCCATAAGTCACAAGTCCTCGTCTCTCACGAGCCTTAATCTCTTATGGTTTACTATCCTAGGGTTCCCTAGGTCCAACTAAACCATTTCTTTTATGTTCTTTTTATTCTCTGATACTATCTTATCTGTCACGCCCCGAGCCTGCCTTTTGGTCGATTCGGCACGCCGATTGCCGAACAGACAGTGGTTTCCGTATCACGGACAGAGTCTTTCCAGTACGTCCAAGGCGTCGCAATCAATACATTACAAGAGGTTCCAACTAGGAACAATATTCAACATACAGATTGCATAAGGAAGTATCAAAAACATAAACAACTAGCTATTATAAGCATTCATCTCAATTTAACATTTAGATTACGTATTACATTACATTAACTAGATTCTTACTTCCAAATAAAATCCAATTCTTACAAATTTTTACATCATTGTTCTTTTCATTTCTTTTACATCCCTAAGTAGCCGACTCAGGGGACTGCTATCTTTGGTCTCAGTGGTAGGGCGCTAACTACGGAGCTACGCCCTTTCCTCCCGCCGCCGCGCCGCTCGCTTGTGAACTTGTTGTCACACCCCGGGGTCGGCAGGACCTTCCCCAAAGCGTGCCCAGACCCGCCATATGTCAACACATATGAGGCGTCTACTAAAAAAACAGCGGAAATAAAAACATACAATAGGTTAAAACTATAGATATCAGAGCAACATACAGCTAGCCCTATCAACAAGTAGAGAGTAGGTAGACTAAAACATAAAGAGACTAACAATATAACCAAAAGAACATAAGGTTAATACAACACTGTCTCAAAAAGTGGTGGTCTCTCTAAATACAAGAACAACTCACAACCTCTCTAAACAACAGAAATAGAGAAGTAACCACCTATCGATCAACCTCGCCGAGTGCCGCTAACCCGAAGCAACACCCTTGCCGCGATCCCTAACCTCCCCCGATGCGGAAGGCACTGAAAAGAAAACAGAAACAGGGGCGTGAGAACTATAATTTATAGTTCCCAGTGGGCAATTACTGACCTGCACCATTGCACCACTAGGCCCAAAAGAAAAAGAGAGTAAGAGCGCGATATAATTAAGCTTGCAATTAAAGTATAAAGAAATGCTACCATAACTATGTTTCAAAATTAGATGTCATAGTTTCCCGTTCCAACATATAAAATGAGATGTTTTACTATAACCAACAAGTATACTAAAATATAATTAAAGCATTATCAAGTATACTATAACTCCAAGTAAAGTCCACATAATCCAACTACTAAGTCCTATCTAGTAGTGATTGTCATTTAGTAAAGTTGAATGTCCAAGTTCAATTCTCGTGCACTAGGATTTACCATAGTAATCCAACTTGTGCCACCTAAGTACCGTGGTAGCCCAACATCCCCCGCAAGGAATGAGTCTGTCCCAACGGTCCCGTAGGTTTCTCAACACCGCACGCGGGAACGAATCGCGAAGGCCAACTCCGGAGTGCCGGCTTGTAGGGAGCGACCCTCACAAGCATGTGCGAAAGAGCACAAATGGCAACAAGTAAAGTCGAGTCTCAAGTCCAAACCTCATGTCTTAACATGGAAATAGTAACTAGTAACTCTAAGGTCTAGTTCAATTGTTCTCATGACACTAGGTTATCTATGTCAAGTTCATTCACGAGCCTAATGCCGCTTAATGACATTAGCTCACTATTCTACACTTTTAATGCCAAGCCAATGCCGCTTAATGACAAGGGCTTTTCTCCTATGTCATGCATAGTTCTATGTTCTCAAACACATGTCAAATTTCTCTTAAACACATAGTTTCAAGTTTCCAAATAGAATGCTTCAAAGCTTCAGCTCTCACATGCATACGTCTCTACTATATAGAGTAAAATTGCGTTACACATAACATATGTATCTTAAGCATTCTAAAATTCACAAATAAATCAAATAGCATGAAAATGCACTAATTTCCATTTAACCATAAGCAAATAAGCACTAATGAGAATTTCTCATTGTGCTCGGTGAGGCCAAACCCACCGTCGCTCCAAGCGTCGCTCTGAACCGTTAACGAAGCTTCGATTCCTACTCCTAGTACCCTACAAAATAGATCTTAGGAGTTACAACCTCAAGAGATAAGTCTTGAGTTCAAACTTTAAACATCTAGGTCAAAGTCAAGAAATACTCACCTAAATGTGCAACAATCCTCTTAGAAATTCCAAAAGGAAGCTAGATCCCTCCCAAGGCAACCTAAACAAAGGTTCTAAACCATTCAAAAGGAATCTAAAAGCCCCAAATCAAAAAGCCCCAAATAAAACCCTAATTCCCAAAATCTAGGGTTTCAACTATAATGAAGCAACCAAACTCGAATCTAAAGGAAATGGAGAAGTTGCTTACCTCTTAGAAGCTCTAATCAAGGCTCTAGAGTCACCAAAGTTGAAGATCTTCCTTCAACTAGCTCCCAAAATCAAGCTCCTAGTTTCAACCATGGTGTAGGGAGCACCACAAGACAAAAGAGAGCAAAAAGGGTGATCAATCCTCAAGAAATCACCAAAAAACAAAAAGAATGCAAAGGGGATAGAGAGAGAAACTCTCTTACCTTTCTCTCCCTTGTTCTCAGCACAAGAGAGGAGCCCTAAGGGCTGGGGTGCTATATTAGAAGCAACAAAATGCCAATAAGCCACTGCAGTTTCGGATTGTCGAAAACTTCCAGCTTGTACCCAAGACAAATCCAGCTTTGTAAAGATAAACCCCGCGAAACAAAGAAACTCGAGCCTCGGGTTTGCCCAGCAGCTCATCTATACCGGTATAAATCTTGGCTTGTACCGATATAGCCATCATTTTATACCGGTATAGACACCATTTTGTACCGGTACAAAGGCATGAACTTCCAACCCGAGAGCAACCTAAAGTCCAGCTTTTTGGACTTTAGTGCTTGAAATTCATCCACTAATCTCGGTACTCGTGCCATAGGTCGGAACACAGTCAACGACCCTCCAGTAAAATCTGGAAAAGCTCCGTTCACACATCCAACACTCGAACCTTACTTTTTGCAAAAGTTCAGTGCGTCACACTTGTACCCCCAAAAACAATACGGGGGTGAGAAGTATTGTCCATAGTTTCCAGTGGGTACAGCCACCCAAGTAAAAAGCTCGACCAATAGGTCCGAGGAGGCACTGCAACATGCTAGTCCACAAATATCCATAGGCATATATAACTTATGCAACTAACGATTATCATGTTCATGCCTCACAATATGCAATATGCAAATCATGCAACTATCCAAGTAGACTAATTGATTCTACTCTTTATTCTTAACCATTCATTATTATTAGCCATTCTTTATTCTTTACTCTTTACTAAGGGTGCTCACACCTTAGTCATCTTATACACAATTCCACTCTTTCCTAAGGTCATTTACCTTAGCCAACTATGCCACTCGACTCGGTCTTGAGTCAATCAATTGCGGATAATCCGCGCCCTGTCAGGCTCGAGGCGAAGGACGTCTCACATGCACCTCATCCTTATATCCTCTCGACTATAGGTCTACTCACAGGGCGAGGACATCCATCGAACCCCGGACCACAAGTCGCTCAATAGACCTACGGGCGAGAAGAACCACACTTACCCGCGTCCCTAATCTCACCCTCATACCTGGCGAGGAGAACCACACGTACCCGATGAGTCACTGCCGGGCGAGGAGAACCACACATACCCGCAGTTACCATTCACTTGCACTTGGTCGCAAGGCTCAGCCGCTGCACTAGCAACCGCTGCACTAGCAACACTCATTCCTAGGGATTCCGGAATCCACTTTCACAACTCTAGGGTTGGTCTCACCCTATAGTATCGACCTATTTAGGGCCAAGCTTTTACTCAACCTAAGTTTAATACATTAGGTTTGTTGCTACTATGCATATAGCCTAGGTTCATTGACACTAGGTTCCATGTTTTTTACTACCTAGGTTCATTTGACTCTAGGTTCAATATCACTATATTCACAACCCAAGTTTAATTACTTGACTCTAGGTTTAATGCCAATCGTCATTCACTTATATTTACTAATACTAGGTTCAATGTCATTCATGTCCAATCTATGATTATTAACACTAGGTTCAATGTTACTCGATCTAATTGACACCATAATTGTCCAATTCGAGTATTTCATAGTCCTCACAATGCTAACCATGTATTCATACAATTATCTAGCATTTATATAACATGCATATCCGAACTAGCATTCTTTACAACTTGTCATTATGCATTCCAACTAGCATGTTCTCTACTTTATATTAACATGCATATGCCATTTATCTTATGTTTTTAACTAGCATCATTCATATTATATCATCATGCATTCTTTGATAGCCTAATTAGCATTCACTTCATGCATTCATATAATTTACCACTAGCTACCATTATATACATCAATATGAAACCATTACTCTTAGACATAGAGGCGACCTAATCGCTTCAGTAAACACAACCCGCCTTGATTCGCTCTCCGATTGCTCGTAGTCACTTGCAATTGGCCTCCCGCGGCACCCGTGGTCCGGTTCGGCGCGAACTCTCGCGCGACCACCCGAACGGCCACCAAATCACGATCCGAAAATTTCTAGCGTTATTCCTTGATGCCACGATTCTCCGGATCCGATCTCGAAATTTTTGGACGTCTATTTCGCGCGCTGCGGCTATCTGTTAAAAAAATAATATTTCGTCAATAGCTTTGCGTACACTCGTCGGATTGTCGAAACGAGTGCACTAACGCGTTCGTTACACCCTAATTAGATTTATATAGGGTCAATTTATATTTAAACCCCGCTATGACAAAAGCCCCAAATTTTGGTGCCTTAACAATGTCATATGCTCAATCCACCATTTTGATTTCTGGAACAAGCAAAAGAGAGCTTGTTCAACATTTAAGAACTTGTTTAGAACCATTCGAACCATCCCTAGGGTGTTTAGAGCAAATCCTAGAAATCTACTATATAAAGCAACTTGAAGAACACATGGTTTTCATGTGTTTCCAAGTCTCCACAATATTCTAAAACTTGCAAGAAAATCAAAACACCGAATCTTAGGGTAGAAATCTAAACTCTAGATGTATTCTTGCAAAACAACTCACCTTAGCCCAAGCTCTTCCAAGACCACCATGAAGAAGAGCTTTTAGATTCTTCAAAACCCTCAAAATGCCATCTCCAAGCCTTCTTCTCCTTCTCCTTTGCTTTGGTGCAAAGCTTCTAGAGAGAGAGAGGGGGAGAGAAAATGAGAGAGGAGAGGTGAGTGCTCTCTTTGCTGTGAAAGGGAGAAGGGTTTAGGTTATAACAGGTTGCAACAATAGCAACTAAACCCCTAAAAATTTTTTATTTGCAGCAGACTAATTTTCTGTTGTCATCCAAAAGTGTACCGGTACGCTTTTGGTCTCTCACCGGTTACACGACTTCGCAGAGACAAACCCGAGAGCAATTTCTCTATTTTTCACAGCATTTGTACCGATACACTTTCAACATTTCTACAGCCTCGGCTTGTTTGCTGTATCGGTACAACCATCAATGTTGTACCGGTACACTTTGCTCCAAAGTGCTGATTTTGCATTATTTCTATCCTCTTTCGTGCCGAGCAATTCTAAAATCACTCTAAGTAATTTAGAACTCGTCTTTGACCCTTCCAACCTTATTCCAGAGTGCCGATTTTGCTCCAGAGTGCCGATTTTGCATCCTTTCGACTCTTTTTCGTGCCGAGCAATACTAAAATCACTTTAACTAATTTAGAACTCGTCTTTGACCCTTCCAACCTTGTTGGAATGCCAATTGGAAGTTGTCCAATTACTTTTTTTCGCATACTTTAGTTAATTTGGCTAAAGTTCGATACTTTCTACCGAGATTTCAGTACGTTACATTTAGTTTCAAATTTATTAGTTTTTTCTCAAACAAATTAAACAACCAAAATTTCATTTTAATCTAAACTTAAACTTCAAGTACGGCCAAACAAAGAGACTCCAAACTTCAGGTCCGATAGCAATACAGTTTCGCAGCAAGAAGGCTGTTCCAAATTGAGCCGTTTCCAACCGTGGGCTCAAATACTAGGGCCGCCGGCACTTGCATAACCGAGCAGCCGAGCTCGCCTTCTCCCTTTCGTCCTCGGTATCCTCCTCCTGTCGTCCCGACTCTGCAGCCCTTGTTTCTCTCTCATACCCCACAACCGACATATATATATATATATATATAGAGAGAGAGAGAGAGAGAGGGGTAAAAGAGTGTGTGTGGGGGGGTGGAAGAAGGGATGCTACGGGTGTCGGAGGACGGAGGGCGGCGGAGGGAGGGCTACGTGGAGATCTACCGCCAGCTCGGTCGAACCCTCCTCGATCTCCAAGACGCCGCCGATCGAGTTTTCGACGTCATCTCCCTGCGAGTACAACTCTCATCTATCCCTTCTTGTTCTTGCTAAAATTTTTATTAAAAACACAAAAAACCTTTTGCAGAGTCGCCCTAGAGAGAAGAAAGAAAACATCAATAACAAGCTCCCATGCAACTAATCTCAATCCCATAAATTTGCTAATTGGGAAGAAGGGAGAAACAGAGGATTACATATCTTACACTCTGAACCCCCTCTTGTTCCGTATCTGATCGGAGTAGCCTCCCAGTAAACCAACAAATTCTCCAGGTCCAGCTAACAACAATCTACATCCTCATCTCCAAGGCTACTTCAAGATCCTTAACATTCGTTGGATCTGATTTTGTCCTAAATATACGCTTTGGAGGATAACCAGATGGCTTTGACAAACCTGCATCTCTGGAATAATGATTGGCACATTCACTTTGCCCCCAGCAGAGCACACCCTCTGCGGACTCTTATGTTCCAAACTCTTTATTTTAATTCTCTCTAGTAAGTAACTTATTGTTAACCCAGAACCACATAAAAATCTTCACCTTCAACAGTACATAACAATTCCAAATTCTCTTGCTTATCAAACACTTGATACCTCCGTTGTTTAAGAATTTGTAGAATGATACATTGGAATGGTTTGAACCTTCTTGAAAGCTTTGTAGAAATAAGGTCTTTCCATTTCACTTCCTAACATGGCCACATTATAATCTCTTAGATTAGAACACCCAAACTGCATTGCTCCTTAGTTTCATAAACTCTCTTCGAATTCATCAAACAAATTTGCTTCTTTATCTTTCCGCAAAAAGCTTCTTCTCACTTTATTTTTGATGTTTTCTTTACCTTTCCACCACCACTTCCCTAACAGGGTCGCTCAGCCACATTATAATCTCTTAGATTCAGAACATCCAGACCACCTTGTTTCTTAATTTTACTTTTTCATTATTAGCAACATCTAATCCTTGCTTGTTGTATAATTTTCCATTTTATTGTTAGACTTCTCAAGAGCAAGATAAACTGTCCGAAATCTCCCGGAGAATCCAAGTAGCCAAGGTATAATATGATTCTCTTCAAAATTAC
Source organism: Aechmea fasciata (assembly GCA_025177825.1). Classification (NCBI taxonomy): domain Eukaryota; kingdom Viridiplantae; phylum Streptophyta; class Magnoliopsida; order Poales; family Bromeliaceae; genus Aechmea; species Aechmea fasciata. The sequence continues at coordinate 10,199,645 of CM045939.1, forward strand.
TTGTGTTCTTTTGTCCCTTCAAATTGATAGAATTGATTATTCAAATTGCAACGGGGATGCTATTTTTTACTATTTCTTGGTGTTTTGTTTAGCACCTATTTGGCCATGCTGTCTCAGCTTTCAACCCTCCTTTTAGCTGCACTAGTTTCTAATAGATTATTTTGGGTAAAAAGTAAAATATGGAGCTTCTTCTGCAGTGGGGAGTAGAAATGAGATTCCGAACCTCAAAAGTAGAAGTTCAACTTTGCTGCATAGAGAAGTTATTGAGGGGATTTTAATCTGGTGGTTCTTCTAATATCACTTCTTAGACAACATTTCGTCAAAGAACACTACACCTTACAGGAGGGCCTGCTTGGCCTTAAGTGTTCTTCTTATATTTGGATTGGCAGTTGATCACCATGTCATTATAATTTTTGTTACATGAAAAATTTGTATAATTGAAAGGCTCTAGAATGTGAAATTGTCTCATTTTTAATATCCAACCGGAGAAATAGAGGGAAATCTAGCTTGAGGAGAGTTAACATGTGTATTAGCTCGAGGTTGTCAATAAGAAGCTCAAACATAGGTGTTGAAGTTACGGAGAAACTTAATTCCTGGGGAAAGGAATCTAAAGTTGATCCATTAGTTGAAGGAGAGAGAGATGAGAGTCATGAGACAAAAGGATAAATAACAAAGCACTAGCAGCAAGGTAAAATTGGTCGAGGGAAAATTACCTACCTTTTTTGCATCAACATGTCACAGTGTAGATCTTCGGTCTTAGTTATGTTACTGGAGCTGATGATCAATTGTAATATCATGCTTATTCAAATAAAAATCGCCAACGCGAGAGGCAATGCTGTTGTTTCTATTTCTTTTTCTATTCTCTAGATTCCATTTTACTTTCTTTCCTCTTATGTGGTTGGTGTCAGTCTCATCTTTATTTTCTAATTTAAACCTTTTTTTTAAGGTCTCCAGACTAGAGATTGGAAACCCATTTAGATAAGCAACAGAACATTCTATTCGACTACGAAATATTTCACGAAAACTTTTAGATATATTGTAAAGTTAGTAGGACGATCCAAGCTTTTAAATATCAGGCACATATTACGAAAATATTGTAAGGTTTGCCACCAAATACTATAGCTTCCGAGTTCGGGTACCGATTATGAGTATGAAATAATTCAGGTATGTACATGTTAGAATCCAATTGCTCCCAACTATAACTCTGATACTAAATTGTTAGAATTTGACATTTCGTAGCCGCCACCTCCTTTCTTGAAGAGGAGAAGGAACTCGCTCTTTTACACTTCTGCTCAAGGTAGAATCTATTAATTACTTCTCTTAAAGATTTAAGTGCCTCATGGCACGGGCATGTATCGCCCATGCCGTACTGTGTCCTTATAGAAGCGGCTCATGGTATGGCGGGTATCGCAGAAGCAAGAAGGTTATCATATAGCGATACATGTGCAATACCTTGCGAGACATCGTGGTATGTGATATGTGCCATGGTACGTTCCACAATGTATCGCTAATTTTTTTCCTTTCGATTTTGTTATTCCCTTATCTCCCTTCTCTTTAATTTAGTTATCTAATGATTCTAATCTTCTCTATTCTAGAATCTAATCTATTCCAATCTAGATTATCTAATCTAATATGTAAAATCTAGTCAAATCTAATCTAATCTAGAATCTAATTTAACATTTATTTAAATTTATCTAATTCCAATTAATAATTACGAACATAATCAAATCTAATATAGAATTATCTATTAGAATATTAAATATAATAGAATATAACTAATTAGATTTGATTTATTTGATTCCAAATTACCTAAATTAATCTAACCCAGTTTAAAAATTCTAATCTAAAATTACCTTAATGTAATATAGAATCTAATCTAATCTATTTTATATTTTTGTATCCTAATATGATTTAGTCTAATCTAATCTTATGAACAAACTAATGTAATCTAGAATTACTTAAACTGTTTTATTCCAATCTAGAATTTGTAAATTTGCATAAATATAAAATAATTTTGATTTAGTATTATTAGATATATTAGAATATATAGTTGATTATAGTAGATTATATAGCCAATTTAATTTGACAGTACTAGCAATATCTATACAAAAATTGTCAAATAAATCTTATATCTGCAGATGGCAATATGCCATATGATCCATCACGACAATTTATGTAGAATTAAGCAGTCATCTCTTTGTAAAAATATAAATTTAAATAATATTGTGTGTATGAATTTTATTATTTTATTTTAATTTCTATTCTCTACGAGGTATAGTTGCACTTCACAAATAAGAATGCTTATTACTATATTACTAGTTAAGACCCGCGCTTCGCGGCGGATCGGTAGATTTACATTAAATATACATTAGTAATTAATAAATAACAATAAAATAATTATTTACAGATATAAATATATTTCATATATTAGAGTTTTTTAAAATTATAAGTGATTTCGAATTCCCGGCAAAATCAATTTTATATAGCAAGGGAGCTAAAAGAATACCAATTTTTTTTAGCTAAAAAATACAATAGTTTGTTACTATAGATTTATTATGGGGTACATTTTCATGCTAAAAAAGAAATCCACCAACTCTCTTTGATGCACTTTCTTGCTCTCGAAGTTGAGCAACCAGAGGAGTTGATGGGTTGCGACCTCGACTCGAGTGCCGACGCTGGCAGGCAAGACGACGTCGATGGTGTGCACGGCGGCAGCTCTGGCGACGATGTCGAAGGACCCGACAGCAGCGGCTTCCTGCCAGAGTCTCCTCCTCCTTCTCCTGTTACTCCTTTCTCTCTCTTTCTCTCTCTCTCTCTCTCTTTCTCTCTTTTTCTTTTTTTTTTTTTTGGTTACACTTTCTTCATTTTTGTTTGACTTGCTCTCAACGTGCATGTGGATGGGTTGTGCGTGCCTCCGCCCTCCCTTTTACCCGCCTTCCCAGGCCATTTATAGGACTCGGGGGAACCGAATCCCAAGATACCCCGCCGGCGTTGATGGCGACAGGACCAGCTCAACGCGATCCGCGGCTGGATCTGTGGGATCTATGTACGGCGACGTGAATGGGAGACGCGAGATGTGATGATGGCTCGTAGTGGCGGAATTTCCGGCAAGATCTAAGGGGCTCGACGGGACTTAAAGGTATGGCTGGAGGGATATGCGGGATTTGCGAGATTTTTCGGCGAGACTGACGGCGGCGAGCGTGATCTCCGGGATACGCGTACGGGACGGAGGATCGGTTTAAGGCGACGACGGATGGCGCGGGATTTTCGGGATTTGCCGGCATGATTTGGGGCAGCGGACGCGCAATTTGGTGTACGGCGGGATTGGGGGTATCGGCCGGATCCTGTGGAGAGAGGACCCATGCCTCGGAGGGAAAGAGAAAGAGAGGAGGTATTTGGGACCCACCTCCGAAATCACGGAGGAGCTGTAGAGAAGGTTTTCGGTTCACTCTTTAATGTATTTGTATTGATTGGTGAGCAGTAAGCTATATATAATTAATATTCATAATTATTTTACTAAATCTTTCAAAATAATATTTTAAGAGTATATTGGGACTAAAAAAAACTAAAATATAATTATTTTACTAAATCTTTCAAAATAATATTATTAGAGTATATTGGGGTTAAAAAAAACTAAAATAAGCCCGTGCCAAAGAGTGCCACTAGGAGGTTATGTGTATCCATCGGTACGCAAGCGTACTATGTGTTGGAATAGAGGCATGCCAGTGGCATACTATGCCAAGCAACAATCCGCACGCCCGCATGCCATGGCACTTTAATCCCTGCCTTCTCTGCTAAAGAGTTAATCATCAATCATGAATACAAAAGAGAGGCCTAGAATCCGTATATAATGTTACTGTGATAAAGAAACCAAAGGATATATTAAAGATATTCCTAATATAATAAGATATATCAAACAGAACTAAATCAGGATTGGCCTAGGATTTGATGACCAAAAAGTAGATCTTTAGCAAAAGAATTATCTCAGTATGTAGAGATAACTTGCATAGCATGTCGAATTTCCTGGATACTGTTCACTGAAATCTCCTATCTTATAAATCTAAGCTATAAAAAAAACTTATCTGATGAAAAGCTGCAACTCAAGATAATCATTCAAACTATTGTTGATGTTATAAGAATTTATGTATTGGTGAATATGATAATAAGAACTCAAAATTATCTTTTAGTGTCTGAGCTATCTCAACCCAGATACACAAATGCTTTAATGGCCCCTATTTCCAAAATCAATTGTCCAGCTTCACAAAAATGTATGAATATGATTTGCAAGTGAGTTAGAGTCTGTGATGTGCACATGCGTATTCCACTGTTTCATAGTCTTATAGGTTTGGCATTTTGCTGTTTTCACTCTGGGTGCTAATGACAACCTAAAAAATTGCCGAGCCTTCGGTGAAAAATGATCTAATGTCTACGAGTTGTCTAACAAGCCTACTTTTTTTGGTGATCATAGTAGATTCTAGTGGGATTTTTGTGACAGCAGCAACCTTGCCTCTTTTATCTTTAAACAATAATTAAATATATGGTTTTTCTTGAGCTTCCGAAGAATCTCTCTAAACTCTCGTTTCTCAATAACAAATGATCATCAATGTGCTTAGTTGGAAACTCTAATAGAGAAATAATTCTTCCGGTATTATGGTTAAGTTGGTATTGGATTATGGGTGGGAACCTTGGGGGTACGATTTGATATTAGCCTTTCCCTACTAGATTACTTTGACTGGATTAGTTGCTGAACACATTTGGCAATATTTAGATCCAAACTCATCTTATATTGATAATTTAACCTGCTTCTGCAATCCACTGTTACTCAATATTGCAGTATTGCTAAGATTGTACAGTTGCCTAGTAAGAAATGCTTTAAATTCAACTTAGAGCAGAAAATCTTCTTGTATGTATGAAGGTATGACCATTATCCCGGAAAGAAGAAATTTGAAGAGACAGGGAAGGAATTAACTATTTTGCGAAAACTCTTTGTTTCCTTAGTTCTGCACTTCTGCTTACGAACATAGAAGCATTTAAGCATGATCACTAAATGACGCCCTTAAAAAAATTCGTGCCTTTTACATATATACCCCTATAAGATCTATCACCATTGCCATCCTTAAAGTAACATGTTTTGTTAAGTTGATGTGTCGATATATACTTTAAAAAAAATCTGATTGTGCTTCAGGTATGATTTTAGATTGTAGTTTAATTTGAATATTTTAATTTCTTCAACTAGGTATTAGTGATGCAAATATCACCACTCATCATGCCTTTCTTGCCTTTCTAGGCTAAGATTGATTCTCTATCTCGTTCAGAGCAAGCACTCACTGTTATATCACCAGCACGGTATCCGTCAACATGCATCGTTGAAGAAAATTTTCCACCACTGTTCCAATACAGTAATGAAGGAAATGAACCAGGCTTTCCAGTGGCAAAGTTGTTAGTTGATGGAGGATTGAACAGAGTATGGTTGATTTTCAGTTCTCCTGCTCATAGTTCGATCTTTTGTTCTTAATCTGATTTCCAATTCTGCTGCTCATAGTTTGATCTTCCATTCTTCTGCTTATAACGTAATTTTGTAGGAATATGGAAGAGATTGTACACTTGAACTATTTCAATTCTTTTCTGAAGAAAACATCAGCTATCCCTCGATGGAAAGTGATTTGAAGGTAAATAGCATCATGCCTATTATTGTAAATGTATCTTCTTCTTCTTAGGCCTGTGTCTTCTTAGGCCTGTTTGGATACGTGAACATCTTTGTTAGTAGATCCCTTTTATTTTGTTCAAGAGGATTGTAGTATTTTGTAGTTGAGGAGTATGATCAAATGTCTAGAAAGGCCTCCATGTCATTTTCTTGGAATAAGATAAATCACCTTGTAGTGAAACATACTATCCTAACAAATTCAATATAGATGAAATTGTATAAGCACTTTTTTTTTTTTTTTAATTTCCTTAGACCATGCTAAGCAAGAATGCTAGGACCTTGCGAGGAGCTAAAATTAAATCCTAGCTTGCAATCATAAGAGAAAAAAAATCCTCATAGGGCATAAGTTATTACTGAATAACTTATTCTGATATCCAAACACGCCCATTATTTTTTCCTTTTGTCATATTAACAATCTAATTTCTTTCAAAATTGCATTAAATAGAAAGAGCATAACAAGATTCTAACCTCCGTCTTACTTTCATATAAAGACAGTTAAATATGTAAAGTGAACTTTCTAAATATGATTCGCATATACTGTAAATGGAAATGGATCAAAATATCACTTCGACTGTGATAACTCTCCCGTCTCTTGCTTTTCGTCATGTATTTTTCCTTGCTGGCTCTGAAGTGAAAAATAACATTCCTGACATTTTCCAAATGTCAAGGACAATCTAATCATTTTTCTCCGCGCATTTAGCAACAATGAAACTGCTAGGTTTTCCTTGCCTTTTTTTTGTTCCTTTTGAAATAAGAAGCTATTTACCAACAATGAAGCTGCTAGTTTTTCTTTGCCTTTTTTGTTCCTTTTTGGTGTCATATCTTAGCTGCTAGTCGCTGGAGTAGACTTGAAACATTATTCTTGCTGAATATAGGCAACCATAAATGCTGACAAGCATGCATGCCCTAACTTGAACTCTTAACTTCTGTGTGCTGTGATGCAACTTTTGATTTCGAAAATTGGTTGAATATGGTTAAGTAAATAACCTTTCCTTTTGGTGTATAATTCAGGGAGGAGTTAGGCTTACTGAACCAAATAATAATATATCTTTGCAGAAGATTTTTGAAGCAACAAGGTATGCCAATTTTAGAGAACCATAAATTATTACTTTTTAGTTCTCTTACTACTATATTATGCTATTACTATTAAGTTGCCTTAAAAATCTTCATAATGAGAAGGTTAAAAATAAAAGTGATAGCATGCATTAGCCTATAAATACATGTTCATATTTCTGTAAATCAGCTTGAATTCATAAAAACATCTGCCATACGTTACTACGACTTAGAATATATTTCAAATCAGTAATTCTTATGTAATGCTGTGTAATTTTACTGTGCAGCTGATACATTCATACCTTAGAGAATAAAACATTGTGCTTTGTTCTATTCTCTTCTTTTTTTCAATTAATATGCAATTATTTTGTATATTTTGTCATTTAAGGACCTTAGTTTGATTTTCACCTGTTTTCTTCCTTGGAGTGCCTTCACATTATTTCATCAATAGTAGAATATTGTATTTTCTATTTTTTTAGTTAGAATGCCTTTGATTACATTCCATTTGTTTTTTTTATATCGATGATGATACTCTACTTAAATAGATTTTTTTCGACGGATAAAAGTACCTCAACATCTGAGTCTGAATCTAAGAGAGAAGAGTTGCCACCTCCTCCTCCAAGTTTGCTTCTGAGAAATTCCTCAGTAAGTTTTCTTACTGAGGCCATTTGTTGTTCCTTCTTGAGTTATTAAAATACTACATCTTTTTTACTTGTGACCAGTTCTCCCAAACTTTTTCAATCATATCTAGTTAACATAGGTATTTATTTAACTCTTTGGATTCCTATGCTGCAAAAAAATGAAGCAGTTCTCATATCTCAATACAAATGAGGGCTCAATGTGTTCATTTTTGTTTTTGATAATGGGATATTCGAATTGATGATCGGTACCATCAAAATTGATCAAGAGTATTTGAAGTCTTTAAAATTCAAATATCATAATTTTGCATCATCATCTAACTGATGATTGAGAGATCTCAAAATGGACAGTTGAAAATCAATAACTCATTAAAAGCAATGATGCACTGGTTAAATTTTAGATTAGTAAGTACTGAATTTGCTCTAGACGGTGAAAATAATTTTCTTTCAAAATTTTAGCTGATTTGGATTGTTCAATAACGTTAAACCTACAAATCTTCAATTTGGCCATTAAAACTGATTTTTAGACCTTTTGATGACTAGGTAAAAGATGTTGATAAGTATGAAATTTGATTTCTACATAGTTCAAATAGTATAAATCCTGTCTAATAGTGCCGACTAAGATAGGCTAGACTGGTTATGGTGGATTTGATTGCATTATTGCAAAATAGATCCATAGTCTCATTCTTTGAAACAAAACATATTAAATATCAATATCTTGATGTATCCAGTAATGATAAATTAATGGTGCTAGCAAGAAATTACAGACAGAATAGGCTAGACAGGTGGATGACTTGGCCAAATATTGTCTGCATGAAAGAAATGTGCATGTTTCAGCCTTCTATTGGTTTCGTAATTTGAAAAACAATTGTATGCCAACATACATAATTTGGAATTTATCAATAAATTGTGTGTGCAATATTACAAAATGTGCACTCACAAGTCCAGAAAAGCACAATATTAAGTAACTAGTTATTTAGGGCATTAGCTCTCATTTTTGGGTTTATCTTTTTTATGGGTCTGAAGGGTTGATTAATTAGATATTAGAAATAAAATAGAAGTCCTGAGGTAGAACTACAGATACATACATAGAACAATCAATAGTCATCCTCTTAAACTGTCATGCCACGATGCAGAGGCCAAATCGGGCACGCCCACAAACCCACAAGACATGGTTTCCCCTGCCCATGCAAGGCGTTGGATACAAAGCACCTGTCAAGTTACCTCGTTTGTATAGAAAGATACCTAGGAATTTTAGACTTCAAAATATTAATATATGTGCTTACAAAGCATCCAAAGTTTTCAAATAATACCATTGTTCAATTATAATTTTCTTGCCAAAATAGTTACAAAGTTTGGGTTCTAATACATAAACCAAAGTGGGTGACTATATGAGTGACGCTCTATCTATGACGTGACCGTCACGCTGCATCTCACTCTGCCTTGCTCAACAAACCTGTAAAAACAGTGGGGTGAGAAACTAATAAATTTTTTTCAATGGGTACAACAAGCTTTACCTACCGTGCAAATGGGAATGATATGACAAGAGGGTAAGCTGACATAAATTTATAGCTAAGCATGTATTACAATCTCAACTATTTGAATGAGTGAAAACATAATCATAGAATACTGGAATATAAGTGGTGGGCATCTATGCATCAACTCAATGAGAGAAATATCGAAATAATGACCCAATCCACACCTTGACCTTGAAGTCCCTGGCGAGCCCTAATCTTTCTGTCTCGGGCCGCTTCTGCTCAGTTACCTTAACCTTTCTGTTCCAAGCGTGGCCGTAACCTATCACTCCTGGGCCAAAAACTTCAGGAAGAGCTCATCCTACTATACAGTTGATTAGACCGTTGCGGCGGTGATAGAAGAACAAAATATCATGTCATCATGCTTTATAATCAACAACATCAGTAGTGGTATAGAAAACAGACATTGAGTCCGACATATATAACAAAGCCAGTTGTGGCCAATAAAAACACTATCGCTACCTAGTCCATGTGTCATCATCCCTATGTCCACTATAGCTAGTATGCATCACATGTATGGGAAAACAACAATAGTTTTATGACATAGTACATCTAACTTGCTGTTATCTCATCAATTTTAAACATGCGATAATGGAAATACATGTTTCCAAGTCAACAGGGTTCTAGTGTCAATATAACACATGCTTTCGTATATAGGAAATGGAAAGAAACAAGAAAAAGGGCAAGAAACTAGAACCAGCCATCGGAGTTTTACTAAACCCGCTTCGGATTGAAGCACCCACCTTTGGTTGGTGTCTTCGGCACTCATGGTGCATTATCAGCTCCCCGGATGTCATTCGGACCTAAAGAGAGTGTAAGCTAGTCATACATGGAGCTGGATGCATTTTTCTGGCCAAAAGAATCCATAAATTACATTTACTAGAGTTCCTAGAGTTTCAGATTCTGAAATTTCCAACCAAGTTCCAGAACTCCAGCTGAAGTATGCACTACAGCGTTGGTTCAGGTTCCAGAATTCTCTAGCAGATTCCGGAATCCCTACCTGCAGAGTGCAGACTGCTAATCCTAGTTGCAATTTCTCCAATTTCATAGAATTGCAACATCGATTCAACTAGAACTGACTCAAATCACTCAGGGCTCACGTAGAGCACATCACAAAGGTAAAAGAAATGCAAATCGACCAAAACCTATGCTCGGTTTGGGGATTTCTTTTGTAAATCTAGGGTTTCATGTCTAGAACCCTAAAATCGCAAGTTCTCACCCAAATCACCAAGAAATTCCTACAAATTGGTGTAGGATCTCAAACATTGAGAGATCTTTCTAGATCTTTCCAAGGAAAGACCCTAAACTCAATCTAGCAACAAAACTCCCATGAAACCTCGTTGTAAACTCATTTTGTTCACTTGAGGCGTTCCAAAATATGGAAAACTCTATAATATCCAAAGATCTCCCACAAACTCAACATGTACTCCAAGATCTTGGAGCTCTCCCAACAACGGTGCTTTGAGGTCCAAGATCTCCTTGCTCCAAGCCTCCAAGAACCCAATCTCCAGGTGGGTTAGCCTTGAGGATAAAGGAGAGAGTGAGGGAGAGTGAGAGTGAGAGGGAGGAGGAAGAGAAATGGGTTTCGCTTGGGAGAGGAAGAGAGAAAGGGAGAAAGAGGGGTGAAAGTTCACTTTGGTCCCTTTTTATAAGCTATGGATAATTGCAAAAAGCCCTTCAAACAATTCTAGTTTTGATTTCACTCCAAAACACCACGCTCGAGTTGTTTCTATGTAGGTTCTGGAATAGCAAGAATTTGATATTGGAATTCCGAAACCCGAAGCCAATTTTTCACTTTGCAACGTCAAGTTCCGAAATTCCTATTGGAGTTTCGCAACCCGAACCCCGAACATCAATCCTGAGACTTCAAATTTCGGAATTCCCTATAAGGTTCTGGAACTTGAACTTAGGAATCCTCTAATCACAACTTCGGGTTTCGAAATCTGCAGTCAAATTCTGGAACCCAACACTTTGGTGTCATGGCTCGATTCTCTTGTATTTTTCTCTTCTTTATTTTTCATTCCTCGGAACTTAGGGTTTTACTTGCGAAGATGTTAGCAAGAAAGAAAGAGAAAGGAGGGCAGTGCATTGCTTGCTATAGTTGACATCAAAGACGAAAGTAATCAATACTGATTTTTTTTTTAAAATTTATTTTGTTTAACCTATTTCCTTTTTATTTGTTTTTATCGAGGATAAACAGTCTCCGTGTGGCTTTTGGATTGTAATTAGGAGTTGAATTTTTCGATTGACAATTCTGAGCTTTTTGCTATTTTTTGGCTCACTACTTGATCGGTTAATTTAAGCATTGGTCTCCTCTTGCATGTTGTAATTTTACCTTTCAACTCTGCTAGCAGGATATAATGTTAATATATTGCCCCCTAGTGTATCTTCAATCTTGATTAAAATAAGATAATTTGCTTTTCATTGGTGTTTATTTGCTTTTGGTCTTCACTCTCAAATAAATTGATGTTGCAACAGCACGATGGAGCCACCAGGATATAGCCAAGCAATTGGTCTCACCTACATTCTGTTTGTGCACGGTTTAGGTTTCAATTCCCAAAATATGTTGCAACAGGGTGGAGCTGGTTGTCGACTGTCGAGGGATTTCAAGTGTATCATACATGACAGTCACATCACCGCTTCTCTTGGTCCGACAAATGGAGGCTGACGAAAAGGAATTATAATAAGAGACTTAACCTTAACTTCAAGGACCTGAATACTTAGATTTGAACAAATCTGAAGTGCTTACGTAGACGTCAAATCTGTGAGTATATATTGATAAGAAGTTCCAAAATTGAGCCATCGGGTGTGCCATTGTAAGAATTTATAGATCAATGTAAAGCACAGGCTGTATTTCTGTTGCCACGCATTACGTAATCTGGAAATGATCCATTCATGTATTCATGTTGTTCTAGTACGACTTGACGAAATCAGATGCATAAACTGGGGGGGTCCAGAATTTATGGTCTTTCATGTTTTCTTTTTTCTTTTTTTGGTTTGAACTTTAATGTGCAGGAAAGAGCTCGAGCCTATGGTATTTCAACCCATCAAGAGTTTCCTATCTGTTGATTATTTTACAATGTGATGTGCTTTTGTTTATAATGTCACGATGGGCTAATTTTCTGTGTGATTTTCGTTCGTGACATGCTATTGATTCATAAAGCTAGGGTCCGGCTACTATACTATTATGAGTACGATCGTCCTCGTACTTAGAAGTTGTTTTTGATGATAGAGCTTCCGAATCGACGATCCACACCGTTAAACGTTATTTACAGTATTTAAAATTTCTAGAAATAAAATTTTATAATTTTTCGACATCATTTACCTTACTATCAATAGGTCACGAATTTGATAATTTTTTTTTTTTTTTGAGAGAAGGTAGCATGCTACCGCTTCATTCAAAGAGAATGTGAATTTAGCAATAGTGGAAAGCAACTAGGCTTCCGGGCGAGACGAAAAAAAAAAGAAAAAAAAAAAAGGGAAATTACAGACGGCCTCCTACATACAGAAGGACTCCCACGTACTATTTAGATCTCGTACCTCTACAAGCATCTGCTTTATCGTCTTCTTTCTGTTGTCGAAGATTCGTCTATTCCGCTCCAGCCAAATACCCCACCAAGCAGCGACTAAGGTTGCAGACTCCCTCCTACCTATGACTCCACCCTTGTAGCTGACATCTCCCCATAAATCATTAACAGACCTACAAGCCCATAGGCCCCGTTTGTTAGGTAGTAAGCAGGACAATAACGTCTGTGCAACGTAACACTTCAAGAAAAGATGGTCCACGTTTTCTGCTTCGTCCATACAGAGTATACACGTGTCCGCGCCCGACCATCCTCTTTTCAGTAGATTGTCCTTCATTTGTACCTTTCTTCTCACTACGAGCCAGCCGAAAATTTTAACCTTAATCGGTAGTTTGGTTCTCCAGATCGGTGCCAATATCGTTTCCTTTACCCCACTCTCCTGTAGGAAATTATACTGGGATTTGACCGAGAAGGCTTCTGATTTACTCCATCTCCATCTAACTTCGTCTCCAGCATTTGATACGGCGATGGTGCCTATCAGTTCTTTCAACTCTTGGACGGCGTGTTCGTCAGCGGGTGAACTCGGCGTAAAGCCGCGCAAAATCCAATGCCATTTCCACCCGAGATTGCCTCTACACTCCCGCACTCGGAGATTCTTCCTAGCTACTTCGTTGAAGATTTGGGGGAACATTGATTGTAACGAGATCTGTCCACACCAACGATCCTTCCAGAAACTCACAATGCTACCGTCCCCGATCGTGTAGGAGATCCCGCATCGCAGAATGTCACTAGTGGACAGGACACCTTGCCACCATTGGGAGTACGGCCTAAATGTGGTCCCTTCCCTTAAGGGTATCCTCCTTGTATAGTAGGCCGCGCATAAGAACGAGCTCCATAGTGTTGATTTATCGGAAAGGAACCTCCACCACCATTTGGTGAGTAATGCTATGTTCATATTCTCCATATTCTTGACCCCTAGTCCCCCGTCTTTTTTACTCCTACATACCATCTTCCAGCTAACCAAACATTGGCCCCCAGATACATTGCTCTTTCCTTTCCAAAAGAACGCCCGCCGAAGACTTTCGATTCGCTTAATGACCCACTTAGGTGCTCTGAAGATAGAGAAGAAGTAGAGAGGCAAGTTGGAAAGGACCGAGTTAACCAGAACAAGCCTACCCCCAGTGGAAAGGAGTTTAGCTTGCCATCCTTCAATCCGTCGCTCAACTCTATTGATAATTGGCCACCAATCCGCTCTACTTAGTCGTTTGTTCGAGAGTGGTAGCCCGAGATATTTCGTCGGAAAGGACCCCACTTTACATCCTAGAATATTCGCTAATCTTATGCCCTTCTGTGGAGAGCTACCCAGGTAGAAAAGCTCGGATTTATGTCTGTTGATCTTCAGTCCCGAAGCCTATTCAAAAATATGCCAAACAAACTGAAGGTTCCTGACTTGTCTTTCCTTGGCCTCGCAAAAGAAAATAGTATCATCAGCATACTGAATGAAAGTCACCTTGCTATCATCATTAGGCCCTATCCCCTTCATCAAACCGTTCCCAACTGCTTTGCTCATCACTCTTGCAAGCCCTTCTGCGACAAGGAGGAAGAGGTATGGGGATCAAGTCTAACGGAGCCGATCATCGATTCGAGAGTCCCATCATCGAAAACGGCTTAGGAGCACGTAGGGCTCTGTGCTCCTGAGAGCACAGAAGCCCTGCTATATATATATATATATATATATATATATATATATATATATATATATATATATATATATATATAGAATTGAGCTCCTATGCTTTTAAAAGTACCAAGTCATCGGTGCTTGTAAGTTTTTAGCCCTTGGATTAATAGATGTGCGGTTAGGATGATGTGGGCACTTGGGTTAAGTGGGTGGTTGGTTGAATAGTATAATCTAACGGATGAAAATGATCAAAGGTGTAGATCTAACGGTAAAAAATTCACAAGCACCATAGCGGACTCTATATATATATATATATATATATATATATATATATATATATATATATAGAGTCGGCTACTATACTATTATGAGTACGATCACCCTCGTACTCATAAGTTGTTTTCGATGATAGAGCTTAGTATCGACGATCCACACCGTCAAACGTTATTTATAGTATTTAAAACTTCTAGAAATAAAATTTTATAATATTTCGACATCATTGACCTTACAATCAAGATGTCACAAATTTGACAATTTTTAACGGCCGGTATGGGATACTTGCTAGTTTAACGGTGTAAAAGAATCGGAGTTTGTTGAATTTTTTATAGAAAATTCTATTCACTACATAGATAAAGATCAATAACTCCGATCTTGAATTGAAGGATCCGATCATCCTTTTTAGGACGTCGTTCGATTTTGACCGTTCATTTTATGCCCACTTGATGGACTTTATTATGATTTCAAAAATTTACGAAATTTATTTTCTACAAGTTTCAAATACTCTAGATCATATTTAACGGAGTGGATCGTCGATTCGGAAGCTCCATCATCGAAAACAACTTATGAATAGTAGAGGTCCACTACTCACAATAGTATAGTAGCCACTAGCCATGGCCTATATATATATATATATATATATATATATATATATATATATATATATATATATATATATATATAGTAGGGCTACTATACTATTATGAGTATAGAGCCCCTACTACTCATAAGTTGTTTTCGATGTTGGGATTTTCGAATCGGCGATCACATGATCTAGAGTATTTGAAACTTCTAGAAAATAAATTTCGTAATTTTTCGAAATCATTATAAGGTCCATCAAGCGGATATAAAATGAACGGTCAAAATCGAACGACATCCTAAAAAGGAATGATCGGATCATTCAATTCAAGATCGGAGTTATTGATCTTTATCTATGTAGTGAATAGAATTTTCTATCAAAAATTCAACACATTTTGATTCTTTTATACCGTTAAACTAGCAATAATCCCATACGTAGTTAAAAATTGTCAATTTTGTGAGCTTTTGATCGTAGGGTAAATGATATCGAAAAATTATAAAATTTTATTTCTAGAACTTTTAAATGCTCTAGATAACGTTTAACGGTGTGGATCGTCGATTCGGAAGCTCTATCATCGAAAACAACTTATGAGTACGAGGCGATCGTACTCGTAATATGTATAATGGCGGACTCTATATATATATATATATATATATATATATAGTGCGGTGAGGTGCTTATGGAAGCACGGAGGCCTCCGTGCTTCCACTTTGTTCGATGTTCGAACTTTCAAATCGTCGATCGGCTCGTTAGACTTGATCTAGAGTATTTGAAGTATCTAGAAAATAAATTTAGCGATTTTTCGATATCATTTGCCTAGTGATCGAAGTGGTTCAAAATCAACGGCTAAAAATAAAAATCTTACAAAATATGATGATATGATATTAAAATTTTAGATCAAAGTTATTGATCTTGTTTTATATAGTATAAAGAATTTTCTATCAAAATTTCATGTGATTTGGATATTTCTACAGATTAAACTTGCAAGCTCACCACGGCCGTAATTCTGATTAGTGATTTTGAGCATCTTCGATCACTAGGCAAATGATATCGAAAAATCGCAAAATTTATTTTCTAGGTACTTCAAATACTCTAGATCAACTCTACCGATCGTCGTTTCGAAAGTCCGAACATCGAAAACAAAGTGGAAGCACGGAGGCCTCCGTGCTTATAAAAGCATACCAAAGACAATTATATATATATATATATATATATATATATATATATATATATATATATATATAGAGAGAGAGAGAGAGAGAGAGAGAGAGAGAGAGAGAGAGAGAGAGAGAGAGAATGCTATCAATAGCACGAAGCACTTGGTGCTACCAAATTTTCCACCGATTAGATCCAGTTTGATGATTTTCACCGTTAGATTATACTATTCAACCAATCACCTACTTAACCCTAGGGGGCCCACAACATCCTAACCACACATCTCTCAATCCATTGGCTAAAAACTTGGTAGCACCAATGACTTGGTGTTATTAATAGCATAGTAGCCTAGTTCTATATATATATATATATATATATATATATATATATATATATATATATATATATATATATATATATATATATATATATAGAGAGAGAGAGAGAGAGAGAGAGAGAGAGAGAGAGAGAG